>VWZZ01003721.1:96329-201921 GCA_013399095.1 Psophia crepitans | reverse complement strand
GGGGGGGTGGGGGGAGGTGTTGGAACTAGATGATCCTTGTGGTCCCTTTCAACCCAAACCATTCTGTGATTCTATGAGATGTCACCAAGGGAGACTCCCAGCAGAATCTTAACAGTGAGGTTTCCACCCAACATGATGAAGGTAAAAGGACAATTTCTGGTATTCACATCATGAATTGTTTTTATCACTACCCCAAGACGCATTCAAGAGGCTAAGTCTATCAGGAAATCAGTAGTCTTTGAATTACGAGATGGGAAGTAGCACCCAGCAGCTTTCAAGATGAATTACAATAATTTTGGGTGTAGGATGTCATCCTGTTCCTGAAATGAAGGTTTAGAACGGGGAGGGGCCCGCCTCTCTCTACTGCTAGGTCAGTCCCTTTTGTGATATCTCTACTGAACGCAGTAATCCAAGGCTGAGTGAGCGTTCCCAGACATTCAAAGAGACCTTGGGATTTAGGGCTAGGCCAAACACACACAAGGTACTTCCACTGAACAGCCTTGACATTTCAACTTCTTTGAGAACAGAAGGCAACCGTTGAGATTTCACTTTTAACCATCCAACTTTTGTGTTTATTTTTTGTAAGATTTCCAAAATATTTCCATCTGCACCTGGTTTTACTCTTTGTGTGTAACTACCATAATAGTCAACAATCAGGAAATACTGTAGTGAGTTTCACTGTCAGAAGTTTTTCCTGTTCAGCTGGGTTCTGAAACCTCTGCATTGCAATAAAATAAGAGGTAAAAGAATAGCCCAGTGATTCTGAGGGATCCTGTCATTTAAGAAAGTTTATTATAAAGCATATATACAGCAGTAACTTCTTCGCTGCCTGCATGCAACAGAACATAAGACTTCAGTTAACCATGTGGGAATTCATTCCTTGCTATTTGTACCCTTTTAGAGTTTACCTTCCTCACATATCTTCTGATTCTTATCTGCTAAATTTACTGAAAAAAAATCCTGTTTTCCCTAGCTCTGTTTGGCCATCACCTATCATTCGTGGTTCTTCTCTAAAGACTCTCCTGGTCCCTTAGGTCCTTTTTAGTGAACAGAAATCCAATACAAAGTGCTGTTTGTACAGGAATTTCTGGATCCTCTCCCCATGATCCAGCTACTTAAAGGTATTTGTGGGTTGTTTTTTTTTCTTCAATGTACAATCAGACACTATTGTTTTTTAAGGCCACAAATGCTAGCAATATCCGCTGGGACACAAAATCCCACGTCTCAAAATCTTTGGGGAATTGTCCCAGGTCCTGAATTTATGAACTGAACCGATCCAGAAGGCGACTTCGCTCAGAGCATCTCTCCTCCCTGCAGGAAAGTAAATTCACTTTCGTGACTAATTCTAGTGGTATTTGCATGTCTGTTCGCAAGTTTTGCAGCCATGGTCTTCGCTGGCTTAGTCCTTCACGGACAATGTATTTTTTATTTTGTTTTACTCCTGTATCTTTTTTCCCCTACAGCTTTCTTTGTGTACAGTCAAAAAAAAAAAGCTTTTGGGATAAGGATGGAATCTTTATAAAATAACTATACTCAATACAAAAATCCAGTGCAATAAATATGAATGACCAATAACAACAAATCCTGCCCGGTTTTGCTTAACCAAGCTTTTAACCAATCTTCTCACAAGTAACTTTCACACACATGCCAAAACAAAAAAAAAAAATAACAAATTATGTTCCAGCAATCAACGTTCCAACCAAATGCAAACTTTCCTAATCCCCACCCCAATACCTTGTCACCCAGTTTAACGCACTTGTCTGGGGATTAGGCTGCCCTATTTCCACTTAAGCTGTGGGAGCCCTGTGCTGTCGTCTCACCGATTGCAAGAGAGATGTTCGGTGGAGGAAATGTGACGCAATCCAGCCCTCTGATTCCATTCAACCCTGCACTTGGAAATTGGAAGTGATGTGTGTTTCCGCACACAACCCGATGTTACTTTAAGAGAAGAGGCAAAATATACTGTACATGCTGCAGTTCCCCAGCGTTACATGGGATTACATTATGGGACACAGCAGGGATCTGAATTTGGCACAGACTTGAGTGTATTTTGCATATTTCAAAGAGTCTGCAAGCACAAGCCCTCAACAGAAAGAGAAGATGTGTACCTGCTTCTAATCACTGCAATACGTCTCTTTCACTTTCCTAGTGACACAACAAAACCCCACCAGACTAATCAGCAGGTAACAGGAGAGCCAAGCTAATTATGTCCGATGCCAAAGGAAAACCTGACCAAATGTTATGCACAATCCCACTCCTTGTAGGTCGTCTTTATTTTTCCCATATTTGACTCCTGCAATAAATTTAAGTAATTTGCAGTTTACCTTCATTTTACATGTGATTCGTATCAGCATGGGGTTTCTGTCAGGTCCTCTCTAAGCTGAGTCAGGTATCCCTTCATCTTAACCATCTTACAAAGACGGAAGCACAGTAATTTCATAGCGTAACTTTTGATTCAACACTAGTCCATTCTTCAGTGTTTATCTTAAGCAAGTCAGCCCCACATGACTCCAATTACAAACTCTTCCTATCCTCTGCGCTGCGGGAACCAAACGGATTAGCTGAAAGGTCCTGTACGACGTGTAGAGTGAATTTCACCTTACAGTCCCTAAGTGGCCAGAGGAACAAAGCTGAATAGAAGAGGGAATATTTATGTATTAAAAAGAAAAATATAAATGCACACAATTTTGCAAAATTAAAACAAGCCAAATGTTTGGCATCAAGAAAGAACAAGGCTGGAAGGAAAGAAAAGTGGGCAGTCACCTGAGATAGCAGAGAACATCTCAGGGCTACCAGGGCTCTACAGGCAGTTTTCAGGCACAAGACACTGGAGCTCAGGCACCAAGGATGTCTACTAAAGTCTCCATGAGGTCTAAGAAAAGCAGCCCCAGTATCCATAGGTCTGCAGTAGACAAGGGATAATTTTACCAACATTTGGCGAAACATCCCTTGGTTCTACCAAAAATGCATGAACAGACATGTAAATGCTCACCCTGCAGATCTGCTTCCAAAAACTGTAGCCCACAGTGGACTGTCTGCTGTCCACTAAGGAGAAAGGTCACGCTGCACTCTTCTCAGATTTGGGTCACTAAGACAAGCTCTCCTCTTTGCCTCTACACCATTTTTCAGGACACTATAGAAACACAGTGTGTTTGAACTTTTTATCCCGCTCCCCTTAGGTATGTTTGATTTAAATTCACCAACAGAGTGAACAGATGTAAAGAGAAGGAAGACCAGGGAGCAGCACACTGCAGAAACCTCATTTGCTTAGGTCATCACATAAATATTAGGAAGATTCAATGAACGTATCTACATATAACCTTGCTCCAAAATGCAGACAACCGATATCACTAAGGACGTAAAACCCAGGGCAAACGGCCTGTAGACTGTATCTCTATTCTGCAGTACAACTCTTCCCAGAATAAGAGGAATAAACTGAAATTACTGTTTGAAAGGTCGCAGGGATACAGGAATGAAAGAACAACATTGAGAATCACGTTAGTCGTCAATAAACACACAAAAAGATGTACAGAAGCTCTGGCAGTATGGCCCAAAGCACTGCTTTGAAATCAGAATCAAAACACCTGCACGCAGGTAAGACAAGCCCTCAGAAATGCGCCCCAATCACTGCTGCTGCATCCTTTCCCATCACAGCCCGACACTTCGCTAGATGGAATCATTTGCCTTGAAATTTGGCAGATTTCATCTCTTTTCCTACCAGTAAGCAGCTTTCAGGCACAACTGCATCAGTTGTGTACATTACCATTAATACAAACAGCACGTGCAGATAATTCCCAGAAGAGGTTTGGCAAGTATGGGAAACTTGCCTGGCTCCACTGGGACACGCAGGTCACCTGGCGTGCTCCTACATGATGAGATCAGAATAAATCTTTAAATGTCTGCACCCGGAGTGAAAACATTCAGGCCTGAAAGTCAGTACGGTTGTTTTCTGCAAATGCTCTAAAGCATTTGTACAAGAGAAGGGCTCGGTTATATGCTCCTGGCTGCAGGAACCCGCCAGAAGATGTGCGGAAAGGATCACAAAAGAGTATTGACTGAAATAAACTTGCTTAAAACCTCAAGCTTCCCTGAAACAGCCCTACAAAGGCTGTAGAAACTAGGTGCAGTCCAGATTCATCTTTTGCTTCGAGATTACGCTGAGTCATCTAAACGGAGCACGGTTTGTTCATACTTCTAAAGCTGTTACATAAATCACCCTATTTTCCTTCTTCACTGGAGCTGATCTCTTAAAATACACACTCACAAATGCGAACAGCAAGCGTACCTCCCTACTGCTATCATTAAACAATAACGAGGAGCACGACTGTTAATCAAAAGCAGATTCCAATATAAAATCCTCTCAAAACCAGACTGGCCCACTAAGACATATATCCCTGAAAAGTTTCCAACCACTGCAATACTCCGGTGCAAGCTCCATTAAAAATACAGCTATTTCCACAACCATCGCATGCTTCCTTCGCTAGTGACGCTCTGCTCCCAGGTAGCTCCTCACGATGGATTTGTGGATTAGTTTTGCAAAAAAATCCTTTCCATCTTTTACTGACTATGGGGGAGTCCTCCATCCAGGAACTGGAACCGATGGGGTTACACTGAGAAGTTTTAAAGCTAAGGTGCAAAACCAGTCCCTTATCTCTCTGCTTGTTGCCTAATATCCTTCAAGGCAAAGAAAATGCCTGAGTCTTGAATAAATTAGCAACAAATGCTTGAGGAGAAACACCATTTAATTCTTCAAAATCTTTTGAAATGCACTGATTTAGCTGTCTGAGAGAAGTAGTGCAGGCAATGAGTGCTGTCTTTTTTTCTTGTAGTTATTAAGGGTGCTATACACCCGAGTGAGACATTTTCTGAATTGGGTTCTGCATTCTCCGTTGACTTTTTGAAATCTCCTGACATCATGAAGATGCCAGATATGTGGTTTGCTCATGTTGGGGATTTTTAGGTGTGTTTTTTTTAAAAAGTGTTTTACATATGGGCAAAAAAAGATGGAAAAAATAATAATTTCCTGTAGCCACGTTTACATTTGGAATAAAAGCCATGTTAACTCTTAACACAACTTTGCCCTCATGAGAGATGCAGCCTTGCCAGCCCTGGATAAGCTCTTAACCTCTAAAACAACTCTTTGTCATAATAATTGCAGCTAGCATAGCAACTTTTAAAGCCAAGAATCCTCAGGGTACCTCCAAAACATATCGAGAGGTTCTATTAAGCACAAGATTGAGGTTCCCATAGGGGCTCTCCTTAACACCGAAGAACTGGGAATGGCCGTAGCTTTCCAAACAAATAAACCCATGGGGCTCCCAATACTCGTTTTGGACCTTTCTAAATTTGCAAATTCCTGGAAAAATTTAAGTCCAAGTACAGATATCCTAAAAAATTTCACATATGCTGATGGATTTATACCCCTGCTTTTGCCAGCCACATTTCATGGGCCTATAATAGTAATCTGCATAGGACTATAGTAGTCAGTGGACCACAGGCTATCAGCTCACAGTGGGCCAAAAAAGTAACGAACTCACAGTGGTTCAACCTGCATAAAAGAAAATGTCCCAGGAACTTCTGATACAAGATGGATCTGGATGTCTCCTGCCAACTGCAAAGGACAGATCTGAGGGCTGAAATCCCCTGTGCTGGAAGGTGAAGGGCAGACTCTTCCCAGTTGGGTAGAGCCCAGTCCCATCCGAGGACGGGTTGATGGTAATGAACCAACTCTAAATCCTCATCAGGATGCAAAGTAAGGATTGCAGTGAAGGTGCGTAGGTCAGGTAATATAAGCACACACATTTCTGTAACTTTTTCCTCTTAAGAACAGAGGCTATGTGATGCTCATACCCTGGTTGAGGATCTAGCATCTTGTCTCTTGGGCAACAAACTCTGTAGCTGTATGAGTTACACCTTCAAAAGGGACACAGGATATAGCTTCTATTGTCAACTGCATGTGAAACAGATAACCCTTATAGGAGGCTTGCAAAATAATGTTTTGATTGGGTTCTTCAGATCAGGAAGTATTTGAAAAGTTTAACCTTTGGAATTTAGCATTTCACTACTGAATTATAGCTGGCAGAGGAAAAGGTTCATGAAATGCTGGATCAAGTTTTTGCCTCAAACAGTAGCACATTGGGAGGATAATGGACAAGAGTCCACCAGTATGGTTCTTAGCTGCTTTTATTACTCATCTTCATTAAAAAGATTCTGCAAGCATCTCCTTGCACAAAACCAGGAGCCTTAAAAACGGAGATAGACAGGATTCCAGCTACCAGACAGGACATCTCTGCTTCAGTGGTATCTCGTGTTTTAAAAAAAACATTGCAGCACAGATACAACGCTGAGATTTCCTTCCTCAGCCTGCTTGGGGACCCACGCTGAGCTGGGCAGCCAGCCGCCATGCCTGCTCGAGGGATGCAAGGGGTTTCCTGCAGTCTTTTTATGCCGCTTGCTCCCACTCAGCTCCCTCCCTAACTGATAAAAATTGCACCAAAGACCATCAAGGACTGTTTTCCTGTCTGCACTTCCTTCTGAGCCACAAGGACTCCTTAGAGTAAACACCACAGATTTCAAAATAAAAGAAAGGGTATTTCCACAGCTGTTCTTTCCACACTGATTTAAAACCTGGTCCTGGGACATTCATCAGCATCACAACTGGCTTTTCCAGGAGGAGGACTCTCCTTGGCCTGAGGCTGAGGCAGTGTGGGGATGGAGTGTGGCACCACTCCCACAGCGGATCGGAGGCTGAAAGGAGAAGCAGAGGGCACGATGCCCAAGATGGGCACAGATAAGATCATTCTTAAAAAAGGCTGCAGCTCAGTACTCAATGAGTACCTTCTCACTGAGAGGAGCCCAAGGCAGAACAAGCGCGTTGGAGGATGCAGGGCTCCAGCCAAAAGGCAGAGAAGTGGCACACAAAGGGCTCCCACCTAATGGTTCATGGAAAGCAAGATGTGGAGGTAAACAAAGACCTTCGAGCTGGGACAGCCACCAACCGGTGCATTCACTCACATGCCTCTTCAGTTTTCTCTGATGCTCATCTGGAGGAAAACAGGGTATGCATAATGACCCTGAGATTGACGCGAAACTTTCAAACGCACTAAATCCACACTGGATTTCCCATCCTATAAATTTTGGATACAAACCAAACAGATCTTTACTTTTATTCTCAGAAGATAGTCCTGCCCTGTCCCCTACTCGTTCCTGACTTCTTCATGTCTCTTCTAAAACACAATAGCAAAATGTATTTTGGGGAACTGAAAGAGCAGAATGGTTCCTGCACCTTCCACTTCTGTTTTATTTGGAAAAAAAAAAATGAATTTTGCAAACTTTCTCTATGCACAGCGACCCTGCAGTCTGATCTATTTCACCTTTCTTTCCCAACTGCCTGGCTTTCCTGGGAAAAGGAAGTGTTATCTTTGACTGCAGAAGCATCCTCTGTCCAATTCAGGTTAATGCATCTGAGGTCACCTTCGAAATAACAGTGTACCCTGGGAGAGAGCACTGTGTCTGCTCCTGTGATACGTATAGGTAAAGGCACCCCCTGAAAGCAGGGCTTGGACACGATCCTTTCATATGTTCCATAGCCTTCACAGATCAGGGAAGGGAGGGGAAAGTCTTCATCTGGAGGCTCCAGGAGGCCAGCACAGGCCTGACACAGTCCCTGGGAGAAGAACGAGTTAGAAATGAACAGGCCAAGAGGACTTGGGTGTTTTCTTTCTGCCCAACACGCAGGCAGCTCCCTCCGTCTCATGCCTGTACAGAGAAGAACAAAAAGCAACAAAGCAGGAAAGACTGGCAAAGCACAGCAGCAGGAATGCCGCCCACTCAGAAGGCAACTTTAAAAGAAAAAATATTCTATTTGTGGGTATTTTTCTCATTTTGATTGCATGAGAAGGACTTGTTCCAAAGAGGTTTGATCAGAGCACAGGGCAGCGCTGCAGCCACCCACCTCTGCATCACAAGGGGATTTGTAGCAGTCAGGCTACAGAGCTCCCACTATCAAGTAACATCCCAGTAACACCTAGAAGCCTCTTGGCTGGACCTTACAAGTAGAGGATCCCTTCTGCACTGGTACTTTTCCTTCCTTACAGATGGGAGCAAGAGGCCTCATACAGCATTTTCTGCATTTGGGGTCGGAGAGACAAGGCAGACTTCAGAGTGTGGCCACATCCCTGATCAGCAGATACAACAACAAGTCCCAAGTACGAGCAACAACCCTGCAATGGCTTTGCAAGCTTGCTGGGAAAGAAGAGTTCCTGTTCAACCAGGTATTTTCCTTGAGCACTTTCTCCATATGGATAAGAGAAAAATGCAGATGTATGCACCGCAAACCAGCTCGGTGAATGGTTTCATGCAGCATCTAAAACCCACGCGGATGCGAGCAGCACAGGCTCAGAAGCTGGAGTTTCAACACCTCAGATCTGAGGGGCTGCAGGATCACAACAGTGCCATAAATCTATGCAGAGTTCAAATGACAAAGTGCAAAGGAGAGGAGCAAAGTTCAGCTTAGGATCTCTCAAGAAGACTGTTTACATTTTCTGTGAACAGCAATTTTTCCTTCATCTTGCTTCAAAACTGCTATCATGGAGTATAATTAAAAATAATTTTATTGGCCTCAAATTTTCTTTCATCTCTGATTTTATCAGTTTTGTAGCCCTGTAATACTATTCTGTACCTGGGTCTAAATGACATGACAATTCATTGGCCACATCGCACGCAATTAAATTAATCCCAAAACCAGAGAATGAAGCCTTTAATATCATCATATTGTGATGATTAACACGAAGAAGAAAAAGTAGAGACCAAAAACAAAAAATCACTTTATCTTCTTTATTAGTGGTGAAAAAAATCACTTTATCTTCTTTACTAGTGGCGGGTGGGCTACGCACATCATGCAGTATTTCTAACCAAGCCAGTTACTGGATCTCGTCAAACTAAATGAGCAGAACTTGGATGGCAAAGTAAGCTTACAAAAGGGAAGTTCCTTAAGTCAGAATCATCAAGATTTGGCTTCTGGAGCTTTACTTTCTGTTTTATTGGCTTACGGCAGAGTAAAAGTACAAATAAGGCAGAACAGAAAGCTTAAAAGGCAATGAGAAAAATAACACAACTTATAAGGCACACTCTGCTCATCTGACAATTCCCAGCATCCCATAAACACCAAAAAGCAATTCAGCCAGGGACCTTCAAAAACCTGGATTCCTTCACCCAGGGACTGCGTATTCAAGGTCAAAGTTTCACTAGACTTCAGTCTGCACGAGTGGCACATTAGCTATTCAGCTGCAGCTCCTGTAATGACAGGAGACAGCTGAGATCTGCTCAAATCAAATTACAGCTCTGATTATGCAAAACGCTATGGGTTCCTGACACTAAGACTACTTCAGAGTGCAGCGTGAAGAGATCTGCTGTAAGACTTCTGAAAACAGGCAATTAAAACAACAAGAGAGAAACTAGTTTACTGCTCTACTTGTATTTGGTAAAGAACACTTCATGACAAATTATATATACGGATCTGTCAACGGCTCAATATAAACACTGAGAAATATTCTGTAAAATATATCGCATACCGTCAGGGAGTTGTTTACAGGATAAAGCATCATCAAGATCCTTGGCAGTTGATGGGTCGATGGTGAAAATGCATTCTTTCCTATCCAAGGGAAAAAGCAGAAAAGAAAAATTTATCTTCCAGTCATGAAGAAAGTATCAAAACACAGAGACCATGAGAGACATCCAGACAACCACCACCATGTTTTCAGAAGATTCTGTCTGTTGAAGCATCTTCCAATCTAATCTGAAAGTCTAAATCTCATCTAAAAAAAATGTTTTTAGACCTTTAGACAAGAGAATCTCCTTGGGTTTGTTTTTTTCATTTTTCTTTTTGGTTTAACTGCTTGCTTTTAACAGCTTTCATCTCATTACTGATTTTCCTCCACAAAAACTCAACAATTTAGCCCATCAAGTTCACTCTAAAGAAACAAGCAGGAAAAAGCCTTGATGCCTTGCAGCTAGGTAAAAATAGATTGTTCCTAATTACAAAGCTAAATGGAACACAAACAACCCCCATCCCCATACATAAGACCAGATATCTCAGCATCAGAAACTCCATGAGCACAGCTAGCACGGAACAGAGGCAGCGGAACATCTACAAGCCAAGCCGAATAACAACAGAAATGAGTGAGAGTTTTGGTCTCAGTAAAGATGCCCAAGGGAAGCAGCACTTTATAACATCTACGTTGCCTGTTGTGCACCAAAGGCAAAAGCAGGTTCGATAAGAAACACTGTGCAAGTTTAGAATGAAAGAGCTCCAAATCAGCTAATTAGATCTAGCAAATCAACTCGGCGCTTAGGAAAAACTGAACACCCTTTCGCATATGCTGTACTAGGCGGTACCTGAAATATGCAGCCCTGCCCTGCAAAGCTTACATATGTACGTCCCGCAGCAGTGGGTGGCAGGAACGCTGGGAACATGCCAAGATGGACCACAGATATGGTCTAGGGCCACGTAGATGAGACAAAATAGAGCATCTGACTCAGGAATAATCATGTTTAATAGAGCAGAGCCTGGCACCAGCGAGACCCAAAACCTGAAGCGCTCAATAAATAAAACTTCCCAAACTCCTGCTTTAGGGCCTCACTTCATCCTGAGCTGCCCCACAGCAACCCCTTGCCCAGGACCCTGGCCTACAGCAGGGTTCACCCAAGCAACATGTGGAATGTGGGACTGGAGCTTAAGAGCAGTAAAGACAGTAAAGGAATGGGTTTGCTGGTTTATTTTGCTTTTATCTTAACCTTTAGAGTAAGATCAGCCCCTCCCTAGTTAAAAGATCCCCAGCACAATGGTATAGGAAGAGATCAGACCATTTCTTTTCTTCTTTCCTCTTTGCTGCAGAAAAATTCATCTCATGATGGCAACTCCCTTCTAGAGATGTATAATGAAAACACATATTATTTTGCCTACAGCATAACCACGGGTATACTCCTGGGGTAGGAGAGGTGGGAGGGGAAAAATTACAGTGAACTTTTAAAGGAGCAAGTGTCACATGGAACTAGCAAGCCTTAGTCGTTTTGCATGGGTGCTTGCACAGGGAGAGCAACAACTCTCTGTTCACAGGCCTATCACTTTGGTACTTAAATGCTCTGGGTGGTATCTGTTGGTGTCAGACAGCTGGCAGCATGTATTTATATGATTCCACCAGGCACACTAAATAGAGATTTCCAAAGACATAAAAATCAGTAAAGCACTTCATTGCCTTCCGAGACTCTGAAAATCTTTTAGAATGTGCTAGCTCTCAGATTGGATAGCAAAGCTGCCTTCATCCCCAGATGCACGTTAGTTACTGATCCTGCACATGCATCTAAACAAATTAGAGTTTGTGACACAGAGATAGAAAATCTTTTCAACTATATGGGGACTTTGATCTGTTCCTGCCTAGCTATTCAACACCGGCAATCAACCCATTTTTAAAGGTTTGCGAATAACCTTACTTCCATAAATATATATTCCTTAAAATTCCACCTAAGGATGGAATTTCAGGATACCTCCTCTGCTCCAAGGTACTCCGCAACTTGCTTTAGGGAGCCGTGCGTACGCAGATACACAGACACCCACACTACAAGGGGGCATGCACGTGTGCCAGCCCGCATGGATCGATACACCAGGTCCCACTGACTCACAGGCTATAAAGGCAACAGCATCCTGGCACTGCAACTCCACATCTAGTAAATCTTCAAGTTACTTCATTTAAAAGAGCAAGTGGCACTGAACGGACGCTAATGGCTCGCTTTATCTGACAAGTGAACAAGAAACAGCTTTAAGAACCTCTTCAAAGAGAATGTGGGTTCCCATGTCAGGGGAATAGATAGCTTATCCCAGATGTTCGAGGCCTGCAACCACAAGCATCTGCCACCCATTGCGAATTGTAGCTCCAGGCAGTTCAAAAATTAGCAGATTGGTTTCAACGAAGTGCATATTTGCAGTCTGCCCTGGAAAGAAGTGAGCATGAATAAATACACGGGTGCCAAATTCTGAACACATTCATACAATGGCAGCAACTAACAGGCTGCTCTGCTGAGATGTATTTGGCCAGTCAAATCTACTGCAGAGGTCAGCGGTGGCCCCAGTTCAGAGAGCCCAAACGTGCAGGGTCGGCCGGGCAGCCCCCAGCCCGCCCGGGCAGCGCTTTGTGCAGATCCTGCCGCCCTTCGGGACGCGCGGGCCGGGCTCCGAGCAGCCTTGCAGCGAGCAAGCTGCAGGCACAGGCACAGCTCACTGTCTGGGATACTGACACAGATGCAAAGTTGAAGAGGAGTCCAGACAAACACTGATTTAGCAATTCTCACCAGCATTTCTGTGTGCAGCACAGCTGCGATATGTTTTACCACCAGGCTCAGATCCACTTCTCCTTTAAAACTGCTCAAGGGACTTGGACTTGTAGCTTGTCACAGGCAGTTCATTCTGGGCACAGATTGCAAGGTGAGGTAAGAAAGTCACCGAGCGAGTAACACCAGGAAATGATACTCCCTGGCATAACGACTCTGCAGAAGTGTTGCAGAGCCGATGGCCAGGCAGTCGGTGGGACAAGAGAAGCAGATCCGCAAGCAGAGCACAAAGTTCATAGTGAGATAATCCTGGCACACGGGAGCACACCTAGCTGAACTTTGCTGAGTGGATTCCGCTCACCAGTAATTGCATTATTAGGTGTGATGAATTGTATTTCTGGTTTTCAGGTTTTATTACTGGAGAAGATTCAGGTGGCTATAGGAACCAGGGCTGGCGTGTGGGAAAAACAGCAATCCACCAAGTGATGGGACCGCAGTGCTGAGCCCAAGGGCAGCACCCCACACACGTGCTCCTCCAGGGCAAGGTCTGCAAGGAAGGCATGTTCTCAGCTATCTCCTCCTGCCTTTCCTTTTCCTCCAGCCCTACCGGTATCACCTTTTATCTCCAGCACGCTGCAGAGAGCTGCCTCTCATCCCGGAGGGAATCCGCGTGAGGCAGGGAAAGGCAAGGGGAGGAGAGGCTGGGTGTGGGCAGCGCAGCCTGCCCGCTGCTCTGCAGGCTGTCCCCTCCCTTGGCATCTCACGCCAGCCACTCCTGCACAATGCCCCAGGGAGGACCCTGGAGGCAGCTGACAAAAACCATCTGGGTGAAGAAATAACCTTGCTCCCAGCTATGTGACAAGTCTGCTCTGCGAAGAGGAAGAAGCCATTGAAATTCCTCCCCTGACCGTACTGTCTGGCTGTACAATACCCCAAAGGCTGTGGCACCAAGGATCTCAGAGAGATCACACCACATTTCTGACCGTAACCACTAACAAAACCAACCTGCAGTGGGTTGTATGACTCAACCTCAAAGCAACAGTACTTTTCATGCACCTGCTAACAAAGATATTGCTTAAGTACAAGCAAATAGCCCAGCTAGCACGTGCCCACATTTATATCAACCACAGGTAAATACAAATTGGGAGCTGTCTCTCCAGCTTCTGGAGGGCCGCCAAGGTGACCTTGTGGGTTAAGGAGCTTGATCACCTTTCCTCCTTCTTTAAAAGTCCCGAAGGAGCCATCTCTCATTGTCATTACACCTAATAAAAATCTGTTTTATTCATTTCAAATTGTCAAAACATACTTTGTAAAAGTAACAAGATGTTCCAAGCTCTCTAGTTCCAACATACACAACACTTGGTTAGTCAAAGGAAACCGGTTTAGGAGATAGACACACACACAGAGTTAAGAGATTTTTCTGGTCTTCATGCTGGAAAGGACTAGAGATAAACATGTGCCTTTAAGAACCCCCCAGCACTGATCAAAACCAAACATTTCAGTGTGGATGCTTCCACTTTTTATAGGAGCCTTTGTCCAAAACATGTTTAATGCAGGTTTGCAGAGGTGGACTTGCTCTGGCATGGAGTTTCTGTCGATGGAAGAAGAAAAATCTTTTCTCCCACCTCCTCCTGGCCAGAGGTTTCATGCACTGGAGCAAGGCAATGCCTGCAAGAGTTTTGGAGGATCAGGGGAACGGCTCTCGCACTGAGCACCATGGACCTCCAAAGCAAGAGTCAGGACAGCACATGCCACGCATGCTGCCCAGACCTGGTCAGCCCCAGGCAGCGCCCAGGACCACTGACCCAGCCACCTCGAGCACCCAGGCAGTGACGAGAGCACTGCTAAAGTCAAAGCTGGCTCCATCTGCGAATGATCTTGCGAATCAACCGCATAGGAAAAAAAAATGCAGGATAGATCGCTTAGTTTGTTATAGAGTAACAACAGTGTGCACATACACAGCCTGGTATATCAATCCTAATTTAAGGAAACCTAATTAAGTGCAATTTCTCTTTGCACAGCTTAAGGAAGCCTAATTAAAGCGGACAAGCACATCTGTAGAGCAGTTAGTCCTTTTACCTTTAACAGGACCTAAAATAAATGGCTAGTGCAGCGGTAGAGGTAAGATAAGTAGTCTGTTGGTGAGCTGGAATTACTGTCATGGTAATTAAAACATTCACAGATCACAGGACTGCAACAGCAGTTTGTTTTTCTTTGTGCAAATACATATATCTATGCAAAGGTATTTGCAAGAATCAGCAGAGAAAAATACTGTACAGTTGGTGCTGCAAGGTTTGGTACAATATATCCATTTCTGCCAGCTAAACTGTTCAGAATTCAACACGTCAGTTAGTTTAGCCATAAAATATAAACACCTACGACAAGGAGATTAGAAGTCCCAGTGGTCAGGGCTCCATCTTTGCTCAAGTGCAAGGCTCCTTGGATGAAGATGAAGCATTGCATTTGTAAGCCACGGACTGAGGCTGTGTTGGAGTTTCTGACACGGCCAGTTGTCAGGCAAAGTTTGGGTGTTACCAGCACGACTGTAAAAGCAGCAGTCTGTACACAGCAGACAACGCAGCACCCTGCAGCCATGTGGATCCTCCTGACCCAACTGGGTGGCCTTCCCAGCCACCAGCACGCAAATGACTCATTTCACCAATGGAGACACGAAGCCCAGATTTCCAACACCGTAACAAATACCAACAACCATGAAAGAACAGTGCAGAGAGCTGCACGTTCCCACTAGAGCATCAGAAAACTCTCGATGAGGCGAGATGTTGTCCTTACCAGATGAAGTGACCACTCACGGGAGGCAAAGTCCTAAGGAAGCAAGTATGAACCAGCTATTCAGGAATCATGAAAAGCAGAGGATGGAGGAAGGACATCCCAGGCACAGCGAGCACACGTCAGCCGGGAAGCTTTACCGTGTCCACGCTTCTGCGTGCCGCAGATCACCACCCCTCCTGCCCCTGGCTGTAGCCACCACCAACTCAAGTCACCTGGATTGAAAAACTGGCTGAAACCCACTGCCTGTGAATTCCCAGCACACAAATGTTGCACGACTGAAGATTCAACCAGCTCCGTGACTACCCACATGCAGACCATCCTGCCCTGCCCCAGTCTTGGTGCTCATATCCCACAGTCCCTCCAGTCACCCAACAGCTCCTGAAGCACCAAGCCAAACCTCCTGCAGAAGCATTAGCCTATTTCCAAAGACCAGACTGCCACAGCTAGAGGTGAGACAATAATGACCATCATTTTGTTTATTAAAGTTCAGGCAGTGCAAGCCTTCTTTAAACTTGAGTATGTCACTACCAAGACTTTTACAGTATGAGTGACTGCATGTCTAGACACTTGCAATGCATTTACATTCTTCTAGGGACTCTTTAGATTGTCCTGTTCTCTCCACTTTGTGAGTACATACAATAGCCTGGTGGGAGTGAAAGCTCAGCCTCCTGGTTTACCCTTATTAACTTCAGCTCAAAGCTGGCGTTTTAAAATTAAGCACAGCAAAAGCACATTTAGAATCTTTAAGCTCTTCAGGTCATTTCTAAGACCCTGCTGAGCTTCCTCTTGGAAAAGTTAAACAGACATAATTTCCCAGAGCTGGAAATCGTTGTTTTAATTTGGGAACAGGCATCCTAGAGCTGTCAACTCACTCCAGTGAACGCTACTAACATTTTTTCACACAACAGTCCAATTGTTATGGCAACCACAAAAATCAATCTCATTCTTCAATCACAAGTAAACCCAACCCTACCACGGTGTCTGCGCAGGTTTGTTATAAAGTGCCAGTAAGTATGGGACCAATTCCACTGATGTTCATCACTCAAATGGGGATGAAGTACTCTTTTTTCCAAGAGAAATTTCAGAGAACAATCAGTACCTGAATATTTTAGACTTTAACATCCCACTCCTAAAAACATCCATTACGTGTAGTGTCTACCCCATTTGTCACACTTGATGCTGGCAGATTTTAGTTAAAACCCCAGAGTGGCTGCTTCCAAGACAGATTCTTAAAAGGAATATACTAAAAAAAAAAACGCAGGCAATAGAAGTACCCCAACAAATCTCCGAAGGCACTCTGAATCCCCTGCAGCACACCCAAAAAGATACTCGACATCACAAAACTCTTTTTGCACGGTGCATAAATTTCAAAATGAAATTATAAAATAATTGGAAGCAAAAACTGCCCCCCCCCCCGAACACTAATTGTTATAAGCTCCACAAAAACCCAGTACAGCATAAAATGCACTGAAAGCCCAACTTTCTACATCAAGCCAGTACTGTTCTTTTTAATTTCTCTCTGTTTATGTTTTAGCTAATGTCCTGTTCTGGTTCAGAAAACAGACCTTGGTCCAAGAGAGCGGCTGACAACGACTCCTGATGTATTACACATCTACAACAATAAACACTTCTATTTTCACCAAGCACTGCTCACTGGATTGCCGAACCAGAATCGATTATTCCTTCCATATATTCATGGCCTCCAAGTAAGGGGGAAGACAAAAGAGAGCACTGCAGCCTTCTAACATACCTAAACAGCTTGAAAATCCAACGTATATATATAAACGAGATCAGGGCCTGTGAGAGACCAAGTACCAGCAGTATTTCCTACCAGTCATGCTGTAATTGTGCCACAAATATAATGAGGTCTCTGCACCACCACTATCCCACGCAAGAAGGTGGAGTGTAATTGAAAATGCACTTGCATTATATAAACTACCGTAATCATAGATGCACAGAGCTAGAAATGGAAGAGACATTAGGTCATCCAACCCCCATAGGTCAGAGCCGGACTACTCATGACAATACATTTGCAAGGAGTTTCTCCAGTATAGTATTAAGCACCTTTAGCGATGGAGTTTCCAATACTTTCTTTAGCATTCTAAGCTACAGTCTATTTTAGGTAGGACAGGAAAGGTTTCCTCGTTGTTTTACCTTACTTGTCCTCATAACACCCCTTTCTATCCTCCCACCACCATAAATGATTCTCATTTTTTCATTTTAGTCCACGTATTTTAACTATCAACTACTACATCTCACACAAACTCCCAGTTTCAGTGTTGCCAAATACACATTGAACAGTTAATCCTTCCTTGTAAATCAATCCCTCATCTCCCAGAATATTTTTGTTAGTCTTCTCCAGACAGCTCCACTTATCTACGCTGTGGTAGCTCCAGTACAACTCTGCCTTATTCAGAACACCTGTATGTGTGTCATCTATATTATGATTTTATTTTTTATTTTAATTTTTAGAAACTGAGGATCTGATAATAACCTGGGAAACAAGGATCCAACCACTCAAAACCTTCCAGGCAGATGGACAGGTCACAGCACGTTTTGGACCACTCTGCTCCCAGCATTCAGGATCAGAATGAAGCCATGAGGAAAATGTTTCTTGTAATAACCAGCCTGTCCTACTGATGAGTGATCAGCCCTGAAATGCCACAGCAGGGATATACGGCCTCAGCTACTGAAGAAGTTCTGCATTTCTACAGCATCAGAGACAGATATCCAAGTTGACACCAGGACTTGGATCCTGCATCTCCTACCTGCCCCTGTGTCATCCAGCCTGTAGCCAGAGAAGGGCACCAGCAAAGCACCGTGATATCAAGGAAAGTGGCAGTATTTGCTACACCTGAACTGGGTCACTTAAACATGGAAGTACAGGGCACTTTCTTCTGCTCATCAAAAGCCCACCTTGTGATTCACCAGAATCCAGTAAGAAATGGAGACCTTCTCAAACTGATTTAAGATTTATCCTCATTTCCCTCTGTTATTCTCTCCATTACTCTCCATAAAATAGGCAGCCAGGCAGGAACAAGACTGTGTGTATAACAACCTAGTCACAAAAGTTATAACTGTTTTCCACAACTAAACAGATTCTTAACTAAGCCAGCTTAGTTTTGATGGCCTACAAGATCAGACTGTCCAACTACACACCACTGATTCTGCTTGATGCTGCACTTCCAATGACCACACGCGTCTTCCTGTACGGAAAAACACCGGTGAAGTTGCCAATGTGTCTATGTACACCAGCCACCGGTAACAGCAGCATCTGAGAGCGAAGACCATGCATCATTTTGCACAAAACAGTGTCACCACAACTGCCGTAGCTATAGTGTAGTAGAAAGTGTTATGAAAACAGAGAGGAGGACCCGAAGAAGCCAACCAGAAGCGCGGAGCTGAATCACATCACTCTGACAGGAGCACTGTATTTACTCAGAATTTTACTTACTCAGCTAATGGATAAGGATGGAGCTAACGCAAGCTCTCCCCTCGGATCCAAGAAAGGTACCGTTCCCCAGACTGCCTGGACAGCAGAAGTACCCAGAGCAGGTACAGTCATCATCACCATCACCTTCTGGAATCAATCCTGTTAGGGAGGAACTAGATCTGATGTCTACATCACTGAGTAATCCTTTGTATGCCTCGTACCTCCTTATGGAGAACATTAAATTAGTCACAGAACGGCTCAGTGAGAGAGCAGAGATCATAATCTGGCTGTTTGTGTCTCTACTCCACGCCAAGATAACAGCCAGGTCTGTAGCAATGTTGCTTATACATTTGCTAAACAAGTCATTTCTCAGTTTCCATCAGAAACCAGAGCATTTTTACATATCCTATTATAGCTGAGTAAGTCTTGCTCTACTTAACACTAGTTTTTTGTAGTGGAAAATCTCCAGGAAACAAGCTGTTTAATGATGTTTTATCTGACTTGTGCTCACTTCTAACTAAAGTCATCCACCTGCCTTGAAAAGACGTCTGTTTCAGAGCCGACTGCTTTCCTCCAACACCCCTTGCCCAGCTCAGGGCTGTCATTTTTACCATCACCTCTAGTTTTATCAGCCATCATCATCTTCGGGCATCTACACCAAAAAGCATGCTGTCAAACCTTTACTATAGGCACTGCTAATCCCTGTCACCAGCTGTAACACTCCTCAAGAAAGAAATAGTGGGCAGAAGTGCAGTGCAGGTACCGTCCTGCTGTCAGCGCTTTCCAGTTACAAACAGTGCTAAGACTAGAGCTTCCCTCCACACTGGACACAGAGACACAGCAGAGCACCTCCACTCCTCCTCCCCTATCAACCAAAGGAAGGATGCTACATTTTGGTATGGACAGCCAAAATTACAATTTAGCCTTCAGTAACATGGGTAGCTTTAGGTCAGTTGCAACTGCGGTCACATGCTGAAATACCAAATTTGAGCTGAAAGCTTCGTTGCACTCTTAGAGCTCTTCGCCTGCAAGAGCAAAGTTCATTAACTCATTAACTCTCCCCTGCAAGGAAAGCAAGTGAGCAGTAATTGTCTCCTGCCAACACTATGGAACCTTGCTGTGCCCCAGTCTGACACACTCCTGGTGTTTTAGCCTTGTGGGAGGAATGGGCAGCTGTGCTGCCATTCAGAGGGACCTCAGCAGAGATAAGGGCTGATGGGAATCTCATGAAGCTCAAAGGGAAAAGCAAAGTTCTACACGTGGGGAGGAATAACCCCATGCACCAGTACAGGTGGGGACCAACCAGCTGGAAAGCAGCTTGGCAGAAGAGAACCTGGGGTCCTGATAGACAAGTTGAACATGAACCAACAACGTGCCATTGTAGCAAAGGCAGCCACCAGCCTCCTGGGCTGAGCGCCGCCGACAGGTCGAGAGATGCAGTCCTTCAGACCTTCCCCTCTACTTGGCACTGGTGAGACCACAGCTGGAGTGCTGAGTCCAGTTCTGGGCTCCCCAGTACCAGGAAGACATGAATATACTGGTGCAAGTTTGCTGAAGGGCCTTGATGATGATTACAGGATTGGAGCATCCGACTAACAAGGAGAGGCTGAGAGAGCTAGGGCTGTTCAGCTTCAAGAAGAGAAGGCTCAGGCAGGGAGATCTCATCAATGTGAAAATATACCTGGCATGGTACGAAGCAAAGATGACAGAGCCAGACTCTTCTCAGTGGTATCCAGCAACAGAACAAGAAGCAATGGGCACAAAATACAGGAGAATCCATTTAAAGGTAAAAACAACCCTCACATTTTACTGTAAGGGCAATTGAACCCCAGAACATGTTCCTCAGAGGGGTTGTGCAAGCTCCATCTTTGGAGATACACAAACCCCAAATGGACACAGCCCCAAGCAGCCTGCTCTAGTTGATCCTGCTTTGAGCAAAGGAGCTGGAGCAGATGATTCTCCAGAGGTGCCTTCCAACCTCAACCAGTTGGTGATTCTCAGCAGTTCAGAGCTGCTCAGTTGCAGTCAGTTTCTGCTCCTCCAAATACATCCATCTTGTAGATATTTCAGAGTTTCTTGCCACAGCACCCTTTCTCTGCTCGGTATTTTTAGCTCATTGTTTTGTATTTTGCCAGCTGAGAAACTGCAGTTTGTAATTTTACCTTCAGCTTCATATTTCTTCTTAAAAGTGAATACAATGTCCTGTTTATAATAATAAAATCACTAGTTGGCAGGATGACATCAAATGGAAAAAGAGAAAGCAACTGGAAAATTTAGAGCAAGCAATTTTGAGTGCCAAGTTTCACATTTGTAATAGTCCAGCGGAGGTCAACAGGCTCACTTATTATTAGGCAAATGGTAAAGAAATAGCTATCCTCAAGTTCTTCCATGTTAGACTATATAAACCATCTCTACTTGAACAGGCTCTAGCACTTTCCAAGAGGGTGATGTTATACATTTTCCACAGTAACACCAACAACGGGAGACTAGCAAAAGGCAGAACTGCTTTGCAAAGAACGGCCTTTTTTCTCTCTCCAATATTTAGGTTTTTGTTTCCCACTATGATTGGACTTTCCTGGCTTTAATTTCTTGTCCCAGTTAAGCAGTAAAGGAAACAAAAAGATATGAATGAAATTAGAAACATTTGGAATGAGCCTTAGAAATAGCTTTTGGGTTCCTCGGATTCCTGGCGTCACCTCTTCGAATGGCCTCCTCCAGCCCCCGTCTCCTGCACCCACCTCTGAAATTTGCATTTCCTCCTTTGCACTGACCCCTCTTCTGCTCAGGGGCTATATTTTGTCCCACACCACTGAGACACTAAGTGCAATGCAAAGCAAACAAGGAAATTAAAATTACATGTTGAAACACTGGAAAAGAGCGGAAAATGGTTGAAACTTTGCACCCACCAGAATTTGTCTCTATGACACTAATCCTCCAGTGTATCTCTAAAAGCAGAAACCAAACACTTCTCAAACTTCTAATGAAAAAATACCAATTCCAGGCAACTCGAATAATGAAATGAGAACTCTGGTCCTATCTGTATTATCACATGTAAAGTCTCTGGAAGGGAGATTTCCTGAACCACGCTACTCTGATATTTTATGAAACTTCATGCTCTCTATAAAATACAACTGCAGTATGCAATGCCAGGACCTAACACTTGCTTAGCGCTTTTCATTAGAAGTTTTTGGTGCTCTTCACAAACAAGTCAGCTGGAAGTGCCCATGAAATACTTGCCTAATTTTACAAATAGATAAACCCACACAGGTAAAAAGCAGATATCCATGGCAAAACCGTGCACTAGTGGCAGAGCAGAGAGTTAAATCAGCTAAAAGATTTCAAAGCCATCCACGAGGTTTGGATCTTTTCTGCCTTAAGTAATATTAAAATATTATGTAAACCTTTCTTTGTGAGCCATTGCTGGAGAAATGAGAAAAAAAAAAAGATCTCCTGGAAGCAATTCTGCACAGGCTATGTAGGTGAGATCACAGTTGCTATCCAAACAGACTATGCATGGCAAGAACAGGCTTCCTGTAAAACTGGAAGACTTGCAGGAAGATCAAGGAACATATTTACAAGATGGCATGGACAAAATATCCTTCCCTGCTCTTGCCCAGCCTCAGCAGCTTGGTGAAACACATTGTCTCACTTTCATCTAAAACCACACTCACAGATGCCTCCAGTGCAGAACCTCTACCTCCGTGCTCTATACACTGACTCACAAATAGACCCGACCACACTCAGGACACTGGTTCGCAGAACACAAGTTACCTTTAGGGGAGAAAAGGGTCATTTCCCATGGTGAAAGGAAACAAGGAAAAGTATGTCAGGAAGAGGAAACCCAAGACTTTGCTCAGGTCTCAGTTTCAAATGCCAAAGGCTTAATGCATAACTTTAGACAATTCATAGCTCCGTGTTACAGAACTGGAGAGGATTTACTACAGATAAAAGTACTTTTAAGCCAAACTCTAATTTATGTTTACTCTAGTCAGGAGAGCAATGTGTAAACTGAATTAGGATGGGCGATTTAGAAGTATTAACATGGCTGTTTCAGGAGGAAAGCTGAGCTTTTATTTCACTTTTCTCTTACGTTGTACTCCGAGTACTGTACAGTATCTGGGGAGCCTGACAGATCAACGTGCACAAGGTGCAGCAGAGATGGGCACTGGCAGAGGCAGGTGCCGTCAAACACGTGCGAGCTCCCCTGGAAAACAAGGCACAACTCCCACAGGCACCCAGGCCAGATACCCAGGTTCAGGTGTTTCTCTCTGGCTGCCAGCCTGGGCCAGCGCGCACTGGCTCTCCGAACCACGCTGCACACCGCAACACGCTTATTGCTGACAATACGAAAGCTAATATTTAATACCACGTTAAAGCCAAGCCACCCTGGGACTTGTCAAGAACAGTCTCTCAAGGTCTGATGGGCGAGACCAGAAGAGATGGCAGCCAGGTCTCCAACCGCAGGCCCCCGCTCAGCCACAATTCATGCTACATTTACTAATAAAACTCATCTTTTCCTGGGTAGACAAACCTCTCACTGTGAGGAAACAAAAAGGAAGATTCATCTGTATTTTACTTTCCATAGCTCGAAGTCTCATGTTATCTCCATATGTCTTTAGACCACAGGCCAGTTAGTCAGTGGTGTGGCAGCTGACATTAAAAGGATTAGTAAATTAAGCTCAAATAATTGTCTTAAAAACCTTGACTGTTAAATGTTTATATTTGAGAGGATCAAAAGGAAATCTACTTTGCAGTGTGCACTGTGGTCAAGAAGGGGCAGAGAGGGATTTAAATGGCTTAACTGCAAAACTGTTATCACCTTGATAAGTCCCAGTATAATAATTCAGCAATAAAAACAAGAAATGCACTTGGAATTTGCTTCCAAAACTGATTGTCTGACTGGAGACAAGTCAAGCTCTTTATTTGCTTGAAAGAACTTGGTCAGAAGAAACAGAGAATGCTACTGAAATGTAGTCAAGAATATAAAAATAAGCACTTTCCAGTGACTTCTGAACTGCAGCTTTCAGTATTTTTTTTTTATTACTTTTTTTTAAGCTACTTGAAGCCTAGTCTGGATCCGGTATCTGAGTGTTACCACTCCGAGTGGCGATCCTCCCCTGATTTATTCCATTGTACGGCAATGGCAATCCAGGACAGCTGAAGCAGCAAGGGTGTGCAGGCTACAGTGCAGGATTAGGTCCAAAGTAACACCGGGAGTCCAGGTACAGATGCAAACGGCTGCGGTGTGTCAGCTGATACGCTCAAATTGCCAAGGCCCATGCCAGTAACACAAACAAGCTCAGAGGGAGAGGAGCTTGCTACTTATATGCAGGTGCTTGTACCAGTGCAGTGCCCCAAGGAATGAGGCTCACGGGGCTGTTTCACCTCAGCAATAGGCAAGAAAGCGATGAATCTGCCAGCGGAGACAGGATGCTCTAGCATAAGCAAGGATGGGAGTGGAACACACCGGATCATCTTAGTAACTATTTATTGTTTCGATTTCTTGCATCTTCTTTTATTGCAAAGTGAGGTTCTAAACAAATTACTTTTCTTTTGCCTGAAATCTTTTCTAGCAAAGACATCTCTGAAACCCGGGACTTGGAAGCGCAGCAAATCCACCAGTTTTGGGTAGACCAGCAGTGTCAGTGTCCACCACCCAACAGACCGTGGAGTTCCCGAAAGCGGGTGGGAGCATCGCTAAGTTACAGGGATGGGTAATGTGAAGTAGGTGGACAGCACAAAGTTGCCAGGCCGCAGGGAGGGACTGCGTTTGCCAGCTGCTAACCTGATCAAGAGCGGTCATAAACTCCATATGACACCAGCTCTTCAAAACAGAAAAAAATGTTGAGACTAGACAGGAAAACACAGGACAGTCTCTACCTGTGCTTAAGTTTCAGAGTAACAATGTCCAAGATCATTTGATCTGCCAGGCATTCAGAAAATCTCTGCTATAAAACTACCACTAAAATACGTAATACATTCCAGACGAAAACATAAAGCTTTCAGATTAGGTGCCAAACACCAAATTTTCAGTTTTCAATAGCTCTTTTGAGAAAAAGCCTCTTGGCCTCACAAAAAACTTCTCCAAATAACTGATCTTCTGGGTTTGTAGGTACTTTCAAAAGCAGTTTCTTTCCATGCTAGCACAGATAATGTGTAATACAGTGCATGTAACAAAGTCAGTGCCTTTTCAAAGTGTGATGAAAGCAAAACAAAACAACACGACCCTGCACCAACCCAAGGAGGAATGTCAGACCCCGTTCTTTGTCGTTACCTTAAATCTCTCCTTTTGGTCAGCTCTCCCGGTGAGATAACCCAAGGCAGGCTCTGGGGAAGACATGCCAGGGCTTCAGGGGAAAATTCGGAGAAATCCACACCATATTCCATCAGGATCCCTTCCGTTTCCGGCTCAATCTCCCCAGCCTGCCCAAGACTTTTGGCCAACTGCCTGCAAAAAGAAAGAACGAGATGCTTTTTTTTAAGTGTGTAATTAGTACTGTCGTGTCATTACTGTCCCCACAGAGAGGTTGCTGAGCCCTCAAACATACTCTTTCACTCACTTCTCCCTGAGTTTTGGCATAGGGCTTTGCAGGAATTCAGACCACACCATGACTTACATCTGCTAGAGATGCAAAACACTAGCCAGGCAGTACTCTGGACTGTCTTGTGTATCTGATTTTAAGGACACAGTTTATATTATTAGGTTTCTGTATCTGATTTTAAGGAGATGTTTTATACTATTAGGTTTTCACAGAGGTAGGAAAGTGACACATTTAAATAAAAAAAAAACATACATCCAACAGGGCTAAGAAAAGCACAGCCCTCCACACAGGCAGCTCTAGCTTTACACATGGCTGGTTCCCTTGAAAAACATGACTCTCTCCCCACCACCTGAAATGGAGAACAGGTTCTCACCATACCCCAGACAGCTCTGCAGAAGACAGCTCCTGGGATGCTCAGCAAACTGCTCTCCATCTCAAAGGATATGCTTCTCTGCCTGGGCAAACTGATGCCCGATGAAGGCATCATAGGGTGTGAGGAACCTTTACTACCTTCCTTACAGGAGTCGCACACACAGACATGCCCAGAGATCATCTTTCCAACCATTTTCCAGGCTCTTTCCAGGACCTAAACATTCCCAGTAGTTTGTCCCTCTTCTCCTAGCTAAGTAGAAGCCTCTGAACCAGGAGCCAACTGGAGAGGAGCCAACGATCCAGAAGCAAGTCATAGACAGAAAAAACTGTCCCCCACATGCTAATAGTCTTTGATGAAGTATTCTGCACATGTGTGGATGAGGCTACTGCTCTATTATGTTTAGAGAAAGTTTCCATCTGCTCCAGTGCAAACCCCAGCACATGTTTGAGCGCTTTGGTGTTAAACGAGTTCGGTTCTGGACAGAGCAGGCAAACCGGGACCCCAAAGGAGAGGGACATTTGTTCCCTCCCTACCTGGTTACAAATACAACATGAGAACCAATGTCCCATGGTGGCTCCCCTTGTCCCCTTTCTCACCCCCAGATTGCTCTACTGTACACAGAGATAAATTTTATCCTTTTTTAATATACTGCCATTAGGGCAAATGGGACATTACAGCCAATAGAGATAATGCTCCTGCCTGAAATTAAGGCAAATCCATCAAAATATGACACAAAAGAGAGGGGTAATAACAAGTGCAAAACCAGCCACTCTAATAAGTGTTTTTCCACTGCATAAAATACACAATCATTATATTGATCCTTCTGCCTTCATTCCAATGAGAGAGAACAGGCACTAATTACTTTCCTAAATTGGGGCCAAAACACTGCGCTTGTCATTTGGATAAGCAAGATGCTCTCAGGGCTTCAAATGTGCCATAAACCCAGAGAACAAACCCCATCCGCGCAGCACAAGCAAGCCCATCTTCTTTATGGGAGCAAAGCTATCTCTCCTCACAACGGGAAGGGCCGCGTAATAAACCTGTCACATCGGGTAGTACGCTGGAAAGGATTGTGCGCTTCATGGTGTGGTAAATCGTAGCCTAGCTTTAAAATAAAAATGAAGACAAGGATAAAAGATATTTCCTTCCATTGTTTCAATTTTATGTACAAACTGTACGGCAGAAATACGTGCGTGTTTGGCATCGAGGCCGAGTTCTCTGTTCCTGAAGCTTGTCCCAGTCTGATGCTTATTTTAATGTAAATAAAGGAGGCATCAGTTTTATCTCCCTCTCTCTAAGCAGTAACAATAAACCAGAGAAATCACCACTTCATTTCCAATGTCTCATGCAGAGGTGGGAGACCACGCAGGGACGAGCCTGAGGGTCCGCAGGCCCACCAGCACCATGAAGGATGGATTGGGGGTGGGGGGCGAAGGAAAAGAGAGGACATATTGCCCTACCAAAAAGAAATGGCAAGGGCTTGAGTCTCAGGTGCCCCTTCTCTTGGCAGGGCAGAGTTGGGAAGTGCACCAGGAGGGCGACTGGACGTCTGCATGACAAGTCATGGAAAGCACTTCTGAATGCCAGAGTGCTTTCCAGCTCAGTCTTGAAACCCATGTTCTCTTGATCCGTTTACTGAAATTAGATTATGAACCATAAGGGGTTTACCCAGAGGTCTGATATAGGACTAGTATTTTTTTAATAGTAATTAACATTTGATTTACAGTGTTCCAGGGAACATTTCCCAAGTACCTTGAAATAAAAAGTGTACAACTGACTTTAATTGGGGCCATGTTACAGTCAGGCAGACATGATGACTTGCATCAGAGCAAAATCTGACAGGACAGCATGTGATCAAAGGTAACGCATATAGGATCACCGATGGCCCTGGAGTTACAGCCAGGCTGTAAAATCACTCACGGGGCTCCGCGGCCACCAAGGGTAGCATAGCAAGAATAGTTCAAGAGACTTACAAACAACAACAGGCACAGGGCCCAGCGGCGGTCAGACATTCACTTCCAAGGAGTCACGGTGCCTGCGACACCCCAGGCTTGCGTGCACCTTTTTTTTAAATCGTTAAAAGGTTAAAAAAAATAATTGTAATAGTTACAGACGTAAACATCTCTTTTCAGTGACGTTGATGGGGCAGCATTAGAGCATGCTGGAGGGTTCCTTGAATACCCTTGGACTGATGTCAGAGGCAGTGGCAGCACGCACTGACGGGAACGTGCCGCGGCCGGGCGCTGGGCAGCACGCAGCGCAGGGTATGCCTCCGGAACAGCCAGAGCTGCAAGACCTCTCTGCCCCGCGCCGCGGGCTCACTGGGGCTCGGCCTCCCACATGTGCGCGCCTGGGGCAGAGCCACACTCATGCTGCACGGTGACACTGATCGCATCTGTTTGGCCACTCATTTCCACAAACATTCGAGCCCTCCGCACTGCCCAGGCTCAGCTGAAACTGCCCAACATGTTCAAAGGTTCTATGATAACAACTCTCCAAAAAGACAAAGCGTAATTACATACGGCTTGTTTTCTTTGGAAAGCCGGTCAGGCTCCCAAATGGGAGTGAATAACTTCCATGGGAACTTAACAACCTTACTCAGTCTCTCCTGGAGCAGACTTGTCCACAGTCATCCTACACAGAGCGGTTCTTTCAGCAGCAGGAGAGCACCCTACACGTCAATAAGCTACCGCTCCTAGAGGAAGCAGCAGGAGAGGGGACAGCAAGGAAGGCCCCCGGGCTGCTCCCATTGCCTCGAGCTCGCAGGCAGAGCTGCACAGGCATGATAAAGCCCAAAGGTCCCAGTGGAGACAGCAAGATGTCTACAGGGCTGAGCGCCATGGAGACAGAGAGCTGTGTCACAGGAACCCACAGCACCCGAGAGCACGGCCCAACCCCACTCTGACCACCAAGCTGCCTCTTTTCAGCTGCTGGGCCACCCGCCATTGAAGTGCAGGAGCAGCGTGGTGCTCCTCACAAAGGTGGGGCCATCCCACGCTTCAGAGTGATATGGTGATTAGCTGTGCTGAGGGAACACAGCTTTCCTGAGAGACAGTCCCATCTGCAAGGAAGTATTCTTCCAACAGAGCTACACAGCTTGGGAATCAGACTTTCCCTCAAGCCTTACAGCGAGTTACCCAAGGTATCTGGTCCTTTCCTCTCACATCAAATACATCTGCAAATTAAAAAAACAGAATAAAATGCCAGAGATGAAAGGAATTCAAGCTACTTGGACGGTTTAGGAAAGAGTGTCAAGTAAAAGAACATCCCGCAACGTTTTGTTTTACTGCAAGTGTCAAAAAAAATCTTGTTCACCTTGATGGACCAATATCTAAGGCCCTGAGCTAGAAAAGCCACAAGCCCCGCATGACACAGAGGGGGTCAGTGATTTGATATTTTACTACTACTTGTTTTTTAATAGTCTCATCCATCATCACATGTGGGGGCAAAAAGAAAAGACTCTGCCTTAACCATCTCCAGAAGTGTGGAATTTCCAAACAACCTTGGACTCCAACATTGAGAAAAGATCCCAAGAAAATAACTGTATGTGACAGTATTTGTAATATTTATCTGGAAGAGGAAAATATTTTGGAGTTGTTTTGCTTTATCTGCTACCTTAAGCAGGTACAGCTAAATGGCATTTCACTGCCACGGTAAATGCACCTGACACGCAAGAGGAGCAGAGGAGCACACATTCAGGGCATCGCCAGCAGGACGTTGAGCAGTTGGTTCCTCCCTGCTCATTCCCAGCACAGTTGGGGTGACAGGGTGGCCTTCAGAGGGGACAGCGTCTCTGTGGTGACCACCAGGTGGCAATCACGACACAGAAACACCCCCACCCATCCCCAAAAGGACCTCAAGGGACTGTCAGGTTGCCCCTGTGCAGGTGACAACCCTTGGTGGCCAGTGTCAGTACCGAACTCTTGGCCAAAGCATCCTGTTGCTCCAGACACATGTGGCCACTGTGAAGAACAGAATATACTGTGAACCATGCTTGGAAACCCAGCACCAGACTTCCCAAGGGAAAAGGAAAGCTGAGGAAGGTGCATGACCAGCCTGAGGGAGTTCAGCTGCAGGATGGAGAGTACCTGGAAACACCCAAGGCATTCAGGGAAATGACTGCCAACTATGGAGGGAGTTTCCCTTGTACTTCCAGCAGGTCTGGTGCAGGGCGCAGAGTGATGACCTACAGGCTCTTTAGTCCAGACATCTTCAAAACCATGGGAGTGCTGCCAAAAAGGTACCAGAAAGTCCGTGGGCAGAACTAAGGGGTGCACAAGAAAGTTGCTTAACCAAGCATGCAATGAGCTGCAGGTCACCGGCTCTTCTTTCTTTCAGGTGAGCCACAACTAGCAACACAGCTTAGATACAAGCTTATAAAACAGCTCAAAAGCAAACAGGAAGTTTTGGGGCCTTCAAGAGGTTTCCTTGTCTTTCAGTGTTTAAACAAGCATGTATTTATAGTTAAAAACAAAATGGGTCACCAAGGTTTTATGCTCCCATCTCCACAAGGCACTTACTGAAGTGCAACCAAGTCCCAGAGGAAATGGCTATGTATAAAGACAATCATGGACGTTTTCTTTCCTGACAACACCCTTTACATCTTGGAAACTACCAAAACAGCCAGATGAGAATATACAACGTTGTCAGAAGCACAGATTAAAGACACACACATTAGCCAACGAAAAAAGACATTAGTCCCTCTTCCTAGTTTCCCCGTTCCTGCTGAAAAGGGGGGCTGTTCGTGACAAGAAGCCAAGTAGTACAATCACCCTCCAATCTTTTCTCTGTTGGAGTCAAAGATGACAAAGAAAAACCCCTGCCAATAAGAAACTTAGTCATAGTGAAGTTCACAGCGCAGCCAGCCCCTAGTTAAGCGGGGCTCAAAGGGAGGCCACTTCAGTTCACGCGTTGCAGTTTAGCTAGGAAATACTGACTTAACGTCTCATGTGGTTCTCAAGGAGCACACGTGAAACTTGCTATTACTGGGCTCACAAAGCAGCCACAACTGATAACGAAATTAAACTCAGGGAAACAGGGACTGCGGTTTAGTTTACTTTTAGTTCTAGGGCTGAGAGATCTGTGACAGCATACTTACTCTTTTAAAAAAAAAAAAGTTCTATGCAAGTTTTAACCTTCAACAATAGTTTGAGCTGAGGACTCCAAAAACTACAGCGCTGAGACCATAATGTCAGTTGTGCTACCCCATCGGAACAGCTTTGCAAGGGGAAGATCTCCATCACCTATAAAGTTTGAACACAGCATTGCCATAGGTCAGAGTTACTACTCTGGATCACCAACTAAACCGGGATTACCCAGCTTTTGCCAAGATAACTGAATGGAGGTATCAACATCCACCGTTTTGTACTGAGACCCAGTCAATAGGAAACAGCGCAGCCACTCCAGGCAGGTGCTTGGCACGCTGCAGCTATACCCAAGAAAGAGTGAACATGAGGAAGATCCTGTAGTTTTCAACAAGGAAAGGCAAAATGAGCCCACAATCTGGATCCAGCCCAGCATAGGCCATCTGAGTAGGCTTAAAAACTCCTCCTTCATGGTGGTACCTGCAGTTTGAACTCTGGACAGCAACGGTTTTATATTGCCTCCTGAAAAAGACCGAGTGTAACACCCTTCTCATCTGCTTCAGGAGTGAGTGAATCTTCTCTTGATTTCTAGTATCCTTCCTTGAAGCAATGCAAATTTAAAACCACAAAAATCTGTGACTTTTTTCCTACTTCTTATCAGTAAAGACTTAAAACCCAAAGCTGAGCCTCACATCTTCCTCTAGCAGAAGTGAAATGCCTACACGCTTTGTACTCTTGTAAACAAAGGGAGGAAAGATTGAAAAGCTGCCAGCACCCTACAGTGCTTGCGCTGGTCAGGCTAAGCACCCGTGTGTGTTCCCTCTAGAGGGCAAGTTCTTTTGAGCAAAGACTGTACGCTCATTAACGCTGTGCCAGCACGCTGAAGCAAGCACTAAACCAGACTACCACTTTGTAGCCATGAGATTAACTAGCGACGAGCTATCCTTAGCCTCGTCACAGTTTATCCACCAAATAGCAGCAGGATACAAGACAAGTACCTTGTTAACAGATTCCTGTGTCTATCACATGTATCAAACTAAGTGAAACCAAGAACTCTGACCAGAAATCTCAGTCATCTCCACTTCCAATGGCAGCCACATACCCTGTTGCAAAGTTGCTGTCTTCTTTCCAGTCCACTATGCGACAGATGAAGAGCATATTTGAATAGTCCTCAGGCCTGGTCACAAAATCTGGAGGGCAATCAGCTAAGGACACGTAGGCCCTGGGCACTCTGTGGTCCACAGGTGAGAACATGGCACACCTCCTGAAGAGTTCACTGTTCTTGTCCGCCAGAAGCTTGATGAAACCTGTAGCTGCTCGGGAATGCTTCTTTTCCAAAATATAGACCACCTGGAAGAGGCAGAGGTTTCTACAGTTAATACCTTCAGAGAAACTTATTTTCTTTAACAGAAGAGGGATACACAGAGGCTTAGCAGAATATCTGGAAAAATCACAAGGCCTATAGCATGTTTTCCCTGTGTGTATGTATGTGTGTGTGCATTTTTTAACCGAGTACCTCGTTACAACGTATTTTCCTTGCCATCTTGCTCATGGCTATAGAAGAGCGAAGTGCCTTCCAAGCGCTAGCTCTACAGCAATTTTCTTGATTACAGAACAAAACCAGACAAGAAGCAGATGCTTCCAAATGCAGGGAATTAGCCACAACATACAAGCAACTCCTGTAAAATCTTTCATTTGTATCCTCGGCCTGTGATTTCGACATTCAGCGCAGAGCAGGCCAGTCCAAAAACGGTGCCGCTGGCGGATCCAACGCTAACCACAGGAAAGGATGTGCTGTGGGGAATTTGGCAGTTCTCTCCTCCTCTCTGTGCTTTCTGAAGTTAGGGGTTATTTTACCTTTACACAAGATGGCTTTGAAAAGAATAATAAATTACAATATCACTAAATAATTGTTCCAGAGAGGTGTTCATCCAGGCTATATTTTTGTAGACCATAATAAATCACTGGATAACAGAAATTTTATAGCCGATTTCCTAAGCTTATACAGAAGAGTCCTTCCAGAAGGTTTCAGGAGCTGCACCTCTGTGTGATTCGGAGCGCTGATTGCCACGCTGGATGGGCCAGAGGGCAGCCCGGCCCGAAGTGGGACCAGAACCAGAAGCTGCGAGGGAAAGCGCAAGACATGGAAGAGACCTGACCCAGCAGCCCTTCTCTGGTCTCTTAACATTCAGAGATTGACCCAAATCTTGAACCAACAGCACTAACAGCTTTTCCAAAGTCTGTAGGAATTAATTCTGACAACTTTGGATATCCTGACACTCATATTAGAATCCAATCTTTTTTCTGAATCTTGCTAAGTAATTTTACATAACAAACAAAGGGAATTTAAACTAGGATAATTGGTAAAAATAACAAGACACTTGAGTTTTATCAGATTGGACAATTACTCTCTTTGAAACGGGGAACTGAGACTCAAAGATCAACAGATGGAGACAGCAGGGAGGCCAGGGCCAGTCTCCTTCAGCCTTTGGGAGGGCACACGTCTCACTTGTCGCTCTCCATGGAGTTACCTTGGCTGTCCTTTGAAGAAACTTATCTGCGAGGAGCCTGGGATCATTCACCTCGGGTCCATCATCTTGCTTCATTCTGTGCACACCACTGATCCCAACAGCCTTCGCTGCATCAAACACACACAACAGTTACTATAGCACATCGCCATGACTAATTCGTATCGGGTCTTTGTAGTAAACTACAACACAAAGTGAACACAGCAAACTTATTTGAAAGGAAAAAGGTCTCCCAAGTGTTAGAATAGCCAAGCATGACGCAATTATTATTTCTCCAGGCTACCAAAGAAGTAGATACATGTTCACTTACCATGCAGATCTGCTGAAAACCAACAAAAAACAAAATAAATCCCCACTTTACAAGTAGAACTACGCCAGCCATAATAAATAAAATGGTGGAAAACACTTTCTGTTTTTTAAATACCAAGAACTACATTAATTTCCTGACATTTCTTAGTCGAAGTCATTAACACTATGTAAGTAGTCCTTTAAGTACATACATTCATGTAATATTTAATTTCCTTTAAAAACATTATGAAAGGTTATAAAACACATTTATCTTCAAAACCATATCTAGTAAGGTGACCCTCTTCAGCTGTGGACCAGGATTATGAAAAACTCTACTGAAGTAATTGCTGTATATGACAGCGCACTCCTCTTGAAATCTCTGCACCTGTGTCAGAGAATATTTAAACCAACAGACAAGTAATTTCTAGCTTGCAAATTCCAAATATCTGGGTATCTGAGTTTGAAAGTATCTGCTATAGGTGGCTGGCACACCAAATGCATTTAGCATTTACAAACATCCAGAGTGATCTTTGCCATGGAGAAGGCTGTGACCGGTCCCTTGTTGAGCTGCATCCCTGCTGAGAGCCCGTGGTTACTGCTCTGATGTTTTTCAGATGGAAACATCCACACACTCTTCTCCGGAGGGCTCATGGAGGATGGATGCCTTTTTCCACTTGTATGGCAATCACATCCATCTCAAGCACATGTTAAAATCAGGCTCTGAGTGTTCAAAAGAAATTTTGCTTTCTTAAAGAGAGATTGTGGCACCGACTGCAAGTTTCAAGGGACATAGCTGTCACTGTTTCCCTTAGAAGACATGAGATAAAGCAACGTTTCACTAAAGACTCTGCTCCAGCAGCCCAACAGCACTCACGCACGCCAGAAAGCCTCCAGGAGAACAGCGGTGACACACAGACCCTGGCCCACAGATGACACCCATCTGTCCTGTGGGGACCCTCATCGGAGTCTGCTGGTGACATGACGGATGAAGGGGGCCGGGCTGCGGGAGGGGAGGTTGCAGCTGCCGGCAGCGCCGAGGCACCGGGGGAGACACGCAGGGGCAGCCGGGGTGGCAGTGGGGGAGCAGCTTGCCCCGAGGGGAACGGCTGTGCATCACCATCAGAGGGGCACGTTCACAGATGGTCCTGCCGCCATGGACGGCCTGGGTTGCCTTCAGGCAATGTTACCCCAGCGGTCGTCTGACAATGACGGCTATCACTCTAATGACAAACTCTGGTTCTCATATGCTGCTAATTAGCCCCAGCTTTGCCTTCTGATATAAAGCTCTTCAGACTTCGCCCCTCCCCAGAGATCATCTTTTTCAGAAGAATTTAAGTGACTTTAATTTTATCTTTACTGACCTGCTAGCAAGGCTGAGAGAATGGACAGATATTCAGCAAAAAAAGTAGCAGTAGCTGCAAACTCATTTCTTTTTTTACTTCTACTGAAATGACCTCAGATAAGGGATAAAACCACCCAGGGTTTCGTGTGACAAGCTGGAGAAAAAAATTGCTTGGATACTTATAGTTGAAAAAGTGGGGATACCCAAGTTACACACCTCGTTTGCTTAGCTCCTCTCAGATCTTTGCCAGCTAAAGGTCATACCAGGCAATCAGTTAGTAAAGAATAAAAGCAAGGAGCCACTTTGTTTTCCTATAAATTTTCAAGCCATCGGTTAACAGTCATGCCTTTATGGTGTGCCAACAATAAAGACAGCTAGGACAAAGAACAGGACGATCTGGAACAAAGAAGTTCTGGCAGGGGCAGAGGGGAGGTTGGTCACCTTCCAAATGCCGTGTGCCCAGGAACACCTGCCACAAGCCCAGGGCTTTGCCGGAGTGAACTCTCCCCCACTGAACGGCTCATACTGGTTGAAAGAGAAACCAGATCGAAACGAGTTTGGGCGATAAAAGCAAGAGCTGTACTCGCCGCTTTCCCAGCCCAACAGAACGGCAGCACTGACTCAAGGCACAGCAGGCGAGAAGAGCTCCAGGAGCCACGTGAGGAACATGCCCTTGTTAGCACTGCTGCCTTTCCACTTCTCCTTCCAGCTCCCATTTCTCCAAAAAGTCACTCGCACTTTTTCATGTAAGCAGCTTTCCCTGTCAAAAACAGAGCCAGCAGTGGTGTCCTTGGGAAGTATCACACACACGCATGCAAAAGCACAGAAGCACCAGGAGGGAACCGTCACGGGGTGACAGCACATGGGTGACCAGGGTTTCCTTTGCCTGGGATGAAGAACATGCAGGGCCAGGGCATTTCCCCTGTCCTGCTGAAGCCGAGCCCCATGCAAATCCAGTACAGGTACCAGAAAGCATCCAAATTCCCAGTGTGGCTCATGGTAGAACCTGCCTTTTCCCTTCACAGCCAACATCATCCAGGGGCTGGCTGGACAGTTCCTTCTTCCTCAGGGGTCTCTTCAATTTCTGTATCCCTCCCAAAAAAATCTGGGATTATGAGAGACTCCAGCAGACAGAGGCTGGGATCTACAACTATACCATCAACAGAAAGAAGGAAGCAAACCCCAGCCATCTACTTATTCCTACCCATCTTTCTTAATCAACTTCAGTATCGAAAAGCTCACCACATACACTGACTGATGGGCAACGCTTCTGAAACAAGGGACAGGGAACAAGACACACTCTGTACTCTTGGGGCCAAGAGACATGGACTTTTCTACAGGCTGCAGCTGCACCTTCTGAAGTCAAAATTCTGTCAGTACCAAGGCTGCATCCAGTGCTTGGAGGTCTACAACAGCAGAGTACCAGCAATGAGGGAAACCCCTCTGCTCAGAAAAGGACAACAACCTAGAGCCAATGTCCACCTTGCTCAGTTGTGAAATTTCTGCACAGAAACCTTAGCCTCAACAAGAACAGTGATAAACTGCTGTGAGAGTCTGGTACCCAAGTCCCCTGAACACATTTCTGACAGCCCCTGCCTTGCATTGCACATCCCTCTTTCCTCCAGTGAAACCAAACTTGGTGAGTGGGCAAGTGAAGAGGAGAGGCATCAGGGCGCCACCAGAGACTGGTGGTCTAGAAGGTCTGAGCTGGGACACACTGACATCTCCCACAACAGGGCAGAGCCAGAGAGTCAATCCTAAAGGAGAGTTAACTTGTGAGAGGAGCAGGATTTTGAGCAGGGGAGGTGGGAAGAAATTGCTTGCATTTTGCCAAACTAAAAATGAATTATTCTGACCCTTTACTGCAGTGGTTATCCAATGACCATTCAGTATTTCCACCCTGGGCAAAGACACGTTTTCTGAGAAAGATTTACTATGTTAGCTTGGGCAATACTTCATAAGCTTATCTTACAGTGAAAACACACTTCAGCAACCAGGATCCAGTGAAACTGCATTATAATCTCAATGTTTTCCTTTCAGTGATTATCCGACAAACCAAAACTGTAATGGTCTTACTTTAAAAAAAAAAAATTAGGCACTAGATACAAAAAGCAACCCAAATTAGTTATGTTATTACCAACAAAGTAGATCCAGGACACTTGGAATTTGTCTCCCTCTGTAAGAGATCAGTTTAGGCAGCTTCAGTACACACTTAGATTTGCCTGACAGGCATTCCTAGGTCAAACCTTTTTTTTTTTTTTTACAGCCCCCCCCAAATTTCCTTTTACAATTAAATTACCATGATATTAAAAGGTGGCCAAAGTGGACAAAAAGTCATCAGACTAGAATTCTGATTACTTGTGACAGATCCAAAATTATTTTCACCAGGTTTGCATTGGTCACTGTGGAAATATGCAATTCTGTCCAAAAAGAATACAATTAAAGATGCAATATCCACTTGCAAATGAAAATATATCGCAGTTTCAGATCTCAAAAACAACTCACTGGAAAAAAAAGTTTCCCTTCCTGGATGGAAAGAAACAAGCTTTTTAAAAAACAGTTCAGTGTTTGCTACTTCAGCTAGAAAAAAAAAACTACTTGAGAAATTATTTGGCTTACTCTACGTGGGTATATCTATGAATCCCCCCAGAAGGCATTATTGATATGAAGCTTTTTAAAAAGAAAATACTGCTCTTCAGCTTACTGCTCAGACACCAACACATCTGCAAACCTTTCAGTAGCAAAGTCTACTACTTACTAAGGAAGTAACAGCACTTAGCTTCTCTGATGTCTGCCTCAATAAGCAGTTTTCAGCATATTATGTTTCAGTACCAAATACATAAGGAAGGTGGTGTAAAACAAACCAATTTATTACAAATATCTCAAGGATTGTGTGTCAAAGGATGTGTTTTTGGAAGTTCTGTCTATACTAACACAGAGGACAGGGAAATTAGAACTCACTTCAACCAAAAAGTGATACATTCAAATACATGCACAGATTTGCCCTGGATTACACTATTCTGCTACAATCTTCATTTTTAGGGACGAGAAGGAAACACGTTGTTGTGCAGAATACAGTACAAGGGCTCTTAATGTTCTGTCACCAATGTTTATTGATTGGCACAGAACAGGTTTTTCCTCCAGAACATAAAACTGATGGTAGGAACCCGTGGTTCACATCATACTTGGTTCTCCCTTCACCAAGTAAACCAAAATGCAACTTTTTTGAAGATCAAAGCAAAGGGATCTGGTTTCATAGAAACATCTGTCTCTAGCTGGATGATGTCTGTTCCTACAGCTATTTCAGCACCTACAGAGGTATGAGCCCTGAGCTCCTCCTGACCTAGGCATACTTCTCCCCCACAGGGTCCACAATATAGAAGTCCAAGTGAGCTCTCACTTAAGTCTCATCCAGGAGGCTGAAGAGCATCCCTTCCCTACCCAAAAGGTAGGGAGGAAGGAAAGTCCCTTTTCACTTGTTACCAGGTACTATCCAAAACTGGAATTGATTTTAAACAGGCTATAAGGCAGCTCACTTGGGAAAATACCAAGCAAGCAGCAGTATTTTATGAGTATTTATATCTCCACAAGCAGAGCTTTCCACCTGTGATGGAGGGAAGACAGGTAGCTCACTGTGATGAGACTGTTAAGCCAACAGCTTCAGAATTAACACGTGCAGCTTGTCCAAAATCAGCCTAACAGCTCCCACGTGTAATGCAAGACGGCTCTGCAGGTAAGAAGCAAAGCTGCTCCAAACCACACAGCACTCCCGAGTTGTCTCATCACAGAGCTGGGTCTAATGAACAGGACTAACTTCTTTAGAGATGTTTATCTTGAACACTCATTTAAGGAGACTCACCTTGCCACAGCTTTCATGTCTAAACACCTGAACTCACACACCTGCATGCCCCACAGCACACTGAAGGCGAACCAGGAGATTCAGATGATTTTGGAAGATGCACAGGCAGGAGGAGACCCTCAGAGAGGGCAAGGAAAGGCATAATAACAGATGCATGTAGTAGAGACGCAAGGATCTGCAATAACGCGGAGCAAAGGCAATGTGAAGAGGTGAGTATAGCTGGCTGCCTTACACACGCGACGCAGCCAAGCACATAATTATCTACTTATATTTAGCCACCTCCACAAGGAAGAATGGAGGAGATGGCAGAATGATACAACAGGAGCATCACTTTTCCTTAGAACCCTCCAAGCCTGATCCACAACAAAGACTCAACATCATTTTGGGAAGCTGACATCTAGCCCAACAGATCAAATCGTAGCGGTCTCAGTGGCCACATAACATCTCTGCGCCCACAGCACGGGTACTCAGGCCTCCTGGCCCTCTCATGTCCTTGAGAAGCTCCCATTTGACAGGGAAGTTGGAAGCTTTATCACAACAGAATTAAACCCCCCAAAAATTAGGTGGCATTGCAGTCTACATAAATACAGTTTTATTACATTAATGGCAAGTAAAATTAAAATGTTACAAAACCATTTCCATTGAGTATTCTGCCTGTCCACATAATGTTCTTCCTTCCTGCATGTGCATTTGTTCCTAAAGACTGTGTGTGTGTGTCCAATTTTACTATTGCATGGAAAATATGTTAGCTGAATGAATCCTAATCTGATTCATCCTGGAAACCTTGCTGTTAACAATGACCATACTCTGTTTATCTTCACACCCACCGCTCATTCTCAGTATCATGCCCTCTCACTTACTTGACCTAAACTTGTAACTCAAAGGAGAAACACAGGTGAATTCAAGAACATATGGTAATATGCTGAACTTCATCTAATCCCTGTTACCCAACTGCAGAAGCATTTTTATCATTTCACCTTACTCAAGAAATCATTTGGGACTCAAAATAACTTACTAGGGAAGAACAGCATAAGAAGCTTTCCCAACATTAACTTCCATTGCAGGCTTCAGCTGTGCAAGAAAAGAATAACTGGAGCTTATTCAGCCTGTAGCATTTAATCAATGCAACCGTAAAGCCCAATTTGTTCATCACCAGTAGAACACTTTTCTTACAGTTGCTGTTGTGTTTATTCTTCAAGAAATCTAGACTCTCATTTAAGAAAATGTTACAGCAGCAACCAAAAAGCTAGATCCAGAGACCCGCAAACATGAACTTGGGATAAACTAATAGAGAGCTGTCTCGAGCAGCTGAAACGACTCCAGCTTCTCCGCTGGTTTTCCAGGCTTCAGCAGAGTGAAACCGATCTGATTTTTGACAGTTCCACCTCAAGGATTTCTATTAAAAGCTGCGTAACTGAGAAGATTTCCTGGTGAGCTTTCACTCTGCTGTGGCCTAGAAATGTTTAGAGCTATGCAGTGGAGACGATCCATCTCCAGAAAGCTGCAGGCTAGGAAAGAAGAGTGAAGACTGACTCCTTAAAAGCACTCAGAGTGAACAGGAGCCTCTGAAGAGGAGGGAGAAGAACATTTATTCCTTCCAGCAGCCAGTGACGTTGGTGGGCTCCAAATTTGTCCAAGATTTCACGGCAGCTAAACTGAAAGAAGGGGGGACCTGAGTAGAGGGACAGCGTGCGGTCCAGATTTTCATCACCATCATCCTTTCTGTACCAGCCTTGGCCAAGGAGAGGAATAGCAGTATCTCCCTAAACTCTGCCCGTGCCAATAGGAGACACTGCTAACTGCAGAAGGCCTCCAGGTGCCAGAAGTCACAAAAAGCAGGTGGGCACCTACTCAAGCTTGAAAGAAGAGTGAGCACACACAAAAGTACAAGAGGGGGCATGGAAGCACATGAGAAGGTGCAGAAGTGCAAAACAGAGATTAAGCTCTAGATTATAAACCCATTTTTCTCCTTTGCTAGAAGGATCCAAAAACCTTTCTACGCACTGACTCCAGAGCATCCTTCATGAAAAAGAATGGCTTAATGCATTATACACAACCATACCGTGAACGTACCAAATGCCTCCACTTGTGTTGAGTCAAGTAATCCTTAAACACTCAGTAACAGCCTTCAGTCAGTAGTACTGTGGGCACCGAGCAATTTTAGATTATAATTCCTGAATTTACGTGGGCTATTAGAGACTGGCAGTCACATTTGACTTGAAAAGAGACCAACCAGCATCCACCTGGCCAATGCTGAACAGACATGCTGACAGGAGCAAGTTCTGCAGCAGCTCCAACCCCCATTCTGTTGACTCTGCCTGTTAACCATCCGCTATTTGATTCAATTTTCCATCACACAAGTGGCTGCGGTAGCTGTCAGTTTACTCTGCCTATATGAGTTATTTCTATTCAAACTTCAATACGTCAAGACAGTGAGCAAGTGTCGGACATTCAAACAAACGCTGACTTGCTGAAGTGTAGGTGTAAGTGGAAATCCTGAACAAACACCACTATCTGATTGCTGCCAGGGCAGCCAGTCCACCAACTTGATTACTTCTAAGAGCCACTCCGTGGGAAGCAGGATACTCTGCGTATCTGGTAAAGTAAGCTCTCTCATGAGAAAAACTGCAAAAAGCTGAGCAAACCAGTTTGACAAGGATAGCTTTTTGGCATAGTGACACAGTTTTACAAACTTCCATTTGAATATCCTTTCACAAAGAAAGGCTGAGGCACTTTTATGAGCACAGCTGCCACTCTCAAGAGTACAATTAGCTGCTACCGTTTGATTGCTGATATTTCTTTATCAGAGTAATCTGATTCCAATATTTAACAAGAGACAGCTCAGATCTGTATGAAACTCACGTGACACGCAAGTCTGGGGAGGGACGTACAGCATCATAAAGTATTCTGCAGAGAACACTCTGCACTTATCCTGGGTTGGGAGGATACAGAGAAGTTTCTACTTTTTATTACGTATTGAAATGGAGTATAAGGAAAATCCTTCCGGTGTAGTGACAAATCACAGAAATAATGTATTGCAGCTCGGTCCTAAGTGATAGGTAAAAGTTACGTTGCCTCTGTTGCAGTAGTCAACGTGAACAAGGATTAAGGAAAAGAATTACAGACCTGGCAAAGGTTGTGGTGACTGGTGGATGACTTCTCTGGATAGCAGTGACACACAGTAAGTTGAGGTCTTAGAGTAAAACACAGAGGACTTGCATGTCAGTACTAAGCACTATAGAGAATTACTATTTTCTGTGTACACAATATTGTTCAGACCAGTGCCAGGATGCTATCGCCTTGTTCTTTGCCTGCATTTCAACAGGGCACAGAAACCCCAGAGAGGGTTTGTTTGAAGGACACTAGTAAAGGAGCTGAGAAATTTTCTTCGTCCTGCTCATTCTTACTGTATTTGTTAAAAAAAAAAAAAAAAAAGAGAGAGAGAAAGTTTGTTCAGCATGTAGAGATATTTACACCTTGGAAATACAGCTGAAAATGCAAAAGGAAAGAGATTTCCAGCTTTGCTAAGACCTACCTCCAATGACCAAACCTTAACATTAAGAAAATCTAACTTTGGAACAAGATAATCATAGAATGATTAAGGTTGGAATAGACCTTCAGGATCACCTAGTCCAACCATTTCCCTACCACCTATTACCCACTAAACCATGCCCCTAAGTACCACATCCAACCTTTCTTTAGACACCCCTAAGGATGGCGACTCCAAGACCTCCCTGGGCAACCCGTTCCAATGATATTGTTCTTTGTGTAGAACAGCATGCTGGAGAGGAAAATGGCTCACCATTTCCTAGATCAGAGACTTTTCTGAAGATAATCTTTAACCCAGCTTCTTTGCAAGAACAGTTCAGAAGAGCAGAGCAAACTCGTTTGACCAGGACAGCTTCTGGCATATTGACATCAGTTATGAACGTCTATTTAAATATCCTTGAGCAAAGTAAGACTGACGCACTTTTATGAGCATGAGAACTTTCATAAAGTCCACAGGCTGAGAAATGGGCTGAACATGACTGTCTCTCCACTTCTGCGGACCTCCCTCTTGCTTATCCCATCCTTTCTGGGGTCTTAGGAAGAGAAAGGCAAGAGGCACAACTGCAGCATCTATGTCTCAGCCTGCACACCCACACGTAGCAATTCCTACCAGTTTGCTTTAAGCCCTGCAGAGGCATAGAAACCCCAATGTACAATGACTTCAGGGAAATTCAGACCACTCAAACCTGGGCCGTAATCAGCGTACACAATGTTTCACGCTTCAGAGTTTCTGACAGCGAGGGCCAACCCGAAATTCTTTGCCTCAGTGTGTAACTAGAAGTGGAGGGGTGACTGGTGCTCTGAAAAGGAACAGAACCACAACAAGGGATGGGACACAGGCCAGGGTAGAAAACATATCAAAACAGCCTGCAATCCCAGCGTGACCCAGAGCGCTCTTATTCGAATGACACGTCTACTTTTATTCTTCATGGTTCATTCTGGCCACCAGCAGCAGAACAAATGAGCCAACAACAAAGATGTTGCGTAATTCTACTCCTCCATCAGAAAGGACAAAAGACGTCTTGCAACTGAGAGGCAGTAATCTGCAGAGCTTATATATATGCACAAAGAACTGTCTAGCAGTGTCTAAAGCAACATGGCTCTGGTTTTTGCCCCGGAATGAGTAAAATTTACTTTTTATTCCATTAGGGTGGCTATGGATATCTTTCCCCCTAGAAATCTGGGAGCTTTTTTGTTCAGTTTGGATTTTGTTTAGGTCTTTCATATATAAAAGATATTTTCAGATACATATATGGATCTTTTTGTATCTACACACACATGTATGTATGCATATACATACATAAAGTACACTTGAGAACATGACACCTTGTCTCTTGATTTTATGAAACATGATGCCTTTTAATGGCATTTTTTTCCAGCTCAAAACCTTCAAACTTCTTTATGTCAGGGGAAAAAAAAAGAAGAAAGCCCGCTACAAGTCTTCACTTAAGGATTGCACTGGCCACAAATGATTTCTCCTGCTCCTTCTCCATCTGTGTAATAAACCCTACAAAGCAACGCTCTCAGGAAAAGTAAGTAAACCAGTGCTTTGGTGGGTCAGCAAGAATCCCCACCATGGGATCTCACCTCCCACCCACCTCTCTGTGTTTTGCTGTGGTAGCTGTTTCAAGCAGAAGGGCTGTAACATAAAAGGAAAGGCTCGCAGGTAGGTAGCTTGAAAGGAAAGTTCATGGGGCAGCAGCAGCTGAGAAGCCCTCCCAGGGGAGGCCCACGTTACATGGGGAAGGGCGCTTCCACTCACCATGGTCCAACCCTGCAAAGCTGCCTCCCAGTGCCGGTACCACGTTCCAGTGGATGGCCTTAGCTAAATTCTGCCTTGAAAAAGCGTATGCCTGCTCCTTTTAAAAAGGCATTTTCAGCCACCTGCGAAGGCTGAATTTGGCAGGATTATTTCTTTTTTCATGACAGTTATCACTGATGCTAGAATAACTATAGCTGTTTTCCAGGCAAGACTTAAAATCTGGATAAGTGATGATATGAGAAATTGCATGAAAGACAGGAAACAAGCCAAAGCAATCATCAACTGCTCAAAAACACCTTCAGAAAAAGCAGCATCGTAAACTTTATATGTATAAAAAAAGGAGGGCATTAAAAAGCAGAGCAAGAAGAAACTAGAGAAAAATCCATATGGGTTGTATGGCCAAAGAAGCTGAAGCAACTCTTAAAAGAGGCGATAGCAAAATACAAACTCAGCAGAAATCTAACTGGCACATTCACACCAGCCACAAGGCTTGTTAAGGATGAACATTGAAAGGGCTTGAAAACAAAAGAAAACAGTTGGCTTAGGCAACTGCAATGGAAAAGTAGGTTGGAATTCAACTGTGTAGACAATAAGCTGATCTAATGTTTGCCCTACAAATATTCTCCAAAGACAGAATGAAATGGCAAAAAACCACTCAGATGGCATAGTTTCTAGGAGATGACTTGATAACCTCCAACAGGTCACTCCAGAGCATCTCGAGGAAATATGATGCATCAAGAAAAGTCACTCCCATCAAGCCTTTACACTAAAGCCCAGTTACTGGCTCAGGTCTGCATTTATTTTAGATGCTGGTGTCAAACTAGAATGTATTTCTCTGACTTTTCATTTGGCATTGCTATCAGAAGCAAAACCAGAGATGCAGCAGACACGATATGTGACTCAGGAGCACATTAGGAGATCTAGAACTGCCAAGTCGAAGTGGCAGCTCGATGGCGTGCAGCTGTAACACAGTGTCCAAGACTGCAAAAAGGATGGGGTTAATAACTAGTTGCTTAAAACATCTGCAGACAAGACGAGTAACTCCCAACTGAAGCCCTACGCTGGAAAGTAATGGAACAAGACGGAAGTTGGTTCACATACCTTGGCAGGCACTCAAAGACAGTGGAGGTACCCAGAAGGAAATAGCAGCGTGAACTGGTGAGGCGGCAGCTCCATTCATGAGCTGAAACCAATGGTTTGTTGTAAAAACTACAACACTTCCACTCAAATGTTATTTCCAGTTTTATTAGCAGATGGGTGTGAAAAATGGAAGCCTACCAACAGTATAGGCAGAGGTCTGTGCATCTTCAAAAGCAAGCTCTCAGGAAAACATGAGGTATTAAACAGAACAGCTTCACAACCACCACCGAGATTTGTCAGAGACCAACAACTACTTCTGTCCTAAGTTACTGCCATCTTTTCTGGACAACTGGGGCACACGTCAGGAACGCACCAGAATATCTGTCCTGGCAAATTTTACACCAGCAGCTGAAGGCACATGTTACATGTGCCAATTGTCAGAATCCTTTCAACACGCAGCTCTTCAGAAAGGGATTTAGTACTAGCTGGGACATGCAAAGAGCAGCATAAGCATAGTTTGGGACAGAGGAGCCTATTTTCTTCTGCCCTAAGCAACGCTTGCTGGTTTGGATGGAATTCAGATGCAGAATAAAACAGGTTTGCCTTCAAAACAGATCGTGTAATTGGCTTTAGGTTTTAGTGCAATTTTCTTTTTAAATGGACCAAATCTTTAAGGTGCTCATAACTCAACTGTTTGAAAACAGCAACAAACTTAACTGCCCCCAAGGAAATATATTCTTATCCCCAAACTGAGACACATAGATTGGCCAGCCAAACGGCCATGAAGGAAACTGCTACAGCAGCATCTTGAATTAAACAGCAACCAGCAGTCCCCAGACAGCCTAGAGAATTGCAAATCCAAAGGTGTGACTTCTGTTCACAGATTTACTTTGCATCAATCAAAACTACATAAACCGCAGTCCTTAATACCCATTCAAAACTGTGAAGGCAGTTTAGCAGAAAGGGATAGAAGTGATAAGGCATTAAGCTTTTATGCCTGTATTTTATATCTTGCAACAAAGCAAGGCAACAGAGTAATACTTCACCAGTTTGATCAAATAAAGGTTTAAATCAGCAATCTGATCTACTCACCCTTTTCACCAGTATCCAGGGAAAGTTTCTTAATGTCATCAGCCAACGTATCCTGCAAGTGGTCTTGCCCATGCTCTGCATCATCATCATCAAACTGAGCTTCTATAATGACATCCGGACTTTTAGCATCGCCTTGCGGTGTCTCTCGAGGAACGCAAGTCCCCAGTGTGTCCTCGGGGACATCTGATTCATGTGCAGCTTCTGTTTCTTTGTCACTACCATCTGGCTTTATTACCTGAAGGAGCAGGAGATTAAAAAAAAAAAAGGCAAGCTAAATGACTGGACTAAAGAAAAAAAAAACCCCAACCACATTATCTTTTCTTTTTCATGTGCATCCCCAAGGAGCTGACAATGAATTGTGGGTGGCTGGTGGCACACTGCAATTGCTGTGTAATTAGCCACGGATATTGCACAATCAGAAGAGGTACCTCACTAGGATAAAGACGGGAACGACATGGTTTTTGCAATACCTCAACTGTGACAATAATGTATCCAAAGCGTATCTAGAGCATAACCATACAGTTCCTGCCAAGCGTCTAATCAGCTCTCCAGAAGTTGGGAGTAAGCGCAGAGAGGGAGGAGGATACACTACAATTTAATGAGTTGCTTAGACCATTGTTCACCAAGATACACTAATCATCCTGGGAAGTCCCAGAGCTCAAACAGTTCCAGTGAACGCTGGGATCACGTCAAAGCACATCTCTGGGAGAGCTCCCCAACACACAATTAGGAACAGACTGAAAAAGTACAGACCAGAGAACACGGTGCCCCGCGACCCACGAACAACTGGACTGTAAGGCACCACGCTTTACGTTTGTTTTAGGCACCAGTCTTTTCATTAAAGGCACTCCATTATTGCTGTTACTTAAATAAATCTCCTAATTAAATTACCAAGAGAAATTATCTCTGTGTACAAATTACTTAACCATTAACCAAGCGATAACTCAGATAAATAACTCTGACCACTGCTACAGATTTGTCCCCACTTTAGTGCAGCAGTGGCACGTGGGGAGGAGGAACCACATGTGTAATCATAAATCCAGAAAAAAAATCATGAAGCATGCTTGTTACAGTAGACGCTAGACCTGCACCGCATGTGACAGAGGCAGGAACTGCTCCATCTCAGGTTATAATGATCAAAGTGCTTCATACCTTGGATACACATGCCTTTACTAGCATCCTTCACACAACCAATGGCGAGTTGCAAGCACCTACCTGGCCCTGAAACCTAGATTCAGGTTTTAGTTTCAAAAATGTTTAACTCAAGCTGTGGTAAGAAATAACCTGCTAAACATTAAAATTACAAAGAAACTGAGTAACCCCATTCCACTGCCCCCCAGCAACTGAGCTCCTCTCCAGCTGGTGCTGGTGTTCACCAGGCAGGTAACTCCTTGGAGATGCTACTCCGAGGTCCCCAGTTCTCAGCATCACTAACCCAGGACATCATAGCAGCAACTCAAGCCACCAGCAAGGCAAGGGAGGGGCCCTTTAAAAAAAAACAACCCTTTCTGGTAACATAGTTTATATGATGGATATAGTCACTAGAAATAAGCATAAATAGCCTCAACAGATCCTAGCTGAAGAAAAGCATTCCAAGTAAGAAAAACACAATCCAAAATCTCCACAAATTGTTTAGAAACTAAAAAGCAAATAGATCAAATCAGATTTGTAACAGGGAAGACTCATAATTTTACATATACAGAGCTACAGCCGTGCTTTCAAGCAGTACCCATTTCTTTGTAATCTTTTCACAATGCATAACAGAAATAAAAATCAATTTTAAAATGGGTTTGAATTCAAGCCTTTAAAAAAACCACTCAGATGACATTACTTTGAACTCTTGTTACCTTTTGTGACTCCGTTTTCCATCTTTATTTTCATTTTTCTAATATGTATATAATTTGTTACCATAGCAGATTTTGACTCAAACATTAAATTGTGACAAAAAGGGAAAAAGTTTGGCAGAAGGTGGGAAAACGGGTGATTATTAAACCTGGCTACATTTGGTACATAAAATACTGACACACGATGGTCTGGGCAAGAACAGTCTATTAGATTAGAGAGCTGACAGGGCTCCACATGCTAGTGACTCTGCCAGTGTGCCTATCCAAAAAGAAAACCAGTGTCAACAGTATGTTTGGACCCTACCACGGTCAGATGGGGATGTACTCAGCTCTTAAATTTCAATTGCACCAGATGTGTGCAAGTGTGCAACTGCAGCAGGAGTTCATTTTCTTCAACTCCTTCAGGCTTTGCCTGAATTTCTCTCTCTCCGAGTCGTTCTTTGAAGAGTCAGAGATGTGTTTAGGGTGCTAAACTACAAAGCTTTCCATGTGCAATGCAGCGAGCAACACCAAATATATCTGAACGATAGGAAGTGCTTCTCTAAAGATGCAGCACTGCAAAGCTTATGCTTGAAGAGTTTCTGTTGCATTAAAGAAGGCAGCAGATACAGATTTCTTTTTAAATGCTATACATTAAAATCACCATGCTTGCCCCAAGCCAGAGGATACACACTGCTGTCGCTAGCTAGCGTGATACTCCAGCTGCGACTACCTAAGCCCTCAGTCACACATTTCCTTATGGATTTGCAAATGGATTTTTAAGTAAAGTTTTCCAGAGTCCACAGAATCACGACCTCCACACAGCACAGAGCAGCAAAATGTCCAGATGCTGGCAAGCGTGGGTGATAGGATTTGTTTTCTTTTTAAGGCCAAGACAGATCATTTAGGCTGACCTCATACATAACAGAGCAGGGAATTTCACCCAAGATTTCTTATATCACACCAAAAATTTAGGGAAGCTGTACATCACTAGACTGGAAAGCTGCATAAGACTCTACAAAATCAGGAGCTCAGTGGATACAATTACTCCATTTAAGATGATCAGCGCTGCTGGCCAACATGAGCTCATCACACAGATTCCAAAAAGCAGGATCCTTCTGTACATGAGCTGCAGCAAATCTGACCATGATAGAATAGGCATTTCTAACATGCAGCATCTTGGAAACCAGAAACCTGATGATATTGCACTCTCCTATTTCTTACTACGTTATTGAGGCTCATACATGACATAACACATACAGTTAGACTAGATCAGTACTTATCAGAGATGCAGAATAAACCAAACACAGAATTGCCTAAGCCTATCACGGAGTCATACATGCAGGACGGAACATGGTTCTTTGCCAACGCAGCTGACTCTGCAGGGACCCCGAAGGAAGGGATTCCCCTGTGCTGCATATGTATGAAATGCATGACCCTACTCCGATGCAAACATCCCAGGTTGCATGGCTAAAGTCCTTTAAAGGACCATAACTTCCTGATCTGGGAAGTCAAATGTCAACCTTATGGTTATATTATTTTCATATGCTTTTTAATAAAAATATTTTAATAAGCATTTTGATGAAAGTCAGTTGCTTATTTGAACGTCTGATCCTTAAGATAGGGGCTGAATAAGTTTTCTTCCAACTTTAACCAAACATCTATCACTGAACAAGCATTAAGTTTCTGCCCCACGGTGATCAGTTCGTAAAGTCACAGCTGACTGAACACAAGATCTTTGAATGAAAATCCCATTTCAACCATAAATGTAATAAAAAACAGCTAGTGGGCAAGTACATCCTGGCATGGATACGTAGGATCTGGACAGCAGAGCGATTACCTCGCTGCATCCAGCCCAGTCTTGAAGTAGCCATCAAACGAACAATTGTCCTTACGCGGGACAATTTGTTCCAACAGAAAACTGAACCAGCAGTCTGTGCACCTCAAAGCACAGGGGTTACCTCCCCAGCTGCAGGATGAACTGCTTTCTCTGCCAGAAGCATCTTATACCTGCCCCGTTAGTTCCAAGCTTTTCATAGACTTTCTACCTAAAGCCTCACTTCCACACACGGACACAGCTTAGGTCTGTTTATTCTCAGGCCAGGTACAGGGGTTTTTGCTGCTGCCTCCTCAATGGCATCACTTAACAACTCATACATTAGTCTATAATCTCAAACTACTGAATCAGACCAGTGATTTTCCATTCTGGAATGAGAATTCAAACACTAGTAATTTGTTTGTCCCTTACAGGATCACCTTCCATACAGTATCACCTTTCCAACCTTAGCTGATTCTATGAACCAGCTAGGACCAGCTAGAATATATATTTTCATAAGAATACTGGGCAAGAATGAAAATGGTCTAGCACAACATGTCTTCTCCTTAAGTCAGTCAAAAGTCAGCAAAATAGAACAGAATAGAATAGAATCATTAAGGTTGGAAGTGACCTCAAGGATCAATGCCTCATTACGAGTAATCAAACCCAAAACCTGTAACTTATCCAAAAGATTTTAGAGGTGACAAGCCACTCTCTTCACTGGGTCCAACAGTTGATGCACAAAGAGGATCCAGAAAGGTGCTGTGATACACCAGTGCGTGGAAGCTGAAGACAGATTCATGGCAGGGAGGGAGCTCACTCTAAACAGGGAGGACTAAGCACAGGAACAGCTAGAAGGGAAATAAGGTCTTCAGCTCAGGGCTGCCTCCTGAGATCTGCAAACCAAGGTAAGGTGCCTTTCTTCCAAAAATATTTCAGTCAAACACAGGTTCTGCTTTATCTATAGACAAGTTATTAAGCTCAACACTGGATAGAGAGACAAAGTTTAGGTCAGAGACATTGGTCCTCTCTGCAGTTGGGCTTTAGTTAAGCAACAAGTTTGAGAAACAGAAACAGGTTGAAAGCGGTGATTTCAAAAGGAAGACAGCTGAAAACAGGGGCTTTGGACCAAATTACCATCTCACCGTTAAAAAGACCGTTGCTACCACAACACTAATACAAACACCGCGTCTCACACCAATACTGCGAACACCTGCACCTATTAGTCTCCCAGCTTTTGCCATATTAAACAGGCTTCACTTAAAAGCCGGTTCCCTAAAGCGCACTCACGAGGGAGCAGGACCGGAGCCTGGCTCACACGAGGATGCTGTCACAGCTCACACATACATGCTAGAGCCAAGCTACCATAAATATTACGAGGAAGAGCTTTGCTTTTCTGAAAAGAGCAACCAAACAAATCCTGGCACGCTCTAACTCCTGCCTGCTAAAGAAAGGCTAGTACTTCCACTAAGAGAAAAACCACCTGTCCCGGTCACCCTTCCTTCTCTTTGTAACCCCATGTACACCAAACAGCTCTGGCAAAGACAACAATTCAGTAAAGGTGACTAGTCTCAGTAGGAGCAGTTAGAGCATTACTTTTAAAATAACAGTACTGTTAGAGCGGGGGGTTCTGTTGCGGTTTGGGGTTGGGTTTTTTTTCTTTTACAATCTTTTAATTCTAAATCACTGGAAACACTTGCTAACAGCCCACAGGATAGCTATTTTATATTAAACAGCACATTATAGTTTACATTCCAGGCATCACATTGGATGCAATAATCATATAAACATCCAGACTAAAATCTCTCCCTCTTGTCTAGGAAAAGGCTACTTGCTCCTCCCCAGTGGGCTCTGTTGGTCCCAGATGTCACACACAGTTTTGTCATGGCAGTCACTAGAAAGCCATCCTGCCCGTGGATTCAAAGGGGTAAAAATGATCAGAGTATGCAAAGGCTTTTTGGAAACCGTGACTTTTTAGAGCTCAGGAGATGAAAGGTGTGAGAGAAACAATTGAGATGTAATGCATGTGTTTTCAGAACAAAATACAGAGGCATCTGCAACGTGCCCATCAAACCTATGGAATTCCCAAAGCCACCTGCCCTGCCCTCGGCAGCACCCTGCATCCTCCCTGCTCAGACTAACCCGCAGCAAAGTGAGCTTTTACTGCAGTTACTTCAAGTCAGACTGAGCATCCAGGTTTAGTCCAGCCCAAGCAGACAGAGCAGATGCCCTGCATCCAGGCTTGTCAGGGAGCTGCACAAGTAACAGAATTAACTGCAGAAAAAACCCTGTATCTCCAAACAGCCACCTCTTCTCGCTACTTTGTCCTACTTCCACCAATAAATGTCATTCCTGAACAGTTCACTCATCTTCTCTGTTTCAGACTGTACTTAGACATCACAGGTTACAGTGTGTTCCCTCCAAGTCCAGCTCAAGTCCTTCTCCTACCACCTTGCACAAATAACCAGAATAACAAGTGGAAAAGCATCGACAGGGAAAATTCTCAAGACTGACCTTTCTGAATCCTAAAGGCAAAACAAGAGCTGTCTCCTCACCACGTATCTCCACTCCCTATCTGGTCTCTGACCTATCATTTGCCTCTGCAGGTTCCCCGCTCACACTGCCTTGGCCCTTGTCCCACACCTACAGTTTGCTTCCAAACACGTTTATCAACACTTCATTATCACCGAGCAGGAGACAGTTGCCGCTGCCCCCTCAAGTCTACTCCTGCCTTCATCCCCTTCCTGCCACCTCTGTGAAGTCTCCCTGGACTCACCTCTCCCCAGCCTGGTTTTTGCACCTCTGCCTGTAGGATACACAGTCCTAGGATCAGGACCACGTTCCCTCGGGTTCATTTCATCTGGTTCTCAGAATAAATTAAACAGCTCCATCTGTACCCCCCTGCCTTTTGTACCCTCTAACAACTGCTGAGAAGCAGGAAAAGAAAAAGTTGTCAGAAGCAGCTGCTCCTTGCTCAGCACAGGTACCCCATGCCACCGTGGCACCAGTGGCATGGATCACACCACTCCAAAACTACAAAAAGGAGCTGCCCTGCAGCTTGCTGAGGAAATACCTGAGCTCAAAGGGGCCCCCCTACCCCAAGTTGCTTTGAAAGAAGAGCTGATAAAAGCTCATAATAGGCCCATGGCAGGTCTGTACAGCCTTTCCCAAGAATTACTTGGGGATACCTGTGAGAGATATCTCTCTGGGCTTAACGGGATTCACACTTCAGAGCTGCTCTGTGATATTTAGGCATGCTGAGGGTAACAGTGTCAAGGAGACGTGGGGAAGCACAGCATGCCCATGCCTACTTGCAGGGAACACAGTACGATCTCCTTTGTAGACAAGCCAACCTGGTAGGGACTCCCAACAGCATTACAAAGAGCTGTGTATTATTATAGCCAGATCAACAAACTTGTTCCACACTTTCCACCCCTGCTGCCACCCCCGGGATTTGATTTGGCACTAAAAAAGCAGCCTCTATTTTCAGAATACCTACTGCTACTGCACTGACCTTCCCACACACATTCCCCAAAACAAAGGAGACCCGGGAGCAGAAGCGATACAGCAGACACCTCGCGTCCCAGCCGTGGCTTCCCAACCCACGCGCTGTTCTTTTATGCAGTTATATGTTGTCACACTTAAAGTGGTGATGAACACTTTGCCACAGCGCATCATCTGTACAGCAAATATCTCTAGTGAAAAAAGTTTGACCCCAGGGAGGTGCAAAAAATCTAGTTCAGGATCCAACCTTTAACAACACATGGGAGTCAACCTTCTTCTACACATAAAATCTGACGAGGCACGCACAGTTCCTCCATCTCCTACAAGCAAACTCTTTTCATAAAAGAGGCCCTTAAAGCTGGCAGCCTCCCTGCTGGACCCCAGTGAAATGTTCCTTGTACCTTGGGTCTTTGTATTGCCTGCTCCTTGCAAGACCTCCCACTTTGGTGCATCTCATGAGCTGTGTGTTGCACTCCAGGCCACAGTGAACTGGAAACGAGAGTGTAACGCACAGGGCCCAGCTATGAGGTTGCCAGAATATATTGGTTTGAAACATCACAGAAAATATTCGGCTCCATATTTTCAACAGTAGCCAGGAAGAAAATGCATGGAACAATTTTAAGAACTGTTTTTCAAAAGTCATTTAAATCAAATTATGCCCCATCCACACTGGCAGCAAAACCCTTTCTACTAACTGGAACTGCTTTTCTTTTCTTTGTGTGTGTGTTCTTTTCTTTTTGGTTTAACTTTTTTTTTAAAAAAAAAAAAAAACACACCAAAAACCTGTTTCCCAGCCATCTTTTTCTGGTAATGTGGACAGGCACTGCAACACTACAGGAATGGGTGCCAGGACAAAACCTATGATGCACAGTCCTAGAATAAATCACTCAAGAGGGGTGGATTAGAGGGAGAGAGCAATGTAAGGTTACATCTTCAAAGGTATGACTCTCCAAAATCACTGCATTTTCAGCAAACTACTGCAGAAAGATATCCATTTTGTATCTGATCTAAACAAGCAGACAGGTTTTTGGATTATTTGCAACTTCAAGACAATACCATGAACGTATATATATATATATTTTAAAAGATGTCATTATTACACAGTGCTTGCATGTAATCAGAAAAGAATCTACTTGTGCTGAGTGTGTATCATTTGAAAGCTGCAATGCCAAGCAAATCCACACCATTGGCTCGCACAAACCTGAAGTATTATCCATTACTGCCTTTTTTTTTAAAAAAAAAAAAGTATGTATGAAAAACATATTTCCTGGAAGCAATAATGGTCTTTGAAGACTTATTCAACATTTCATAAACCGAACAAGCCTGCACCCGCACGTGCCCGCAAGAGGAAAGTGGGTTGACAGTGCAAACTAATCGAAATGTACTGGAAGGGCTATCCAAGATATTTGCATACCTATACCTCCCAAGGCTATATAGGCTTGAAGCTTTGTTCAAAACTGTGTCAAAATGATTCCTGATATGTCTAAGAAAACCTCTTACTGGTGATCAGCACTTTAAGGCAGGAAACAAACAAATCAACCGAGAGTTAACAGGTTGGGGCTTGCGCCTTAAGCCCCTCACCTTCTGTTTTTGTTCCCTTTGCCTGGGCTCCCAGTGCCAGCTCCCAGGGGTCTCAGGGACGCAGGTTTTGACACACTTTCAAAGCCCAGAAGGGTACACCTGGGACAAAGCTCACACTGCTCAGGAAGTGCACGGGGGCCAAGAAAAGCAATAGAAATTTCCACAGTTAACTTGCATTACTCGTTGCCAATAAGCCTCTTATTATGAAAACCCAAAACTGGAAACTGTCATATTACAGAACAATTTATGGAAGTTTTCAGAGTATATACGGCCCAGTGGGAACTTCCTTTGACTAGTGTGTTCCATCAGCCCAGGTCTGCTTATTTATTCACACAGTGGGAGAAGAGCACCAGGAACCTAAACAAGTCATTGCTGAAGCATCACCAAGACTCCCACTCTAGGAGTGCTTCAAATAGCTCTTAGCTCCTTCGTCTTTCCAGTCATACGTCTTTATGGCTGCATTCAGTCAACAGCTGGGCTGCCCCATCTTTATTTTATTTCATTTTATTTCTGCAGAAGCGTTCTTGCACTTAACATTGTGATCAACTGCTCCTTTGAGGACACAGAAGGCGAAATGCAGCTGCTCTGAGCTGAGTGCCTCCTGCTATACCTGCCTCGATCCCATCAAATGAGCTCAGCAAAATTAGATCCTACTCCTACAGTCTCTACCCTGTCACAGCAGAACCGGCACCTACATTAATTCCTACATTAGATGTAAATTGTATTCAAATATAGCTCCAACCAAGAACAACAGCCTCGCCCAATGCCAGCACAATACTGTTAAAGTAAACTACACAAAACCAGTCAGCGCTTCCTTCGCAGATGGTCAAGCCTTGGTGTGAAGGTAAAGGGATTTCATAACAGGTGTTGGAGACACATCCAAGGAAACCTCAAGACTTTTAGCAACAGAAGACTGGAGGTCCACTTTGCCACTACATTTTCCGTACAGGAGCCAGCAGGTTCCATCTCACAAAGTGGTTTCTCACTTATGAGCAGCTCCATCCTCTAGGAAATGGGTTGAGACATCAACTGACCATCAGGTTAGCTGTATTTTGGCATGCTGTGCTGCTGCCAGTTCCAGTCATATACACCAAGACCACTGTGAATTCAGTACCTTCCCCATCACCCTGCAACGGGCACTGAAAGGGCTCAGGGAAGCTGTGGCAGAACACTGACAGTCACAGCTGAAGATGACCACCTACAGAGGGAAGGAATTGGAGGAGATAATCCCTGCAAGCATGGTCAGCTGGGGAAAAGAAAATCAGATGATTCACTGGGGATAAAAGATAACTGTTTCCTCTACTCTTGAGAGCTTTCTGTGTCCCTTAAAGTAATTTCTGAAAAGACAACAAGCTGTGAGCCAAACATACTACTTCACACTTGGTATCAGCAAATTCTGGCTCTGGAAAGCATCTCACTACAACATAATGCACCAAGTGCCTGTGAAGGAGAGGAGGGAGATGACAGCAGCACATTTTGCTCAAAGATTCCTACAAATGCACAGTTTGGGTTTTCAAACTGAGAATGTTCCCCACCTGTGACCTAAACCTGCCACAAATCCATTTATTTGGGCTTCCTGACTTAAGAGACTGTTTCACTCCGATGCACAGAGGAGTCTTTGAACGTCTAGTTAGAAAGCGCAGGTGCGACTGCCTTCATATTAAATCACTATTACAGCCAGGAAATCCCAGACTTCCATATCTATCTTAGACTCTCAACAGGTTCCTTACAAAGCACATAAGGAAAATAATCCTGCTCTCAATCACCCATGACTTTTGGCAAGTCATTCACACCATCTTGCCTAGTTTGCACTTCTTGACACCGTGCTAGGCAAATCCACGTATTCTGTCCTGAAGATATTTCAGCTGAATTTCACACAGCTAGCAAGGCAGTTTGAGTGTGAAAAGGTGGCTGAAAATAGCAAAGCAGCTGTGGGAAAGCCACACACACAAATACCTGACAGTTCTCATAAATTAAGTACCTTGGGTTGCTCTGCTTCATGGGTATCAAAGGAAAAGCTTGTCAAAGAAAAAGCCATTAATGCGGCCAGGGAGGCAGGTGTCCCAGGAGAAAGCGAGGGGGGTTGCTTTCTCCACTTAGAAAATGGGGATATTTGGTTTACATGCAGATATGAGGATTAGATGTTTCCAAATACTTCACCTGGGTTCAAAGCGTTACTTAACTCCTGGGGGCTCATCAGAAGCAGTAACGCACCAGTTAGCTTTCTACAAACGGAGGGAGGCTCTCTCTCTCCTTCCCTCCCAGGGACTAAGGCTTAACCACACAGACCACGCTCGGGGTTTCACAACCGTAGATCAGACTTTCACAGCAGGTACTCACATAGCCAAAGGGCAGCGTTAGTTTATTTACAGCTGCTAGTTCAAATTAAGGAAGGATGAAAACAAATGTCCCACAGTTCTAAAAACAAAGCACCACTTTTTTGTCGATGGGAGAAATTAAATCCTTACTTCTACACACAAAGCTAACAGGCTTTTAGCTGCTAATCACAGCAATTATTGAATTCCTATTTAAAGATGACCTGAGATCATTCTGTTGTATGGCACTTAGGAATATCATTAGAACAGCAAAACAGAAGCAAAATCATAAGTGACTCCAGTTACAACCATAGCATTGCTACCTGTTCATAATAAGAATTTTTGGTAATTTGGTTATCCATGCCTATCCAAAATTAGTTCATATCTTGGTTAAAACATTCAAAAATAAGTGTCAACTAGTTTAGAACCAAATGGTCTGATTCTGAAATGTTGAGGTAATTCTCTATTACAATAACAGAAAACCAAATTTTTATTAAAAACTTCTTCACTGAGCTCACCTCCAGCACCAAACCAGTTCACCAAGGCGCTCTCCATAACTACCATCCTGCCGTGACTCTTGTTTTGTAGCTTCATGTATACACACGCAACAGCAACAGTACCGAAGAACTAGTCCCTTTCTTAAAGGGAGTCCCAGACTTGCCACAACAGAAGACATGCTGGAAGGAAGGGCACAAGAGCACGGTGACTAGTCTGTCTCCAGGGAATAGGCATGGCTGTCTTCTCCTGATGGAAGGCATGGAAATACCCATTGAAGGCACAGGTTCCACACATCACACACCCTGACAAAACGCATCCTTCCCAGGGTTGTTTGAGTTGTGCTCAGTTGCCCCAGTCAGAACCAGGGACACTGGTACAGAGGGCTGTACCAAAACATAATCGACATTGTTAATGCTCCATAGAACTTTTAGAAAGTTTTTATTAAAGATAAAACAAATTAACAGGAGGTAGTAGGTGAGAACAAGAAGGTCACACTCAGATTGCCTTTGAACGGAGCCCATCTTACTGGAAGTTAAAACAAACTAAGGGCCCAAGACGTGTGAAGGACGCTTCTTGAAACAGATGGGTGATGCTCAGCATTTTACAGAGGACATGTATTGCTGCAATGTTTTCTCACTGCCTAGTGAAAACAATCAATATCACCAGGTTTCCTCTTGAAATGGTGGCAGGGAAACTACTGCCGCCATTTGCGTCATGTGGATCTGCTCACGTTACTTGGTGACAAATCTCATTAAAAAGGAAGGCTCTCAAGAGAAATGCCTATAGCTGAGTTTGTTTGCATTTACCTTTAGCAACATGCTGTGCTTCATTACATTTCGAAACAGTGTTTATTAGAAGAGTAAAAAGCACCAGCATCCTTCACCAGGCTTCTCAGCTTATTTTCATGACGTCAATATTCAGGTTTATTTAATCCAGTGAAAATATACATCGATTAAACATGGTCTCAGAGCATCTCCCGCAGCACTGCAAAACGCAGTAAATTAGAATGGCATATTTTTTACTTCTTTCCTTCAGAATAAGATTTACCATTACCAGAAACAAGGTATATCTCACCTTTGCAACCAGCAATTTAAAAAGCTCCTCGCTGCAGTGAGCCCCAAGAAGGACTGGCCACCACTGAGCTTCCCTGCTTCTTTGTGCCAGGTACCCTTCTGGTCTGTTTTTCCTGCCTGGCAATGGATGCTGTTTTCCACAGAATGAATCAGAAGTTCAATTGTTATAATTCAATTCAAATTTTAATGTAGGGCAAGGGACTAACATGGGGGGTTTTCTGTTGTACTATGTCTCTACAAGCTGAGTACCGCTAACGAGAGATTTCAGCATATACTTCTCTGTAACCTCAACTTACAGAGCAGTCCAGGTTTTCTTTCCCTCTCTCAAAATTCATTAAAAAGCTTTATTCAAGCTGAGATTTTTGTATACAAGTTTTTTTGCCAAGAACAAATTTTTACAACTGAGTTTTAAGATCCTTTAAAAAAAAAATCCAGAAATTTATAATGGAAATACTGACCATGCCCATAATCACAAGTACAGAAACATTACTGCGATAGGTAGTTCGTATCCCATCCAAAAAGAAAAGTTGGTGTCTCAACCAAATTCCACTTTCCTTCTGTAACAACGGCCAGATATGAGATCAGTAAAACAGGTGCAAACAAAAATTACTGGGGATTTAAACACTGATGATGGCAGCATAAAGACATCACCTTGGTCATTAAATTCTGATTGTGCAAGAGGGGTTTTTTTTAGAAAGTCTTGAATTATTTATAATTCATTTCTCATGGGCATACTCTTCTCTTAGTGGTCATCACAGGCTAACTTGGCAAATCTCTGAACCACGCTTCCAAAATCTAGTAGCTTGGCCATTCCCATAAATTATTAATATACTGATTTATACCCAGCTTTGTCAATTTTATCTCTTGGCTCAGCCTGATGAAGCCCACTACTACACGCGTGCAGCCCAGACAGCCACACGCGAGGCAGCTATTCCCTGCTGACAGACTAAAGCTCTGCCCTGCAACTTGCCCTGAGCTCCCTCCTTTGCCTCAGGATCGACTCTGTGTTCCAGGAAGGAATGGATGGCTGCACGCTGTAACAAACCGAATTGTGCAGGCTATGGGAAAGCAGCAACGAGCTACCTGCAACGCTGCCTGGAAGAATTATACCCCAGACAGAAATAAGCTCCCACCCCTAACAACATATTCCTCTTAACGTTCTGAACACACTTACAAATCTCCTAACAAAACACTCAGTAAACACCATAACGCAAAGTCGAAGTACAAGAAAAATTGTGTTCTTGGTTGTGTCACGAGGTACAAAGCGAGGTGCTAACGGGCCGTGTGGGGAAGCACCGCAGCGTCACCCCCCTTCAACACTCTTGCAAAGTGAATCTGAGAATGGCAAAATTCAGCAGCACAGCTCAAAGACGTGTGACTGTGAACTAGCCTTGACACCTGCTTATGTCATTAATAAAATATTTAATATATGAAGAACACTAGGTCTCCAAAAGTGCCTTAACTGGTGCTGAAATGTGTTAGTCATCCAACAAGAACTCTCACTCCAACACTGGAAATTACAGAACAAGGCAATCAAATCAAACCGTTACAAGGTAGCCAGCTCAAACACTACGTCTGGACTGTGCTACCTACAAACCCTCATTACTAAAAATTACAGATTGTTAGTCCTTTTTACCAGAAAGGAAGGGAGTATTTCTGCCCTGCAGTACACTGCGTACAGTTATTGGACTCTGAGACAGACATCGGCACTGGGCTTTCAATATGCTCGTTAAACCCAGTAAATTCAAAGTCACGTCATACAGATCTGAACTCAAAGCAATCTTCACTTGTTCAATCTTCCCCTCTGGGTAAAAGTCAGTACGGGATGACATTTAGCAGTTTGCCTTACCTGGAAGATGTTATTTTAAGAACATCTACAAAGGAAAACTGTAATACAGTAAATGTGTTAATGATAAATTGTTTAAGCAACTTGAAAAAAGAAAGAAAAAAAGGTAAATTTGCACTCAGCGAAGAGGTAGGCTACTCTGGCAAACTGAGAAGAAAGTAATTTTGTGTTCATTACAATTATTTATGTATCATTTAATTAAGCTGTTTCCATAAAGACTTCTATCACGTAAACTTCAGAGGTCCCGAGAGGTATATTTTTGAAACTCCACAAGTGACAGGACTAAGTCTCAGCTCCACTTCATCGCAGGGAAATTTGGCAAGCAGCCTCTGGAAGCAGTACCGCCACTCCGCAACTCACCAACTGAGTTTATGTTTATCTTGTAAAAAAAGAAAAAGTTAGCCCTTTCATAGGCACACACTGTTAAGATAACAGGATTTTCTTCACAGCTTCAAGTTAGGCACTGAAGTACTTTGTTGTGATTAGTTTTATCACATTGTATCCAAATGTTCTGGATTATTAATCAACCCTCTTGACAGGTCTCCAATTATGAAACATGCCATGCAGCTCACAATGACTCACCATTCATCTTAAGCTGATAAAACAGAAAAGGAAGACGGACAAGTTCTCAGATCCTACCCAGGCAGTCCACAGCTTCAGGAAACCCCTTCCATTTGCTTTCTCACCAGCAAAACCAGTTATTTGTGGGCTTCAAGGTAGCAAACTTTCCCCTTGCCTGTTCCCATTCTACCCATAGATGACAGCTACCACACCAAAGACTAGTCTAGACTGTTAGCACCTACATTGCCTAGAGAGCTGGAGAAATGTGAGAAGTTAATGTCCTCCCAAGTAAAACACTAAGTCCTCCACTTCCTTTTTGCTTGATTCTCCTTAAATTCTCTGCCTAGTTTTGAAATGTCTGCTCACCCTTCAAGCTAACCTGCTGGTTTACCACGTACCATGCTGTGCCTATGCCATAACACCATGGTCAGAAGAGGAAACCACCTCACACAGCAGTTTGTTCTCGGGCTGCTGGGAATCCAAATTCAAATCCCACTTCTCCATTTGGGACTCGAAGTCACCACTTCCACCTCCAGCTTGGCTACGCTGGGCCAAATATATATACACGGCAGTGGGAGAAGTCAAATGACACCAGGAGGTCGCACATTCAGGACTAGGAGTAACTGCAGTTCTTGCCCAAGCAGCAACAACTAGCCGAGGAATACTCGCTCTGCACGCCGCAACACCGCCCTGCACACACCAGCAGCTCCACAGGCACCCTGCTGGGGCAGCACCCCCCCAGAAACCCCAGCTCCCCTTCACCACCAAAGTTAATGCTTTTGCTGCAAGTTGCAGATGATTAAATGGCTTTTACAGTCCCTGATCCAAAACAAATTGAAAGGGATACAATCCAAAAACATCCGGTGATAAGCGTTTGTTCACAGTGAAACAATTAAACGGAAGGATTTGTCTTGTTAAGCACACAAAAGGTTATCAATAACCTACCAGTTCACACCATGTCCTCCAGCTCCAGGGAGGGACTGGTTCCCGCTCCGTAACAATGCACCTGTACCGCCTGCCATCCGCAGACGCGGTCACTCACCTCCAAAGGCATCCTTCCTCTAAGGAACACGTTCAAACCAACTGAGAAAGGCTGCTGAAGAACAAAGGCTATCTGCAAGGCAAACTTGACTTCAAACCAAGCACATGACCAAACCTGCTTCCTTGTAAAATCTTAACAGGACTCTGCCATAATAAAACTAAGTTACTCAATTCTTAAGTAATAATTTTCTTTCTAATTTGACTGCGTTGTAAAGTTGTCTTAAAACCTCCCAGAAATTATTTTACTGCATTACGCACAGTCCTACGAGTACAATTAAAATGTTCCGCCAAAGGTCTACAGTCATTCATATTTTCATAATTTCATAAGAAATTATTTCTTAAGAAATTTCTTAAGAATTTTGCTTTCTTTGCCCAGCACAGTCCATACCCACCCCCAACTTATCAAACCCTTAGTCCAGGTTAGTTAAAAATAAAGCTAACACTTCAAAAACTGGATGAAAACCAGCTTCACTTCTCATACCATCCAAATATATGCCTTTTATTTTACTTTCTCATCATAACTTTAAAAGCTGCTCCCACCAAATTCCATGCAGAGCGTTATGAATTTGTAACTGAAAGATGACCTTAAACATTTCATAGATTCAGAACTGCCAACAGCAGCCTAGTGTAGGGCACCTGCTTTGGCAGGGGGGTTGGACTCAATGATCTCTAGAGGTCCCTCCCAACCCTTACCAATCTGTGACTCGGTGAATGGTATAAAACGAGCCAGGATCAGCAAGCTCTACAAGCACAGAGACCTGACCTAAAAGAAAGATCGAAAATTGCTATATTGGTTTGAAATTAGGGGTGAAAGTAAAATAATATACAAACCAGTCTCACTACAGACACTGTTCTCACCTATACAAATATTTCACAGCAAGTCATATAACAAAAACATATGGATATTGCAACAGAGGTACAGTGAAACAAGCATGCTACACCATCCCAATACAAGAAGTAGTCTGTCTTATTTTTCTTTAATGATAAGACACAGAGCTTTTAGAAGTACAGGTTAGTCCAGCATATTAGCTCCAACCTTTGCAAGCTACAGTTCATGTAACTATGCACTACTTTGGAATTTAAACCACTCTTGTTCCTTTCCAACAGTCAAAAATTGCCACACAAATACCAACAGACTCTTGACCTCCACAGGGAGCGGCTCATTCCTGCCTAACACGCCAGCAACTGCTTAAGATGAAGTTTCCCCATCGCTGGCCTAACATGCTCATCTATTAAATCAGAACTTCCACGTGCACTTGTACGATTTACAAGATGCTAAAAGTATTCACTTCTGATGAATATTAGCTTTTCCAAAGCAACCCCCAAAAGTTTAACACATCCTAAAAACTCTGGGGTTTTCTTTTTTTTTTTTCCCCCTTCTTTTTTTTACTCCCCTCACAGCCAAGTGGAAGCTGGAGTCATCCTGGAGTCATCAGCAGCAAAGCTTCATCCTAGGAGAAAATTCTTCAGATAAAAGTCCTTCCACAGGTATCACAACACGAAGTGAAACCATTTCAACACAGAACATTTTACTTCAATTTGAGAAGAATCACTGAATAGACTTATCAAATTTTGTCCATAAAATACTGACTTCAAAATAAACTTCTGAAGTCAGTTTTCTGCCCAGAACAAGTTTTACTGTAGACTTGCACTCGATTCCTTAAGCTTGTAACACAGAAAGGTTGACTAACCTCAACTTTAACTACAGTGTTTACACAAGCATAAACATCCTGCAATGCATTCAGGTATGATTTAAACCTTCCTTAGTAAAAATTATAAAAAATCATTCCTGTCTGTATTCACTGTCATTTGTCAGAGACACATGAACCGGGATTCTCTGTTCTCAACTCATTCATTTATTCTGTATTTACTTCTGCACAGTGAGAATATTGGGAAGACTGTGCTGGAAAAATTTGACAGGTTTGGGATATTTTTTTCACAACCAGGTATCAAAGATAATTAATGCTGGGAGGGGACATTTTTATTGCGAAGAAAAGGTTGTGTGCACCCGGTAAAAAAAATAAAGCAAGCTTCTCTCGGTATATCTTGGTAAAGAGGGGAGGTTTTGCTAAGCTCACATTATTTTTCATTTCAGAGCTGAGGGCATGCTATGCAGGCAGAAAGATATTTAGTCTGATGCTGTTCTGACTAACCCTGGAAAATAGACTCTTGAAACGTTTTAAAAGGCAGCAGCAACTAATAAAGCACTACCTGTGGTAAATTTAAAATTCAATGTTCATGTTTTTCACCACCTTTTCATATTGTAATCTAAGGCCCCCACACTATAACATACAGTACATTCAGTCATGGACTCAGCTGGAAAAATACTTGACAGTAAAAATGTTTTGATGCAGTGTAAAGAAAGAGAATTTTACTCAGCTTTCTTACTAGCCAGGACATAGGAACCATGCTCGACACCTCCTCACATCTGCAAAAGGGAAGAGATTTTCCTTAACAGACACAAGGGCATAGAGCTGCTCAGAACAGGCAATTATTTACTCTCATCCTGGTCCCTCACCTCACCCAAGTGACATGGTCAACCCATGCAACCAGCTACTTTGAGATACGAGGTTAAGGCTGAGGCGAGGTGCAGGGCACAGCACTGGGGCCAGGAGGACAGGTAGAAAGGAGTGCACCCATCCTGCTGAGCAGTAGAGGTGTTGAGGCAAGTCGAGGAAGACAAAAAAATCCGGATGTGAAATATCCAAAGGAAGAGGATTTGACAAACACTTCGCACTTTCTAAAGTAATCGATCCTTAGCTGGTGAAACCGCAATGTTTAATCAGAGAAGGTGATACGCCAGGTTGGGAGCTCTACTTCCTACTACCACAACAGCCCTGCACAATGTACAACGCCCTTCCCTCAAGCACTGGTCCTCCCAACGCATTATACATTGTCAGAGGAGATTAGTTTAACTGCACGTTTATTATTTTTTTTCCTTTTCTTTCACAAAGCACTTAACAGAAATCAGTGCTTGGGAACTGGAGCTCTGAAGCACAGTCTAACAGTTTATTTATGACCATAGCAACTAATTGGTCAAAGACAACCCTCAGGCCCCAGGACCATTCCAATGTCACTGACGTTGGTTGCTGCAGTGATGTGCCACCAAGAAACCAGTGGGGTTAACTTTAAGTGGCTTTGCTGGTGTGGGAGGGTGGACAGCTGAATAACTGACCACTGGATAATGCCGACTCCTTCAGTGACAAAAAGACAATAGAGGGAAGAGAAAAAAAAAATAATCAATTTTGATATGTGGTAGTGGTTTTGTTAACAGAAAGTTCTGCCCAAGGTCTCAGTCAGCTCATAGGAAATTACAGTACAGACGGAGACACTGCCCTGACAAGGCCAGCCTTCCCCTCCCAGCCTTTCCTTTACTTGACACTGACGGCTACCACCACACCTAGTCTTTGGGCTCCGTTATATCTTAGCCGCTGATAGGAGTCACCCCATGGGAAAGTAGGATGGTGGGACTAAATGATGTCAGGTACCATGAAGAACATTTTCCTTTTTTGCTTTACAAACTTTTGAACCTTGCAAAAGGGGAACCATCTGCTTCTATCCCTTTTTAATTTTTTTCTACAAACGAATTTTAACAATGCATATCCTGCCAGGAAACGTTACCATGCATTAGTGATAATGCATTACATGAAAAGGTAAATTAAGTTTCCAAGACGCAAATCTGAGCTGATAAACATATTACATCCACAGTTCAACAACTGTGCAGAAAAGACAAAAGAATAAACAGTTTTAGAGAAAGCTTCAGGAATATGGGGGAAAAAAACAGGAAGAGTAGATAAAGTAATGCCATGCTGTCAAAACACTGCTCTGACTATGCATGAAGCAAAGCTACCGAACTAAGTCAGACTAAACTAATGGCCATTCATTAACCTTGGGTACGTCTACGTGGTACAACACAGACCCAAAGAGGTGAGCTCAAGCACCAGACAGCTTGCCAAAGCAGCACTTGCTCATGGCATTAGACCCCCTGCTCAGCTAGAGAAATAAACTAGAGCCTGGCGGGCCGTTTATTCTCACCCAGGGGCGGCGGCGGTGGTGGTGATGCTGTGCAGCTCTTCAGTGTGGGAGGCAGCGGCTCTGCTCCTGGTCAGGTGACGCAGCCGGGCGCAGTCACTGGAAAGGATTGCTGGTACGTTCACAGATTCACAAGGGTTGGAAGGGACCTCGAAAGATCATCTAGTCCAAACCCCCCCGCCAAGGCAGGGCCACCTAGAGCACATCACTCAGGAACGTGTCCAGTCGGGTTTTGAATGTCTCCAGAGAAGGAGACTCCACAACCTCTCTGGGCAGCCTGTTCCAGTGCTCTGTCACCCCCACGGTGAAAAAGTTTTTCCTCATGTTAACCCGGAACCTCCTATGCTCCAGCTTGCACCCGTTGCCCCTTGTCCTATTGCTTAGTGAGGCCGAGAAGAGCCTGGCTCCATCTTCCTGACACTCACCCTTCACATATTTATAAACATTGATGAGGTCAATGTTTATAATGTCCCTCTGGGTCCTGCTCTAATATGGAGATACTGAAAGAAATGTGGAGGGAGGCCGTACGCTCCCTAACACCAGCAGCCAATTATACATTTAAGGGACAACTGTGAGACAATGGCTGACCAGAAAGGCATTTGAGAAGCTCCAGTTGCTGGGCTGCTTTGCCAAGAGCATGAGCCTAAAGGTCAGGGGATGGTACTTGGTTAGAAAGAGACTGCACTGAATCAGGCAGCAAGCTGTTCCCAAGGCAAATGGGCGTGCGGTCACGGGTCCCCCAGCATCATCAGAGGCAGCTGGGCTCTGCCCAGATTTGCTCTGGATGCGACCCTTTAGAGAGGATGCTCAGCTTCGCTCCCAAGGCAAGAAGAGCCATGAGTCCAAACCTAAGCCAGACCATCACGGTAGTTACAGTCTCTATAAAGAGCTACAGCTGCAGACCTCATCTGCACAGAAAAAGAAAAAAAAAAAAGTCAGGCAATTTGACATCAAAAGGGGTGACAAATTCCCCCTGGAGGAAATGAGGAAATTCACTTTACAGGGAAAAAAAAGTCAAGGAGGGCACAGAGGTGAGTTACCTGGCTACTGCACTAAAGGCTTTTCCCAGAACTCCACACCCCACTCCCCTGAACACTCATTAGGTCAAGAAGAAATAGAAGCTGCTGAGATGACCCTTCCACTTCACACAGCTCCTTGGGACTTTCCTCAGACAGCAGCAACCTGGCAAACAGGATGCCATGTGGGATTTAAAGAGACCACAGGAAAAGAGGTGCCAATTCCTACAGAGCTTACAAACAAAAGTGGCCAATGCTCACTCCAACAAACAAGTAGAAAGCAAGGAGAACAAAGATGGAAGGATGTTCTGGCAGCTAGCTAATTAGCAAAAACATTACAGTTGGGACTTCCAAGCACCAACAAGCACTAAGCAGGATATATATACCTTTATGCAGGATTTTTTTTAGACAGAGAATGACGCCTGGGGAATTCTTTGCCAGCCACTTTTTGCAACCAAAATACGCAAGTGCTAATTAGTTCATGCCAAGTCTTCATTTTCACACTTCAAAACCTGCTCAATTAAAAGTATGTGTTTTGGCACTGTGCTCTGTTTTAAAATCATTTAGATAAAGCTAAAAACAAAGAAATGCTTCAACCCCTGGAGATGATACAGCTGAAGATGGATGAATCATTAGCATACTGGAAACCTAAAAACACTCCTAAGAGATATAGACAGACCTACTTTCATGAAACAGTTATTGCCTAACGTGACAGAACACAGAAAACAAAAATAAACCCATAGAAACAAGGAAGGAAACAGAGAAATTACCTTTTTCGGCATAGTTAGTAAAGCAGCAGTCTGTCCTGCAGTATTTTCCTAGAGTCACTACTAACGCTTTGTTAAAAGCCTCCAGGTAGCTAAGGCTGGGACAAAAACTGGGAACAGGGATCTTCAAAACCACGCACCCGCTGTCTTGCCAGCGCGCGCATGCTGAGAAATGATGTCAAGTACCCAACTACTGAAGCAGTGAAGAATTCGTTGGAAAAGATAATCAAGAAGAATTCTGATTTATCTGTCAGCATTTTGAGTAGCACCTCTTAAACAAGAAACCGCATCGAAAGCATCGCTTGCAATTCACCAAGATGTTGCAGAAAGAGATGCTGCCACAGTCAGAGGTTCCAGGGCGTTGCTTTCTATGTTAATTGGGTGACGGATAATACCAAGCAAGACTTCTTACATTAGCAGTGTTAAGAAAATTACTATCAATGTATACAAATCATTGGCCACCTTCCACCACGTGATAGTGCACCACTAACAGATTTGTTCCCAGGTCTTGTGAAGTGCCTAGCAGTTAGGACATTAGCTTCAGAAGTTTGAGGAGAAGGGAATTCCCCCCATAGCAAATAATGTCACAAAGCCATGACAGGAGGGAGCAGGAGGCCAGGAGATGTCCTCACCTTGGCTACACTTTGCCTCATCCGGCGGAAGACACGGGAACAGTGTTCGGCAGCAGACACAATCATCCCCGCCCTTTGAAGCCAGCGGCACGCTCATTCAAAGCCTAACTGTTAGACTTCAGACAACTTTATCTTAGATGGTTACAAATTACCTTGTGCCAACAACAAATTTAAGGCATCCCGCCCCTGATGACAAATATCTTTCTTATCTCCAAGAAACCACGTGGTTATGAATGAGGTCCCACATCTTGCCCCAAAGAACTTGTTGTAGAAAAATCCCTGTCACTCCTCCAGCTGCTGCAATTCTTCATTTACATAAACCACCTCTATTTTAAATTCCTTGTCCCTCTGATTTATGGCTTTAAGAAAAATAAACGAGTTAAGGAAATAAGGGAAAAGAGTTAATGAGCCAACATTAGTAGCTTTGACCACATGTAAATACTGCAGCCAATTTTTGTTTCCCTGCCACCTGATAACAAGAACAAACATGCAAATAGATACGCAGCACTTTTCCTTTTCTTCAGACCTTAGGATATGATCCAAAACCACCTTACCCAGCAACTTTAAAGAGTAACAGCTTTTTAGGGTCATGGCAGCTCTTCGTTTCTCCAGCTATCAAGCTAAATTAGGCATACAACCTCTTTAAAAAAACAGAATTTAATATTAAGTATACAAATTTTAGGCCAGATGAGACTTTTATAATCAGTACACTTTATTTAAACTTATTCCTAATTATGTGGAACTGAAAGAAACCCAAGCTATTGAAAATCTGGACAATCTTTCAAGAAAGCGTATATAAAAAGTTGAGTTTAATGTGTGTGATGTTCCAAAAACCAATCCCATCACAGTAACAGGTATCCTGACTCTTTCTTATAAGGTGCGGGCTCCAAATACTCATGTGATATCATCAAGTAAGTCTCCACACTGGCAAAACCCAAACAGTTCTAAGAAATACTAATTCCACAGGAACCAAGAAAAGTCCAAAATGATAGTGGTTACATAAGAGATTGGATTAAGAATAATCTACTGTGATGTGTGCATATTTACAGAGGACTTGGAAGAATAGAGTTTAAAACAATAACTTGAAGTAAAGTTAGTTGTTAAAGGAAACAATTTGCTGTACTAGATTATATTCATGTGACCAAGAAAAAAAAAGTGAGCAGGAACAGAGATCAGGTATTAAATGTTGGCTCAACTCCTATTCTAAAGATCAGATGCCCCCACGAGCACTTCCTTCCATTCAAGATGAAGATCTTCCAGCAACACACACTAGAATTCAGTGATATCTCACGCAGCCTGAAGTCACCCCCATCACAAGGGGTTTATCTGCCATTATTCCACCGGGGATATAACAACTGCCACGAGATGACATTATTTACTGCTTGACCGTTCACCAAAGAGTAATGTTTTTATCTTATTCTGAATCTGTGCAGCCAAACCACATCTGCAACGTAATTCTGCGCTGGTAGGACAGGATGCAGGCAGTCAATAAAAAGAAGTTTGCCTTCCTACCTAACTGAACAATTTGCCTTTTAATATCACTTTCACCCAGCACAGAAGGAGGAATAATAAAAAGGACGTTGGACTGTTCAAAAACTCTGTACCTTTCTTGTGAATTTATTATTCGTGACCCTGGTTTTGGCTTTCCCATCAGAGAGACAGAGGCAGGTACTGACAGGAAAGGTCCTTCTCAGGAAGGTAAGGTTGCTTGCAACATTCCAAAAGCTGGTCTTTCTGCCTCCTTGTTTTACACATCCAGGGGGAGGCAAGGGATGAACGCAGCACTGGGTCACGGCAATCTTGCACAACCCAGATCATTATAGTCATTTTATCATTATATACCATAAAAAGCAAGCCAGATCTTGCCATTAAAACTCACTGCACTAAGACTACAGTGGATTCAAGTGGTATTTCATTAACAAAATGTGAAAACAACAAAGACCAAATTTAATGTCACATGTGTCTCAGTGAGCAACACTTCCCATTTTCTCATCTTTTTTGCTATCAATCTACTGCATTGCTATTCCGTTCCCAGTGAGTCTGGAGCAAGACAAAGCCTGGAAAGAGCTGTGCCAGCTCACAGCGAAGGTCCATCAGGCCCAGCAGTGTGGAACAACATGTGGCGATTCAGAGAATGGCACAAGCAGAAAGCGAGCATGTAATGAAGCTTCTTCAGATTCCACCAATTTGTGGTTTGGGAATTTTCCGAGATGGGGAGGGAGCGCACAACACATGCATGCGACCACTAACTTACAGCCCTCTCTGTAAAGTCTACAGCAAAACAAATTTAAAAAACAACTACCCTTCCTCCCTACAGCATCCATCAACCTCTCAGCTTTGTTAGAGCTCTGCTTTTCTGGACAACTTCCTAGCTGGCTTCTCAGGCTTCCCACTTTACTCCTGGATATCATGAATTACACTTGAATGCTTTCAGCGTGCCAGAACACTTACTATTTCAATAATGACTTCTCCAGAACTTTTTTTTTATTATTATGAATGTAATGTTTCCAAACAACATTCTTGATTGTTAGACTCCAACAGTATTGCTGTGATAACCCTCTAAGAACCCCATCTCCTCCTGAGTTACTGTTATCCTTACATTAGCTGGAAGATTTTGAGAAGAAACCGACTCATTATGCACCAGGGCAAATCCAAAGCTAGCATCCTCTCTGCACAACTAATGGTTCACAGGTTTTCATCGACAGCTGGAGGCGGTGACTTGCCAGGATACGTAGCTCTGTTCAAACTATGTGGTGATATTTGCGACGTCTGCTTGAATCAAATTGTTCCTTCTCTGCATTTGTTCATAATTCGGCCAACAACAGTCACAGCTGGGAAAAGTGAATTGTAGTTTATGTCTTCTGTACTGAAAGTGTTTAAATATTTATCTTTGATGTGTGGCTTTAGAAGAGGCAGCTCTAAGATCTCCTACTGCACTGCATTGTATCTGAGACCTCAGTGCTGAACAGAACATGTGCTTTCAGGAGCCGTAAAGAACTACTATTCCTATCACTTTTGGACACTTCATGACTAAAACGCTGGACCCATTCAGCAGCACACACTGCATCTAAACAGGCAGTCCTCTGTCCTTGGCCTTGGCGACCTTCTGACACTATCAAAAGAACCAGCTGAAAATAGTGCAAAGGAGCACTTCAAGCTGAGGAGGAAATGATTCACAAAACAGCAGCACCAACAAAAGATACGGCTTGCAGGCAGTGATTTCTGAGAAACCGGCAGGTTAATGTGTCATTATTTTATGTAGGTATATAGTATATGTTGTTATTGTTTTTTAATAAACTACTGCTGCAAGCAAGATCTCTCCTGCATATTGCAGTAAGCATTAGGGCGTTGGACCCCAAAATTCCCTTCAGGTAGTCTTGAGCAGCAGAAAGTCCTCGTCTGGGTACTATTTTCAGACTAAGATTCTAAAATTTCAGCCATAGCATGCAATGCGTGAGACGGTTGTCATGAAAAACATTCCACGTTATAAACTACTACTCTAAAAGCACCAGAGATTGGGCCAGGAATCCAAGCCCCAAGTAATATCAAATGACTTATTATGCTATTTCCTTCCACCAAAGAAATTACATCTTGCAAGAAAAACCAAAGCAGATATCTGAAATTAAACAAATTCTGCCTGGCAATTAAGCAGACGGTGAAAGAGCAAAAAGAGGCTGTGAGGAAAGATGAGTTCGGTTTATCCTTTATACTGACACGCTGCTTCCCTCTTCGATAAGCCTGAGAAATACTGCTGTAATCATCGTATCAACATTTTTTTACCTTCCAGTAATTATGCCACTGTATAATTGAAGCTCCTAAAATTGATGTAAGCACAACTCCATAAAATATAATAGGAACCCACAGGTGGAAGTTAAAGTAGTGAAAATCAATCAAGAAATAAAGTACCATTTTTCTTCTTTATCAGAATAATTGACAAGGACTGAGGTAAATCCTCTGTCACTGGCTATCTTTCATCGTGACGTTCTTCCAGAAGATAAAGGCACAGACTCAGGGAAGCCCTACAGCTTGAAGTAAGAAGGGGACAGTCTAGCTGACTGCAACGATACTCCGACTTCACCCGCTAAGAGTAGGTTAAGTACCTGGAAAAACAGTCTAAGTCAAATACCTTACTTTACAAAAGCTAAATATTTGAAAGTTACCATAGCACCTCAATATTCCCAAGACGTAACACAAGAGGACAGGAGAGGAACTTCTGAAATACAGCCTCCAAATGCGGTCACCACAAAGCGCACCGCTCAACCCTGGCAAGAAGCCGACGGCCACCTTCTTCAGGAGCGCAAGATAACAAGTTTTGGTGACAAAATGTCTCTCCCTTAAGCCAGCGGTGCCACACGGCAGTTGTTGGCCCCTGATCAGAAATAGGAGTAAGCACAGAAATATGAACTGACAAATTGATCATCACTGAACAGCAAGCAGCGCTCCCAGAGGATGTATGAACAAACAGAGCTTTAAGACCAGACAGAATAAGCACAGGGAGGACCATCCAAGCACTTGATGTACACGCTGGGAAGGAAATGATGTTGAGAAATTCAAGCCTGATAAATTTCCCACCACTGAGCCAGGAAGTGGAAGGCTGGAGGAAGAAAATACTGCTGTCCCTCTCAAGAAGGTATTACATAAAGCATAACCACGCATCTAGAGTATTTCAACGTTCCCTCACATTTCACTGTGGCTTTTTTACCTGTGTGTAAGGTATCTCCATTACAGGCCCAGCAGAACACAGTATATCCCTGGAGAAACTGCTCTCCATATGGTGTTTTTCCTCTCACAGGCACTCGATCCACAACGACTGACTCAGTGGGTACAGGGCAGCTCCTAAACTTCTCAGCTCTTCAAGCAAACACACAGATTTCCCTATCCAAAACCCACAGTTTTACCCGTCACAGGTTTTCCCCCTTCCTCCCATTTACACACACCAACTGAACCAGAGGTTCCAGCTAAGTCGATCCTGCCATGACTGCGACGCAGCATTACACTGTGACTTTGCACAGAGAGGTCCATGGCAGGAATCACCTGCACTAGCAATGGGAAGGTCCTCCCCCAGAACATCTGGGGGCTATGCAGGGTGCTTGAAACACAGAAGACACAGACCCACCAGCAACATCATCTTCTGCACGACACAGGTTCAGCAGCAAAAGACCCAGCTTGGTGAAGCGCAGGCTAATGGGCTGGGAACAGTGAACCATAAAAACCATCAGCACACATATCTCAATCCTAACAAACCAGTACGTACAGAGCCTGTAAAGTCTCCTCTGAGAGCACCAGTTATACCATACATCTGATTTACATTTTTCAAGGAAATAATTGAAGCTGTTCAGCTTGTTCCAAAGGCCCAACGGGAAGGAGAAAACCCTCAAGACACCAATGTGGCAGCTTTGCAGCAGCATGAGACTAAACAAATGGAAAAACCTAAAATAGGTTGCGACAGTTTATCATTAATCAGTATGAATTACTTGGCAGAATGCAGTATCTTTCAGTGCAACTTAGTGGCACCTTTCCCAAAGAACTAATACAAACACGAGCGCATAGCAAGAGATTCAGGGAGCAGGGGAAAAAGGATGTCATCGCTGATTAAGTTCCTGATGGCAAGAAACAAGAAATGAGACTTCACAGGGCAGCACCTGTGTGGCTGAAAAACATAACTGGCATGTTCCAGCTACTTCATTTGGCAAGGTTAAATTCACCACAGAAGAATCATAATCATACAACACACTGAACTCTTCTGAATTACCTCCTTGCAGTGAGACACCACTTCTCCACCAGTTCTATTTATTTCAGCATCTGCCCAGGACACAGAGAATATTCCAAACCCTTCCTCTTGCATTGATAAAAGAACATTATTGTTGAATATATGAAGGCAGAAGAAAGTAAGAGAGGCATTATCTTTGTTTAGAGCCAGATATAAATGGAAAACTGCAGATAAAGCTTCCAGCTCAGGCAACCTCTATCAAGCCTACAAAGAAGCCGTTGTGCTGGCAGGTCCTGGCAAAGGATCTAAGCACCCAAACTGTTCCATTTTCCAACTGTATGAAATGGTCTAATACAAAAGACAATTTACATATATGGATTTGGTGATCTAAAGATAGGGCAGTCATCACAGCTTTAGTGAACTTCGATTTGGACTCTTGAACAGTTATCAAAGAAATTTTGCTTTGACCCTCAAAATTGTTTTTCAGAGGTTACATAGATAGCAGCAGACCTCTTTCCTATATTTGTGTATGGATATACCTGTGACATCTTAGATACTGCTTACAATTGCCTTTTGCATAGCACAGGTTTGCGTTTACATGTGTCAATAAATACTTAGGTCATTTACTCACTTTATGCGTACTTGAAGAGACAAGTTCAAGTATGTTTCAAACCATCATTTCAATTGCTACTAGATTTAAACACAGAAGGTAGAAGGTTCGGCCAATGACCAGCCTGAAGACCTTGCACTGGCAAGCCTAAAAATCATATAACTTCAGTCAAAGACACGCAGAAAAGGTAGCTAGAATGTCTAAAAAGCAGCAGGTCGAAGTAGTTCAAACCAGTCCCTACCCTGGTGGAATCACCGTATTACTTTTGCCCAAAAGATGTACTATAGTCCTTAAATTCTCAAGAAGAATTCAAAAACCATGCTTGGAAAACAATTTGTAGCAGTTGTGTCACGCTTACATGTGAAAACCCATGCTAACTGTAGCTTACATCTCCCAGCAACTAGAGAAAAGGAGGAAAGACTTTCCTTGTATAGCGGTGTTCAAAGATAAACCTGCAAACGAGAGAAAATTATCCAGACGTTTGAAAGGACTTTGAGCTTGACCATTGAAAGAAAAAAAGAGAGAGAGGTATCTTAGTGAAATTCCCAGCCATGAAAATGAAAAATGGATTGCCCCACATCTGCATTGCTTCAATCATTTCACACATTCTTCATTCATGTACAGAAAGGTATTACCACAAAATCTAGAGCTGTAACAAGATAAGCTTTCCATGGATTGAGGACCCACAAATTAGAGTTAATCATTACTGAAGTTTTGTGAACAGCACTTATGAAATACAGGAGCAATTGCAAACATCTACTCAGAGCTATCCAATGTTGCGGCACAAAGACAGTTACATAACAGATAACAAAAGTCACCTTTGACAACCATGCTTTGAACAAGCCTTATCATCAGACTTCTCCATACAGTGACAAAGAAGGCCATTCCATGCAAAGAGTGAGGTTTCAACACTTTAGGTATCACTTCTTCCAAACATTGTAATGGATCGAATGTTTTAATCCACAGCAGCATAAACCACAATTTAGTTAATCTGATTTGCAGGCAATTCTCTATTCCCCCATCTCAGGCCCTAAGTTTAGTCAAGAAAACAGTAAAAAGCTCTTTCTGTCAAATCACAGAAAAACATACTGAACTGACCTTCCATTGCTCCTTGGGAAGCAGTTTCACTACCACGATGTCACCATTCAGGGCTCTGTTGCGAGCAACCACTCCATCAATAAATATATCGCGAATCCCATCCTAGTCAAAGAGGAAGAAAAATAAATTCCAGACCAAAACATATTGTTACGGTTGTTATGAGGTTTAAAACATTGTAATCAAAAAAGATCGACACCCTGGTGAGACAAACATCCTGAAGTTGTGCACAGACATTAAATGGATTCACCGTATGCCCTTCAACATGCAATATCTTTCAGCAAATAAACTTTTGCATGTATGTGCCAGCACAGTAGTGCCACACTATTTATTCAAGACAGAGCCAAGCCCTCAAGATGTATTGTCCGCAAGCTCTGCTCAGTTCCTCTGCAGTTAGTCTGGAGAATGGGTAGAGTTTTCTGCAGTCACAGCTCTTCACACATGATGTTCTTAACTCAAGCACTCAAAGCTGTTGTTCAGAACGTGTTTACAAGAGTCTCTGCAAAGCGCCCTGCGCAGAGCTGCCTGCTGCTCTCCTGGTGCGGTGGCAAAGCAGGGACACGCAGCTCCGGGATCAGCGGGTCAGTCCGTGAAGGTGGCCTGGAGAGTGGCTGGGGATGCAGTCTCTTTTTTCCAACGAGTTAACACCAAACATTCTATATTTGGCATGATTAATGTTAGAAGAGATTCCAAAAAATGATGACTACAGATGCCAACTGCAAGCCAAAAGATCTTTTACTGTAACAGACATGTTAGGACACCTTCTCTCAATACCGGGTTAACATCCTTGCACAAGAGCCTCTACTAATTGTACACACTATGATTACCCACCCCAGACATGTTTGGCATTTGGCTAATCTGGATTTAGTTTGGAAGATTTTCTTCACGGGGTGAATAAACATGAAGTTTCCTGAAGACGCCAACACAAAGGTTTTAGTTTTAAAGGACTGCCAATTTTGTCCTTTTTGGGGGCCTAATTACGGGCAGCGCTCTTGCTGCTTTCATTTCTGTTTCCCCATAATTCAATCCATAAAAAATTCCATGTGTCTGTTTACAGTGCCGTGATCATGTCAAACAATGTGAGCATTCAGTATCAGCACAAGTAGTCAACAGTTTTTTCTAGAGAACTATTTTTGCATAGTTCTAAGGTACAGAAAAGAGGATGAGTTCCTTTAGATTAGTACATCGTCGTCTTTTAGTTAAAAAAAGAGCTTCACAAGAATTAAAATCTTAATCACAATTGTAGTTGCTTCTCAGATACACGCTCCTGAGTCTCTCATGCTTGAGTAAATCCAATCAGAACTACCAGTGTGCTCAGTCTCCAAGAAAAACTTCTTTTATAACCTGAAAACATGAAGCCCTAATATCACATAAATATCTTATTCTGCTTAGATACCAAAACAATAAAACGGCAGAACCCTGCCATGATGTGAAACTAAGGCTGTCCTCCAAGAGACCAAATTACTCTTAGAAAGAAAAGCAGCAGCAGCTCAACAGCTGTGTGAAAGCTGCCTCCCATGACAAGATGCAGAAAAATTGCAAAGCCTCTTGGACCAACATAATTCAAATTGGAAACTGTTCTTTTCAAAAAGCCAGATTTTTTACACATGGTCTTATTCATCATTTCTCCCCACCCTCTTCCTTCTGCCCCAACTCCTTCCCTAAATCCACCGCGTACATAAAAAGAAAAGCTCAAAGTCACTTTTTAAGGAAAATGTCTGCTTTTTTTTTTTTCCCCTGTCTGTACCTATAGCTGCTCTGTGCTGCAGGACACAGACTGGCATTCACAATAATTTGTCTGTTCTATACTTTTTTCCTTTCTCTCCTGTGTCCAGAAAAACACAAGACAGACCCTTTTCCCCACCCCGTAAAGCTGCCCGATGTGTCATACCGTTTAGTTAAAGCTACATCTCCACATAGTGCAAGACCCTAGCCTTGAATTGCAGCTCTGATCCCAAAGAATATACCCCTGTACAAATGTATACTCACATTTACATATGTGTACGCACACCTATTTTACAGCACTTAATTTCAATGCCTGCAACAAAGGTCTAATTAGGAAATTGCTGTCTGTTTTGGTTTTGCCTCAAAAAAAAAAAGAACATTTTTATATCTTGAGCTCCAGGCTCTTGATTGTTGGGCAGACTTACACGGTTCCAAGAACACTTGTGCATCCCACTTTTTCCTTCAGCATTCCCTACTCTGCACAGCTGGCACTTCAGATTACTAATGCAATTAAAATGGCACCGGAGCACAAGAGAACATAATCACTTGCAAAGTTTCAGCTGCCCTCGGGGTGCATATACTGTATTGGCCACAATGGCTTCAAGTCTTCTGCAGCCCCCTCCAAGGAGCACGGGGCTTTCACTGCTCCGTGGCCACCTGTGAATATCGCCAGCAGCGCTCTCCATCCCTCTCTGACAAGAGGGATATCTGCAGTGCTTTCATCTGCTCTGGAAGTGTCTTCCACAAGCAGAGCACAGCCACAGTCGCTCCATCAGTCACGCTCTGCGATATCATTCTTCACATTGACAGCATCGTCACTTCAAACCACACCGCTGCGCGCAAGGAAGACACGAGATGCGAGGCAGAGATTTAAATGCTCAGGTCTGGTCTCTGGGTGGCTTTCAGGAGAAAGACCCTGGGCCTTCCCCTCAACTCTTCATGCAACAATGAGACAAGGAAACAGAGCACATTTGTGGCAAGAAACACCCTGGGACTTCTGGTGTTAGAAGATGGACAGCTGTTGCATTTGAACTCTGTGAAGCCATAGCCAAGTCAGAGCTGAAGAGAAAGGGGTACAGTGCCCTTGTCAACAGCAGGAGAGAAAGGGTGATTCCTCACAGCTGCAGCTCTTGCAGCATCTGGCAACGATGGGAAGTCCTGCAGAACACGAAGGCCGCAAACCCTTCATTACGGCAAATAATGTTATACAAGCGATAAGCTTTCTAAAGCATCTGTCTTAAAGCGAGGACTGTGTCCACACCAGCCAGTCATCTTCATCCAGGTGTTGATTCTGCCTGTTATCAGGGACAAGGAGCATATTCAGCTCCACAAAGGGCAGAAAATTAGAAAGATAGCTGAGATAACAACCTCAGCAAACCCTCCTTAATGTATGTATTCCAGCATGCCGAACATCGAACAATCGACTGCACAAGGCAACAGCTGGACACGCGGGGCGATTCAGGGTAAAGCTTCACATCCAACTAAACTCAGGTGACTAGCTGGATTTCACATTTAATCTTGCATTTTGTAATTTCAGAGAATATGTTCAACAGCTTACACTTACCACACCTACAAGGACACCTGTAAAGGAAGGATCATAGTTCCTTTCCCACTTACACACGCAGTGCTGCTCTGTACTTCTTCCTTGAGTTAATCTACTTCATGTACCCCCGACCTTCCTCCACTCCTGTCCAGCCTTCTCTAACAGCAGGCTCCAAAACATCATCTCAACTGAGCAACGCCACAAATTTCAAGGTTTTCAATCCAAGCCCCAAAACAATAGTTCTGTCAGTAGCAGGGACAGCAACAGTTAGTGTTTCACTCGGGACAGGCTCTTCCTTCTCCCCCCTACACCAACAAAACATTTCAATATGAAACTCTCTCCCATTGACAGTAACACTTTGACCAAGTCAGTTCAAGACAAAAAGCTTTGGCTGTGCCAGCTGTGAGGTCACCTTCCCTATGGGAAGTCCCTGAAATTGCAAGAGCCCTTCTTTTCTGTGGAAATAAGAGAGAAGAGGCACAAGCCAGTCCCATGTGACAGAAGCACATCCCAAGCCAACCAAGATACCATTTGTGCAAAAGCGGGCACATGAAAAGGAATCATGCATATTATTTCTGGAATGACTTTTCAAATTAGCTCATGCAGCAGATCGAAAATGGAGAGCATATTTGTTTAGGGAAGATTAACTTAAATCAGTGGAAAAACCTATAAAACCTCTGCAGCCATAAACCAAGGGTTTCTGATTACACTATCCGGTGGTCCTCAAACCCGACTTCAGCTGGCTTCTGTGAGACCCCACGGTATCCCCAATTTCAGCACAAGCTAAGTAAGCAGTTCTCTGAGGTATGAAAAAGCAGGATTTGTTTGGGAATATTTGATTTAAAAGAAAATCCAGATCATTTTCATTCATTCCAACTCATTCACCTCTGAGTGACCTTTTGTGCAGAGCATAACTCCTATCTTAATGCACCTTTACTTATGAACTTTAAAGTATTATAAAATTACACTTACTGGAGATGGAATGAAGGCTTCATGGTACTTCTTAGGATTTATTCTCAAGGGTCCCTTAAAAAAAAAGAGAAGAAGAAAGATTATGCCTGAATCTTATTAATTTTATATAACATCAGTTAAATTAGAGAGCTGTGGGTAATATATCTACTGTGAAACATGAGAGATACATCTAAATTTCCATTATATATTTCAAGTCTTGACAACTTAGCATCCAAGCAATTTCAAGCCAAAAGGCAGTTTCATGATAGGCTTAAGCTGATCTACTGCAGTCTGTCATCGAAGAGATGTTGAATCAGTAGTTGTTGCTGCTACTGGGTGAACTGAGGTTCCCAGCCTTCCTGTTCCCTTCACACATTTTCTGCTGAGCTTCCACCAACTTTGTTAACAAACAGACAATAAAACCAAATTGTTTTGCTCTGTTTTAGAAAAGCAGAATGTTGGTTTTGCTTATTTTGGAGGATGGGAGGAAAGAGGAAAAGCTGACCTGCTGAGCTTGCATGGCAGCAGGTATCAGCCTTATGGGACTCTGGCTGCTTAGGCTGTTCCTGCAAACGGACAGTAGCAGTAACACTGTGATGAAGAACATTTCCAAAGAAGAATCAGAAGGATTTTTCAAAAACCAAACATTTAAAATCTACAGGATTAAGTTCTGTTTACACACATTTAAAGTCAAGCTATCTTAAATACATTTGAAACTCCACCGTCTATCTAGTTCTGTTTTGTTATGTGCCAACTCAAAGCTCAAGTCACCCCCAACAAATTCTTATCACCCCTCCAAAATAAACCAACCGGTTTTTCTGCTTGCGCTCAGGTCCATCCAAGAGAAAGGAGTGAACCAAGGACTTAGAGACTACGCAACAGTGCCGTGCCCATCCCAAGAGGGTCCTGGGAATTGTGATTCAGGTGGCTGCAGTTAAAACCGACAGCATTTGATTCTTATGGAAACACAACTAGGTACCTGCCTTCAGACGGGCTTCTGCTTTGGGCTGAAACTTTAAAACTTTCTCCACTTGTGTATTTGAAATAACATCGGCCAATTTGTTATATGAACAGATTCCATCTGTTTGCACTTCTGTGTTAAGCAATCATAGGAACCTCTCACAGGAATTGCTTCCTTAAAAATTTACTGCGGCATATAATTTTTTTATGTATTCTGGGAAACACTCAGACGATAGGAAAATAAAGCTGATTACATGTGAATGTTTTGCTGCCTTGAAGAAGAATTTGCAGATTTATGAAGGTTTTCCATTGTTTTTATTCGCTTAAGTTTGGAAACACCTGCACCGTATACTCTATATTCTTTAGGCATTATTCTAGTACTTCGCTGCAATGCCTTATTTTGTGCCTTATGTAACCAGTATTAACGAGCACACTAGCCACATGGCAGGGCACAACCCAGGACAACAGCACGAAAACAAAGACAACCCACTGGGAGCAACCCTGGGGATACTTTATGCTTAGGCAAAGTGAGAGCTAACTCGCTGTCATCAGCCTCTATTAGCACTGGTACCCACTGATGGAAAACTCTCAATGGTGTTTTTTTCCCCTCTTTATTTCTCTGAATCAGCCATCAAAAACAATGCGCTGTTAGGGAAGGAAGCTGGTACCGAGAGAAAGGAAAAAATGAAAAGGGAGGGTTGCTCTGCTTGACAAGGAGTCAAATAATTCCCATACCAGCATCTACCCACGAGCAGAGGGCAGATGAGGGGATATCCAGCATGTCTCCGCAGAACCCCCTTGAATAGTTCGGGACAGCTGTCAATCAGCCAGGTGCAAATGCCCATCATGTGCGTGAAAAATCAGGGTTTGCGTCCACGGCCCAGAAGGCGCCAGAGCGGCTACGTGCACATGGATGCCCAGCTCAGGCAAACACACGGAGAAGCAAATTGTGACCACGTTTCCAGTGCAGCAGGTTTCTCTACATTTTATATGCACTACCTAATTATGATCAGCATTAGAATTATTACGTCAAGTAGCATTAAAATACTTCAGCTCTTTCGTTTAAGGAACTCCCAAAATTTATCTTAGAAAGCAGATGGGTCCTATTATCTGTGCCTATGAAAATCCTATTTACAGTGTTGTACATTTCACGCTGTGATATCATATCTGGAACCAGTCACCCTCCCCATCTGCAATGAACAACTGTTCTCATATGTGTATTAGGGGGTGAGGATCTGGCTGCAGAGTCTCATGATGTCACACTAATGTTGTATTATTTTACAATGGCTTGCAAATAATAGCTGCTATATTTATCAGTGGTTTTATGCCAGTAGGGCCTTTGTTTTGAAAGGGAAGAGAAAGGTTTGCAGGAAGGTTTCTAAAACACTTTCTGATGATTCAAGTCAGCTTCACGCATACTTGCCAAAAACGTTTCTAACCTTATTGAGCTTCCCCCAGCAAGATACAAAAGGGTCATGATTTCTCAAGTTGCTCCGATAGACCCAGGGCAGGCAATGCTCAGACTAAACTTCAAGCATCTCAAATCAAGCGGTTTATAACAGCTATCATAACACGTATGCCTAGACTGGTTTGTATGCACGGAACAGCAAAACAGGTCAGGGCTCAAGGCTTGCTACTACGGCCACCTTTGAAGAAACAATCCATGTGAACGAGGGAAACCCCAGTCTTCATACTCACAAAGGAACAGCTTTCCAAGGAAAAACACCCTCTTAACAGCAAAGCAGGCTCTGCACCTCCGTATATGCTGTGCACTCTCGCTCTGCCTGACCCCAGCAGCCCTGCAGGGAGGGTCTGGGAGACACTGGAGGCGTGGAGCAGACATGAGTTTCTGGCTGGCGCTTCACAGGATGATTATGGTCCTTTGGAGCAATGGTCCTTAATACATAACCTGACTTCATCTGTTGTGTATAGCCAACACCATCCGCTTACGTATTTACACAGAACTTATTCAATGTTGTTTGCCTTCACACTGGCCGACGTGATTCCAACCAACCTGATACGCTTGGTGTTTGCTCGCTGTCAGTGCTTTTACAGGCAGAGAAGTGGGAAGTCTATGCACTCTCGAGCGCAGGAGCTCAGATCCCCTTTCCTGTGGAAGGACACTTTTGTACACATCCCATGGTTAAACTGAATTCAGGAATCCCACAGGGCACACTTCTCCATGCTACTCAGCAACAACTGAGCTACATCAGATACAGTACCAGAAGCCATTAAGACTTTCTTGATGGACGTCAGCACCCGAAAGATAACACTTTTGTTCTCCCTGATCTAGGACTCCTTAATCTTCACAGTGCTCATATTTTATCTGAGAGATCTTCACATCTGCTGGTAGTTTCCGTGGGTTTGGCTTTCAGGAGCATTTAGTTGCGTAGTTCCATTGCAGGGTCCAGCAACACAGTTGGGACTTCACTTTCTAACAGTTCCCACTCAAACAAATGTAGCTCCCGTGTTTCCAGGATGCTCCAGGGGATGCCCCCTGCTCAGAGAGCCATGCTTCTGTCTGGCTAGCACTGAAGTTTGCTCAGGATCATCAGATTCAGACTAGAAGGCTCATTCTCCTCTTCTGCAGGCTCCCGTGAAGCATCTTTGCAGGTTACCATGCCAGACCAATGCCCTGCTTTTGGGGATTACCACAACAGGTATTTGTTTCCTACGTCTCTGCCACTGTTCAGAGCAGCACTGAATATTTGTTCATTCATGAAAGCTGCTTTCAGGATCTCACCTACCCTGGTTGAGACCACAATGATGAATGAGCTGAAGATGAGAGACACTAAGCTGGGATGCCCGTGACCTGACAGCCCTAAATGATTAAATCCAGCTTCTACAGACTTCTATTTCCCTGAGATGTGGAACTGGATGAAAGAAAAACAGATACAGTCTAAGAAAGCACATATGAGACTTCCAGTTATGCAGCACATGACCTGGAGTAGACACTACGCATTTACAAGAATTTGAGATTCTTCTGCCAGAGAGCATGCAATCACAGGTCCTCCGGGACTCAGCATTTCAATGGGATTCTCAGGTAGTAGTCATAGTCTGATGTGCCTCATCTGCAGCTGCACTCAACCTCATGTGCAGTCTACACACGTAATGCTATCAGGCTGCCTTACTGACAACGGGCGCCAAAAACACTCCTGAAGGTGAGGCAGAAGCTTTAGTTGCTGCCGTATGCCACTGCAGCCACAGAGCGAAGTCACAGCTCGAGGGTCTCGTTTCTGCCCTCACCATTTGCTTCCCAGGGTGGATGTCTATGACTGCCTTTGAAAAGGTGCTGGCATAAGGCCTGGGTAGCCCAGGGAACCAGTCTGATCATCAGCAGGGATATGCCGCAGTGTCATTCTTCTGAAAGCTAGGAGCTGATCAGATTGGTCTTCAGGAGGGAATCAGGCAGTCTTATATGCGGAATCCTCATCACCCCTCCAGATATTAGGCCATTATATTACTATAGAAGTAATTCTTGTAATAGTAATAGTAGTTCCATATACTACACTATTATAAGAAGAAATCAGACAAAAAGCGAGGTCATGCCGTGCAATACATTGCAACTTCAATGTACTGATGAAAGCAAGCGTAACAATCTCACCAGTATTACAACACTAATTAAACAGCAATACACCAGTGTGTGTTTGGTAAATGATGCCTCAGCATGAGTGTCCATCATACCCCCCACTGACGCTCACCTGCCTTTTTTCCCCAGCCAGTCTGATCTCACTGGGACACCGGGTGCGTCCTGAAGAACATTACACCATGCTGAGGACTGTATGACAACAGCTTTTCTAGGACAATATCCTCTTGTACTTCTCAGTGAACTTCAGCCCTGCCTTCTTTTACACAAAATTTCTTCTGAGATCCAGATACCCACAAAAATGGCAGGTCCACCCCCACCTTTTGCTAGATATCCAGAGAAGAACTGCTGCCTAATTATGGCTGCAGTTTTGCTGCTGCAAATAGAAGCTCAAAGTCCAATCTTTGAGCTTTAGCATCTGTAAGATGAGAACATGCTTATCGCTAGCTGTTCAAGGCAAATAACGATACGCACAGATGCAAATGATTTTCTGTATCTTGATGGGCTCTTCAGCTCTATCTATGATCTGTGCCTTACTTCAGTAAATCCCACACTAGCATCAGTGGCTGGGTCAGCCCTATGACCTTAGGGGAGTGCAAAGAAAATTATGCAAGTAAATCAAGGGTCCAGCACCACTGCCTGGCCATTTGATATTAATTTAACCAGTTGCATCACAGTTTATAACACATTATTGCAATGCCCTGGTAGGCACAGCCCTATGAGACCTCAGGGACCACAGCATTACCCACACCATCACTCTGACTTTTTTTTGTGGGAGGGAGAATTCTGGGAAGAGTTGACAAACAGACAAAAAGAAGAGTAGATCTGGAAGCTGAGGCATCTGCACTGCATCACTGAGGCCTAATGAATGTCTTTGTGAGGAATTTCAGCAAGAAGGGCATTCAATCAAGGGCATTCAATTTTACTTAGACTGACATAGGCTGCAGCACCTGCTATGGTTTTGAGCATCATTTGTAAAAGCAAGTGTGTCCACGACAATGACTATCATGGATAACAGATCATCCAACCAGAATTCTGCAACTCATCATGACTGTGGATCAGGAATTTTACAGAACATGCAATCAAACCAAAACCTCTACTTCAGCTGAACTTAAGACATTCCGTTCCACTTCTAGAGTTTCCTAAGAAAGGGGAAAAAAAATCTTCCTCTGGCATCTACAAGTGGTACATCAATTCCTTGTCATGCAACCAACAGACATTCATTTCCAACAACTGCCTGCAATTTCCACAGACTTATCACAAGAGCATCGACGTTGTATGTTCCAGGCACCTGAATTAGCTCTCCCCTTTTCAGTCCTGCTGAAACATCTTCTTTTGACATGTAGGCTTCAAATATACTCTTCTTTCTCCCTCGAGTGGGTTTATTTCGATTCTTTCTATCACCTGATGTTGGGACAGCATTATAGGATCCTCCTGCAAACAAAAATTCGTAAGCATTATCTTGCCCACCAAACTTGCCTACGCATCTTAACAGCAGCTGTACAGAGGCTTTGTATTGAACGTTGAACTTCTAAGAACAGTTTGCTTAGAAATACAGGCACCCCACTTCAGAGCACCAAAAAGCCTGGAATAATATTATTTTACAAACAATCAACAGTCTTTTACAGCTCATTATAGAGTTAAGAGCATTCATCCCAGCCCATCTTTTAATAGTGCTGAGCACACGCTTCAAGGCAGCTTATTCCTGAAGCGTGTACGGACTCTGCTTTAATACCTCTGGGAGTTCCCAGTTGTCTAGGATTTATTCTGTCTGAATTGTTCATTGTTTCTGTCTGCGACTCAGAGAGTTGCCTCTTCCTATCGAAGTTCTGGGGAGTTCTTGCAGATTCAGAGTTGTTTCTGGTCCTTGCAAACCCTCTCTTTTCCGCACCTGAAATCAAACACAGGTTTGAAATAACAGAGGAGGGAAGAGGAACCCCACTGCCAGCTTGTGGTCCTGGTGAAAGTCATGGTCTGCAGTACTTCAGTACAAGTCACAACTGTGAGTCATGCTCTTTATCCAAAAGAAATGTCTTCATTAGTTCATTTGTAACCTGTTGGCTCTTTGTGACTCTTATCCCACCACTAACTTATTTTAGCATAAATAAAACTCTGGAAATTACGATACTAAAGTTGGATACAACCCTTCCAAAATCCTGGGAAATTCATTAGAGCATATAAAACGTGAAATTGTTAAACTGTTTCCAAAGCCCCTACACCTCCACCCCATTAAGCCTCAAGTAGTGAGAAAATATAACTTCCCTACAACTTAATTAAGTAGTTCAGGAATAAAGGAGAAAAAAAAAAAATCTCAACAACCCACCCTGGAGTAATTAACTTTTGAGCTACCAGAGGCAGCATGGAACACAAGGACACCACAAAGAAACACCAACGCTCCACACGTCCAGCCTGCTCAGAACAGGCCATGACCATACCAAAATATTCTGCGAAGACTCACCCCTTCCTTCCCTGCCATCACCTCAGCCCCTTCCCTACAGCCAGGAGAGCAAGCAGCAGCTTCCAAAGCATATGCCAACGCTGTTCCACGGATCAGCACATTGGAATGCAACCCAGCGCCGCACAGCTGCCCTCTTGGCCCTCCACCTGGATACTGAACATGTCATCACAGCTTTGCCTTCCAGCCCCTCCTGGCTACACTCCCTGGGTCCAAGCTTGTACCTGCAAGTCAGAAAACGTGCAATGCCAACTTATTTGCCATGGGGCTATCCAAGTTACAAGGCAAATTTTTTTATGTATGGTATTCTTCACGAATGAAATCGCAGATTGCTTCATAGAATTAAACTGAAGTAGTGATGAAAAAAAAATGTGTAAAAATTGTACTTAAGCAGAGATCTTTTAAACATGGTGCAATAAGAGAAAACTGCTACTTTACCCAGTCACAGACAAAAAGCAACTTCCATATATAAAGGCAAATCAGCAAAAGGAGGGAGGGAATCGTTGAATTCAGGAGCGCAGACACCAAAACAGTGTCTATTCCAATGGCATTGGAATGGGTTGCCCAGGGAGGTGGTGGAGTCCCCATCCCTGGGGGTGTTTAAAGAAAGGTTGGATCTGGTACTTAGGGAGACATGGTTTAGTGGGTAACAGGTGGTGGGGGGATGGTTGGACTAGATGATCCTTGAGATCTCTTCCAACCTTAATGATTCTATGAAAACAGGCAAAGGGACAACTCAAGGTGCCGGGCTCAGACCAGCCCAGGAAGAGATTAAATGCCACAGCAGTGTCTCCAAATGGGATGCTGAAATGAAGAGGGGGGCCTCTGTATTCAGTGACTGATAATGGCAACGTAGCTCAGTGTCCTTCAGCAGGACCAAGCTTTTCACATCTGCGCATGCTTTCAGGCAGCAGACTGTCCACGGGAGGTTGCGGCTGTAACACAGCAAGAGCACAGCCACAAATTTAGGTTTCAACCGATGTGACACTACTATATGGACCACATGATGAGATGGAACTAAAATTAACTGATTTGCAAATGCCTAATGAACTGATTTGTAAATGCCCTAAGGGTCAAGAGATGAAGTCTGAAAACAGTGAAACAAAAAGCACAGACTAGAGAGATCTGGGCAGAGCAGCTTTTGAATTGGGAACATGGTTTGCTCTGGAGAGGGTTTTCAGAGACATTTTCGTGAAGGAATCTGACTTAAGCTGCACCAGGCAGGATCTTAGGAACAGTATTAAAAAAGTAAGGTGCTAGACTGATCACCCAGAGAGGTCACACAATCTCCTTCACTGGAGGTTCTTAAAAATAGGCAAGACAGACAGCAGACAGCTGCCAGATTTGGTCTAAAAGGAGTATTTTTTCCCTTGAGGTAGTGAAATGGATTACACAAGCTCGTAAGGTCCTCTAAAGCCCTTGTTTCTATGACAGCAAGTCACAGAAAATACTACTATGAATTCAAGAACTTGGGATAAAAAGGAGGCTGAATCTTAAGAAGGAGCTGAAAAAAAGAGCGGAAAATTAAAATGCAGGTGAAAAATGAGAAAAAAAACACCTTGCAAGTTGGGAAGCAAGCTGAGAGCTGGAATTAGCCACTGCGGAGCTTCCTCAGCACTTGCCGTGGCCATCAGTTCAGAAAGCTTGGGGCTTTCTAACGCACAGCAACAGCAACGGGTGGAAAAGCACCTTGCCACACCGAAAGGTAGGCATGCAGAAAGGTACTTGCACGTTTTCGACACTTAAGCTTCTGGCTTGCTCTCCAGAGAGATTTTTTTATCTGCTCAGACTCAAACACAAACTCAAAGAAAAAAACATACTCAAACAAACAACAAGCTCTGCCTCCACGCAGCTGGCGTGCAAGCCACTTTACACACAGCCACTTTGGGCAAGTATTTGACTGTGATGTTTATGGCTAAACAAAACCACCCCTGTTACAAAGCCACAGACAACTGTCACAATGAGCATTCAACTGGAACACACTGAATTCTGCACGACTCATTTCTTGTAGTTCTCCTTTTAAAAGAAAGAGATCGCCTGGTTGAACTAGATTCAATATTTGCTTCTGTAATGCACCTGTCCCCTGAAACTGGAAGTTAGGAACACTTCATGATGGGTTTTCCTGCTGTCCCTGCTGCCCGACGTTAATATTCTGATGGATGAATGGACGTCATTCCACAAAGCAAACTGTAACGTGACAACGGTATAGATAGCGCATGATACACTGAGACTATCCTCTCTGAAATAACAGCTATCACAACTTAGTAAAACTTTATTCCAGCACCAGCTCTGTCAGAACCTTTCTGCAGTGTTACAGTTGTGTGATTTATAAGATATAACAAAATCCCTCAGGGTAAGATATCACACAAAGTAATACCACATTCTACGCATTAAAACAATCAATGACTAAATAAATTACTACGTAAATAAATAGCATTGAAAATTAAAAACAGCTTTAGCAGAAGGGAAACTGAAGTGCAGTGGCTGGGAGCAGAGGGTGGTTGGTATCTCCTAATGGGAGGGCTGCAGCAACCACAGTGCACCCAACCACGCGTGCACAGAACCACTCACGCCTGAGCGCAGAGCAATTCTAACGCAAGGAACACCTGTATTCGCAGCACACGGCAAATGCAACACGTTAGGTATGTTTATCTGGCTGCACAGATGATGTACAGCTGCTCTCCATGGATGCAGCTGAGATTTCTAGATGTTCTGCCATTTCCAGTAGGGAGTAATACAGGAGTAACTATTTGAGGACCTAAACAGGACCAGCAATTCCACACCCAGAGCAGGGAACTGCCTCAAACTAGCCAAGGGAAAGCACATGTGGGGAGTAGAAACACACAACTCCTACCTTGACAGCTAGAGGCATGAAAACTATAGAATCACAGAATCTCCTGAGTTGGAAGGGACTCATAAGGACCATCAAGTCCAACTCCTGGCTCCATACAGGACCAGCCCCATCAGAGCAGATGACAGAGCGTTGTCCAGACGCTGCTTGAACTCAGCCAAGCTCGGTGCAGTGACCACTGCCCTGGGGAGCCTGTTCCAGGGCCCCACCACCCTCTGGGTGAAGAACCTTTTCCTGATCTCCAACCTAACCCTCCCCCTGTCACATCTTCATGCCATTCCCTTGGGTTCTATCACTGGTCACCAGCGGGAGGAGATCAGCGCCTGCCCCTTCACTCCGCCTCATGAGGAAGCTGTAGTAGACTGTGATGCAGTCTCCCCACAGTCTCTTCTTCTCTGGGCTGAACAAACCAAGGGACTTCAGCCTCTCCTCATATGTCTTCCCCTCCAGACCCTTCACCATCTTTCTTGTCCTCCCTTGGGCATTCAAAAAAAAAATACAAGTGGCACTCAAGGGCTTTCAGAATGGTCCACAACCAGCAACTCACTTTTCTTGCCAACTGAGGTACCAGGAAAAGGAGTGGAAAGGATGGAGCTGGCGGCTGGCTCCAACCCAGAAGCTCAGCCCAGTATCCCACGTGCAGGTAGCAGTGGCTGTCTGACCTCCGCTGGAAGCAGAGCGATGGAGCTCAATCTAGAATCTAAACCATCATACTTCATCTCTGTCACAACAACAACGACATCAAGCAATGGCACATTTTGGTCTTTAAACTCAAGTACCTATTCATCATTTCTTATTTTGGAACAGAAAAAAAATGCATGCAAGCAGCTTCCCAGAATAATTGATCTCGCTTACAGTAAGACAGGCAGCTAGATGTTTTAAATCACCTTATTTTGACATAATTTATACAAAATCACTCTACAGTTTAGGTTTTGAAAAGTACGGCATTTAATTATATTTACATCTATTAGTCAGTTGATCAACTAGATGGTCAACTAAATCAACTAAAATGCTCAACAAAACATGAAGTGAGCAAGAAAGTCTTTAGTTTTATATTAAAATTTGCATATTACTTTATACAAGAAAGAACCAAGACTCTCAATTTTATTATACCAAAAATAAAGCATTTACAACTGCCCTCTAACACCTGACAAACTATTTGATTACTACTAGCACAGAAAGAAATTATTTCTCGCTGAATTTTCACCAGCACATCCATGACTTCTTGGATACCTCTCAACCAGGATCCAGGGAGAACTAGTTTTACTCGAGAGAGCTAAGTGAATTTCAAGATATGGACATCTTGGTATAGCTTTCCCCTTTCCTATCGAAGGGCATCTACCTTATCACTAGACATTTTTACCTCTAACTAAGGTTCTAGCCTTGTTACTATCTACATTATTTATGTTTAACCCAACTCCCCGGGGTGGACAGGACTGTAAAAGCATAACAATTGTGCTGGTAACACCTCTACAGGTTTAGGAGTCCCACCCCACTGACCGCTATCTCCACACATAATGGTTCCTTTTAATGTTTAGAACCAAAATTACATTGAAAGAATTTAATGGAACAAAATTGTTACAAACTTTCCAACATTTCTGCCTACTACTTACCTCTACCAGCCCACAACTGGGTATGGACACTTCTGCTAACTCTGCTATTGCTGAGATTTTCCATTGCTTCCAAGCATTAGATCATGATCTAGATATGCAAAGGAATCTTTCAACTACCCGTGCGTTACAGTTAGTCTAAGTGTGAGAGGAAACAGAAGCATATCCCCAGAACCGATAACATGCAACGGAACAATTTGTTATCAGTTAATGAGACACTCTCAACACATGGTTACTAAATATTTGTCCGTATTTCTACAATGTTTCACTTCATTGCTGACACATTTCAATGACTTAAACCAATTTCCTTCAAATTTTCCAAGAGAGACATTTAATTAAAGACAACCCAGCTACATACTTCATAAAATACTGTACAGATACACCCATGAGCTACAAGGCATGGCAGCTACCAAATGAAGGGTCACTCAACACTGCGCCACCTCCAAAAGTGAGAATTTACCAACTAAAGGCAATGAGAACTACTCTGATGCCAGTCCTTGCTTAGTCCTACACTCCCATTTAATTCAGGTAAGGTTAAACGTGGCAAGAAAGCTAAATAAAACATGTTCCTGCTCATCCTTACCAGACAGCTAAGGAGCCCAACCATGTGGCAGCCCAAGGCATCACCTCACAGATCTGCATGTTCAAGTTGGCTCTTGGCTCCTGGCAGAGTTGGCAAAGCAAATTTTAGAAACCATTAAATTTGGTCTTCTAGCAAACAAATACTCTCCACAACCTGCCAAGCAGTCCTATCTGCACCTTTATGAGCCACTATGGATGCTGATGTGTAACAGTGTGTTCCTAGTCTCAATACAAGAGTTTAGTTGAAGAAGTTGTGCCTCATTTTGCAAAGTCACCTGGGACTCAAAAAAATCCTGATTCCTACATAGCCCCCGAACAAACCATCCCAGGTACTTTGGTGAATCCAACTCTGCCAGCTTTGATGAGCTGGGGGATGCAGCTCCTGGCCGGTAGCTCCGGACAGGCACAGACCTGGTGTCGACACTGTTGTACCAGGCAACTATTCAGTTCCTTCCCCAAAGTCAAATAAACTCTACTAGCAAAAGCACGCTTTGCCAATACAAACCACATTAACATCAGAGAGGTTTTGCTAGGATCCCCATGTCTTCGCCTTTCATGTGCTTAAACGGGCAATTTAAAAGCTATTTGATATTTTCCGCTGCTCAAAGAAGCCTCTAAAACAATTTCCTCTCAAATTTTAAAAGCCAAAATATGTTTGTTAGATTGTTTTTCCTTTCTAATGCTCTAGTGACACCCAGTATATGCCGTATGATATAAATGACTAACTCAAAAACTCCACGCACTTAAATGACTACTACAATATCTGAGATCAAATTACCACACACAGGCAAAAACAACAGGCAAAACCAACAAACACCATTGAAGTGATCTCAAACACAAGTTATGTCAACAAAAACACTGGCCACAGACAGGCCAGAAGTAACTAGCTATTTATGTTTTGCAAAATATTTTTGCGGATTTTAGAGATTAAATGTCTAACTAATGGTAACAACCAAGTACTTTTTTGTTCTGTTTTGTTTTAAAAGGAAAAACATGAAGACAGATGTTGGTATGGCTACTCAGGGATAGAGTTCTGTAGCAGGAAGAAAGAAAGACACTCCTTGGAAGATACCTCAAGCAAAAATCTGTGCTGGAGCCCCCAACACCACATAGAGGACCAAAACCCATCCACCACGCTCGCCGTGAGCTTAGCTCTGCTCCCGCCTGTGCTAGGAACAGCCGTGCTTCAACACTGCTCAACGTGAATTAAATGAGTTCCAAGCTCTCCGATAGCCTTGGAACAGAACCACCTCTGTGCATTTTACAGTATCTTGAAGCAAAGAAGTTAAATAAAGTAGATGGCTCAAGATTAAAGACAAAGCAATAGAGAGAAATGAGGATGTCATGGGAAAGAATTCATTAGAGATGTAGGAGTGGAAAGGCAAGACCTTGAGATACGTTATCAGTTCAGCAAGGCTTCATTGCAGCAAAGAGACTTTCAGGAGATAAACCCGGTAGGCAGTATTTCAGATGCTCAATCTGGGATCTAAGAGAAAGTCTGAGAGCACATTCTTCTTATCATGAGCAAATTAAAAAAAAAAAAAAAAATCCTTCCTCTCCGATGAAATGCAAACTCAAAGAATGCTGCACTGGAGGTTCTGCAACACAGTCCTGAGCTCAGTCCAAGCCTGACCACAGGGCTAAAGGGAGGTGCTACAACGTTACTGTGAGCCCTCTTCAAAAATAACCAAGGATGTGAACAATTTGAAATTATCATGACTGAAAAGTAGGGCAAACTTTCGGGAAAGGGAGTATCATGGTGGAAGTGGAAAAGGACGGTGATATGACAGCACTGTAGGGATTTAGGCAGATGGCAGATTGCATAATTAAGCTTAAGTTAATTAAACAGTCATTCAAAGAAGAGAAACAATGCAGACCTACATTTACATGCATGGGCTCAGCCAAAATGTAAATTCTATGCAAATATCCTGAACTGAGTGGATGATGTATTGAAATCCAACTGCCAGAACTAGCTCCCATGCCCACCAGTCTCCACTAATTGACCCATTACAATGGGCCACCAGGGCCCAGCCACGGCGTAAATCTGAGCTGTAACTTTCCATCGTCAAGACAAATCAAAATAAAACAAGACGACAGCGCTTGAAGTGAAGGCCTGTCCACACAACTCTTAAATGTGACTTCAGGAGTGATTCAAAGCAACCAGTCCCTCTAGCAACAGCCCAACTGGTTACCAGCAACCTCGTACAACGTAACACAGCTCCTTCGCCTGTGCCAGTCCGCAGTTCATCTACCACCATGACTGTGTTCGTGCACCAGGACACAGTCCGGCTGTGAGCCATCTAGGAACAAATCTGGAGAGATCTCTGATCCTGCCTCTTTGGAGAAGGTGATTCTTTAAATGTTTTTGGCAGAAAGTCTGCCAAAATTTGTGCAGAAGAGTTGGACGTCCAAGAAAAAAAAGCATGAAGGGAATCATTGCCACATGGGGGATAAGGTGGCTGCACAAAGGCAGCCTGCCCCCGAGACGGTCACTCCCGGATGGGGACATACAGGCTGTCGTGGCTTGTGAGACAGCTCATAGAGCCTGAGCTGCTTTTGGAGGTGACCGTGCCGCTGTAGCTGGTTGTAAAAGATTCAGACATTAAGTATTCTTACAATGAGTTGTTGAGGAAGAAACATTCCTATTTAGAGATGGAAGTAGCAAAAAAGTGAAGTGGCATGTCCACGGGTACTCAGGAAAGCCAGGAGCAGCAGCAGATGCTCGTTTACAGACCCATGCAAATGAAGTGGGAAGCACGTACATGGTGGGAAGCACATGTTGCTACCGCTCCTTTGCTTTAAGCTGCACACATGTATTTAAAACTCGTGTGCTGCATGCTCCTAGATTTCAATATGGAACTAGGGAAAATGAAAATGTTCTTGCCGACGTCGGCTTCCTGAAAGCGCCTATGCTTTGAAAAACTGAAATGAAGTAAAATGCACAATGGATTCTTTCTGCTGCAGAAAACAATGCTGTGGAAACTGCTCCTGACCGCCAAGATCATGTGCTCACAACACCATGATTCTTCTTCCAAAACACTTCCAAGCATCCCGATGCTTGCAGGATTTTGAGTTCAGTAACTCAGACAGTAATTGGAGTTTTATTCAATTCCTCAGCAGGGTTTGTGTTGTAGGAATACTACACGAGCGCAAGCGCCAAAGATACCATTCCAGGCTCTGAACTAAGGGTTGGTGACGGAACTCATTTAGTAGCAATAGACTAAAAGTTTATCAAAATAGTTACTGTGCTCCAGCTGCGTGCAGCAGCACAGCGGCGTTGTCAGGGAGGGGATACAGCTCTTCTGGTTTTCAGGACTCTCTGTGAACCTGCTCCACCCTGCTCCTGACCTCCTAACCACCTACCCCGCCTGATGACTGCACTCCTCCAGGCTTCCACTCCTGCTTCAGGATGTGGGTCAGGGCTGCTTCCACTGCCCCCTCGTCCTTCCATCCTCCCAAACCATCTTTCACAACACCTTCTACTCTGTTTTCTCCAGCAACTACACTACGAAAAGGCTTCTTCAAGACTTCAAGAAAAACATTTTAAAAACATAATATTGCAGAAGTTCTCTCTTTGATTTCTCTGGGCTTCAGTAGTTTGAGGGAAGCAAGTTGCTCAAAGATCAGAGGAAGTCAAGAGGCTTTGAAAAGCAAAATACCTGACAGGAGGTGCTAATGTACTGGAAGATGTAACAGCTGAAGAAATGAAAGAACTGCTTTCAGATTCATACATATCCCAAGGTTACCAAACATGCTGCAGAATAAGACAACTTGCTGATGAACCGTTCCCCATACTGCCCCATTCAGCGCAATAGGTACATAATTCACTAAGCTTAGTACCGTGGGGGAAAAAATGTCTAAAAACATACAAACCGAAGAAAAACACATTATCGCTGCAGGCTTGTATCTGTAGAGAGCCTGTAATATTCTCCAAGGCATGACCTGCCCCATACATCTGTGGGCTGCAGCTGCTAGTGTTGACATTTTCCTTCAGCACCCTGGAAATTTTTATTTTTGTTACAGAAGACATTATTTTATGCAACAGATCCCAACATTTTGTTTTCCATCCTGTCCCAGCCAAGTTTCGACTCTCCGTAGCTCGGATTTCCCCACAAGAGGGAGTTAGGGACATGCAGCCCACAGCATTTCATGGAGCTAGCTAGCAGGGGGCTTGAGGTGGGAGGGCAAGAGATGGACACCAGCACATAGGACAGAGGAGGCAGTAGTAGAACCAGGCAGCAGTGAAAGCCCTGCAGCAGCTATGGCCTGGAGAGCAATCACAATCAGGTACTGAAGCCAGTTGCAAAGCATCTGTCCCACCTACCTGGGTACCTGTGGTGAGGGAGACACTTTAGAGATGACCTGCACAACAGGCCAGAGCTGACTCTGTGCGGGCTCGCTGACCTCATGGACAGCAGAGGACAGAGGGCTTTTTCAAATTACTTCCTGCTTGAACTACAGCGTATTTTGGGGGTAAGACTTGTTATCAGGGCTTTTAAACGTCCCAGTAACAGCCTACATACCACAAACCTTGGTAAAACTGTTCCACTGGTGATTTACCCTCACCACTAAATTGTGCTGCATTTTAAGGCTGGATTTGTTTAGCCTCAAATGTGTTATATCATAATCTGCTCAACTGAGTAGCCTATTATTGAACATCTGTTCCCCATATAGGCAATTTACTGAAAGCTCCCTTCCCCCACACATCTCTCTGATAAGTAAAGCAGGGTTCCTCAAATCATTCACTCATGATCCCAGCATTTTAATCTTCTTTCTGGCTGTCCTCTGTGTATTCATCAATTCATCACCATCCGCCCCGAACAGAGGGCATCACCACAGGATACAGTACTCCAGAAGCTGCTGCTGCCACTGCCGTGCCAGACACACGCAGTCCATACTCCATCTTCCAATTCCCATGCTCATACATTACCCTTTTGGCCACATTTCACAGGAGGGGGATATTCAGCTGATTAATCCATCAAAAGCTCCAAACTTTTTTTCCAAGCTGTTGCTTCCCGCACTGGGTTCCTCGCACTGCTAGCGTGGCTCTATGCTGGTCCGATAAACGGATTTTGTTTCGCCTGCTTCCAGTCCACCCAGTGATTCAGACAGCTGCCAGTAACTGCCCCCATTATTCAATACTCCCTGCGGTCTCCAAGTCATCCAAAAACCTTCCAATCCTACTTGTATGTTTTCTTCCTGACGACTGACAAAAGCATTAAGCAGCACAGGGTCAGAAATGACACTGCAGGAACCAGATACACCTGTTGGTAACAAGTCTCAGTTTATTGCTGCATTTAATTAGTTCAGCTAAACAGCTTTTAAACCATTACACAGGCGCTGTGATTTTACTGTGCTAACGTAGTCGCATCCATACTCACACCTTTATCAAACTCCTAATCTCATAAGAAACTGACTCTGAAGGGGCTCAACAGGACCTTTGTTGCATAAATTGACAAGTCACATTAAAGAAAAGATTTAAAACTAATTAAAAATTAATTCAATTATTTTCCTAGGACCAGAAAACCGACAGGCATAGTTACCTGAGCTGTGTAACGGGGCCGTAACTTCAGAGATTGGAGCTAAAGGAAAAACAGTTTAAAAACAAACAAAAAAAGATTAACAGCAACAAGTGTTTCCACTGATGAACATTTTCACATGAGCACTAGTAGGTGAAGGAAGCTACCTCATGGAGATTAAAGCTTGGCTGCCAAACGCAAGGCTCCTGCTGCAGAACCCAGTCCCCCTGCAGCCTGGTGTGCTCAGCACTCAAGTAAAGGGCATGGCAGACAGTTATTAGATCACATACAAAACCCACAGTCCTTGCAAGGGCAAGATCTCATCTCCCCAAGAGAGGATACATCAGATATCAACTCGCATACTATAGCCGATGTTAGCCAAAAAAATTAGTTGCACAAGATTCAGGAATGCAACTTTTTTTTCTGTCAAAAGCAGGAGAGAAATTTATGTGTGTGATGACGTTGCTAAACCATTAGAGAAAGGAGCTTTCTATTTTTCTTGTGTTTCTCAGATGGGGCCATACAGTAAATCCAGTTTTCCCTCCTCTCCCATATCTTATTACTATGATTAACGTCATCTCAGGAACATTACATTGGACCTGACAAGATTAGCTACGTTTTAAAGATTTCCACAGCAACCAACATTCTCCATTTATTGAGCTGATTCTGTGGCCTTTACTAGATCGCTGGCTCATATTTACTGGTGCCAGATAGGGAGATAACAGCATTCTTAAGTACTGAATTTCACCGCACAAGAACTGGAAGACTCACCACTAAAAAGGAGCATTACCTTAAATTTGCCTTACAAGAAGGGAAAAGCAGAAGCTGTGGTTCTTCCTCCAAAGTTCTCCCCGAGAAACAAAGACAAATACAAAATTTATTGCAGCGTACAATGGAAAGAGAACACCCCTAAGATTTTGCCATCTTGTTAAGGCTGATATTTCTTGACCAGCTGCACCCATCAAACATTCAGGAAAGCCATTCCAAGACATTTCCTTTACCTATTCCAAACCTTTTAAATGTCAGGGTTGCAGACACAAACACACCACCAACCACCCAATGCCAACAATTGTTTTTAAAGCTGCAATGCTAAACACCAGCCTGCTTGCCAGAAACACTCATCTGTGGATGTTGCCCAAGTTGGTTAAGTGTCACAGGCTGGGCAAATAAATGCCAAGTGTCAGACAGATGATAAATCAGCAAGGGCCATGGAAATCTTATGCCATATCAGATGAGGCATGTTGTTACCTAGGAATTGTCTGTTTCTATTCAGGGGGCATGCTGACCCTGACAGATGGGCAAGATACCTCCATCACATCATAAACCTGTGAAGCTTTTAGTGAGAGGAGCCTCAGGAGGCTACCTAACGAAGCTGACAGTGATGTTCTTCCCAAGGAAGTTGTCTGCAGGTACAGACTGAGACTGTATATCCAGTCCTGCAAAATCTGAACCCATTTCATAGCAATCAGCCTTCACGAGCATCCTGCTCCACCCAAGCTTTCAGCATCAATAAAGCCACCTCGCTCCCACGTACTCTAGCTCCTGAGATCCTCTGAAACAGAGCGTGGCTGGGAGATGATGCTCCCAAAGACCATGCTGCACTCCATGTTTGGAGGACAGCTCTCTTCTGCAGAAGCCTGGTTTTTAGGCTTTCCAGCAGACTCAGGAATGTGCTATCGAACAGCAACGTTCCCTCAAAAACAGGCTGAGAAGTGCATGTACTCAAAAAGCAACCGCAACCTTGCTGCCCTGAATAAAACACACAGCTTGGTCTAAACTACTTACGGATAACACAGTGCATCACAGATATTTAACATGAAGTTCCACTTAGCAGCCACGCAAATCTCAACTACTAACATGTGAGACAGATGCTGCAGAAAGAATCAGTACTTCTCTCCTCAAGGAAAGGGGGGTTTTAAGCCCTTTTATGATGGAAACATCAGTCAGTCTGAAAAGATTTTGATGCCTAACTCTGGATTGAAGTGAGAAAACCCTCAGAGCCTTTGATCAAAACCAGAAAACAACCCAGGGGGCTTCATAAAAAACTTTCTGTTAAGGAAGCTTAAACAAATTTTAGCACCCAAAGGACCTAGGGGATTGGAGATTTAGGGAAAAATACCAACAGTGAAATTGTATGAGATGAAAAACTGTAAGCATCACAATTTAAAGTGGCATTTTAGGATCATTTTCAGTTTCATCAGTGTTTGTTTGAGAAGAAACTTCAGAATAGGAGGCTTTATGGCAACTCTCCTTGCAGAGGTTACAGTCACCCAGAAAGGAGCAACAATCTGTGGAACATGTCTATATGCAGATTCATCTTCCCAGACTGAGACCGCTGATACCATAGAGTAAATCCAGGGTGCAGTTCCACGGCTGTGTCACATGTTTCAGACAAGGGACAATAGAAGGTTGTTCTCACTCAGCTCTCAGCTGCAAAGTTCTCACATCAGTGAAGCTGGGCAAGTCTGTGAGGGAAATCAACACTTAAGGCAAGCAGTTACTATACGGAAGACCAGAAGAGACTGCCACGGGCAGTGTCCTAACTACCTGCTGTGAAATTACTTCTATCCCCCAAGCCTTGTCTTGGGGTCCCACAGTACAGAACATCAAAGGTAATCCTCAGTGCTTCCCATGGACAGCAGCACATCATCGGGATCAGTGACTCTTGCTTGGGGTTCCCCAAATCACTCTGCTTTCCCCCAAAGCCAAGGGAACTGCTGCACCTCTGGAAGGACATTAATGAGGACCAGCCCCTCACTGCCCACAGCCTGCCCCAGGGCACTCAAGCGATTTTCTCAACCCTTGGTACTGTCAGTTGTAGGGTCATTGCAAAACTGACCACGGCTAAGCCTGAGTTGAAGAGCTGTTAAGAGGAGAATGAAACAAATCAATATGAAGAGAGATGCTTGGGTTTCAGATTAGCTCAGAGAGTCTTTTGGGAAGCCTACAACACCCTGAACAGAGTTAATTTGTGAAGAAATGTCACTCCTGGAAAGATGATATGCCTCACTGCTATGACAGAAACAATTCTTGCCATCACAGTTTCACAAGCCTTGATTTAAACTGATCAAACCAGACACCTGCCTATGCAAAGTAATATGACTTATATCAGCATCAAGAGAGAAAGACAAGCTTTGAAGTGAGAAAATAATAATCTGGTACTGTGATGTGTGAGTTCTTATACCTAAGCGCTTGCATTCTGTAAAATCTTCATTTCACTTAAACAAGAATGCTAAAATATACTCACACTGAACAGCAGAGAAGAGGTTTCTCTGAATCATAATTCTTTTTTCCCTTTCTTTCCTCCCCAACTGTTTTCATATCCCTGTAAGTGTTCTGGAGCATAACCAGTCTGAGCTACACGGGAGGGTGGCTGGGGAGGCATGCAGGGGGGAGAAGAGGAAGGGTGTCGCTGTTAAGCAAATAATTTTCCAATAACCTTCCCCACAGTGCGAGTTTTCCACCTGGGAGGTCAAACACGAGGGTCAACACTTCCTGCTCTAGGTCTTTACGCTAAACGAACAACTAGTTTTCAAGGATTTGTGCTACCCCCCTCGCAACTAGAGCAGGAGGGAACTGCGGGTGCTTGCTTTTGAAAGCCAGGGTATTGTATTTTGGGCTAAAATCCATGTAGGCACCTATTGTTTTCATGGCCACAAACTGTAAGCCTTCTAGACTCTCCATCTCTGTTAGCTGCTCTTCAAAAGCTGAAAGGTGAAAGATAGCAAAGTCTATTATAACAGGCTAGAATAATAAATAGTGTTACAACGAGGCATGCAAAAAAGCCCTCCCATAAATCAAGCTCATCAAACTTTAACATAAGCTGCTTGTGTTAAATCTCTAATTATGATCTGCCATGGTAAACTCATGGAAGTTTACCAACTTCAGCACATAATCTACTGTCACAGCTTCAAAAATACCACAAACCCTGTAAAAAACCATATTACTTGCCACTCTTGACTGGTAAAGCATAGTTTTGCAAGACTGATTTAGTTAATCATTTACTTACTTCATTTCCAATCCAGGAGTTGTGATAGGCCTCAGGCCCATCTTATCCAGCTGAGAAATTGATCTTTCTTCTACTTGTTACAGAGAATTTACGCGTTCCTCCAGTAGTAGCTCGTAAGATCAGACTATCCAAGTATTTCACCATAAATAACTTTGAGGAAGTTTTAACCCATTACACTAAGAAATCACATTTAAACTGCCATGCTTTGGTTGCTTGTTGACACTGTGTTATATGTTGGGTTTTTTTTTTAGGGAGAATTTTACTTATCTCCATAAGTGGGCTTTTTGCCTTGAACATCGCATTTAAGAGACACTTTCACTTTCCTCCTGCAAGATGTGGTCTCTTTGTTACTAAGAGCAAAATTTACTGCAGTCAAGGCTCTGTATCAGGAATCAGATATTATACAGGCATCTTAGCTAGAGCATTAGCTGGATTGGACCCTCCGCAGAGGCAAACCAGCACTCCAGATCCAAAGAGAAGAGGTAACGCAGAGGAAAGCATGACTCTGCCCTGAGTCAGCTCAGATCCAGCAGTCATTAATTTGGACTCTACACCACAGAAATTGGGCTCTCCTAGTCTTGAACTGATCCTGGAAGCAGCACAGCCACATTCACAGGGCCGAGGCCAGGGGATTAGGCTCTGCCAGCACCACGCTGGCTCCACAGGAAGCCATTCGCACATGCCGGACGGCTTACTTGTAAACCAGGACAAAGCCACCCACAGGTAACTAAGGGCTGACTGACTTGGACAGAGTAGAACTGACTCACGTTAACTCACGCATGACTAAAACATCACATTCAATTCCACAGTAATTGTAGCAAATGGACCAAACGGTTCATTAGGGTGAACTCACCTTGGGCTTGACCTGGAGACAAGTGACTGTTTTTCCTGGCATTTATTGCCACCACATCCTCACTAAACTGCTCAGTCAACAAGTGTCCAGCTGCTATATCTGTGTTGGAAGGACACCTGCCTTGTTTCTTACGTTTGTTCCTCCACATGTCCTCCTCGTCCTTTTCGTCAGAACCAGAAGACTTCTGCAGAGCTGCACGGTATCTCAGGCTGTTCGATACTCTCCCACCCAGGGCATCACTCACATTTAACAAGTCAGCTGCAGCTCCACGCTGATGTACGTAATAGTCTTCCTCCACCTCCAAGTCTCCTTCGGGACTAATGACAACATTTTTTTTATGAGGACATCTGCCCAGAGAGGTTTGAGGTTTATCATTCTCAAATCCTCCAGGCATGGGCTGTTCGAGGTGAGATGCTCTGACTGGTGAACAGCTGTGGACATTCAACCCATTCCTGGCTGGATGATCCTTCACCAGGCCTCTCCTCAAGGGTGGGTCCAGATCCGAGCCAGGGTCACTGTTGATGCTGTCTTCTAGCTGCATCTTCTGTGCAATGTGACTCAAATAGGACCGGAATCGGCCGCTGTGGTGCTTTTGCACGAGACTCGCGTAAGCGTTCTTCTGGGGAGCAGTGAGCTTGCTCAAACCCTCTTTGGCACCTTGGGCAGACGCAGTACTTCTCACATACCCCAGCTGGTCCATGGTGCGGTAAGGGGCCCAGACTTCAGAGAGTTACAAATAGACACGGGGAAAAAAGGGTTATTTTCTTGACACGAAGATTCAAGTAACTGATTACACTAAAAGACACAAAAGTGTACTAAATGAGAAGGTATTGACCTCTACAGAAATTCTGGGTTGAGGGTAGAGTTTCACAATGTCCTCAACATCTGCCCTGCACCAAATCCCTGGCCGTGACCGCAGCCTGTAAGCCGTACCTGCCCATACACAACACGAGAATTTTTGTCTCGATGCTGACACCTCAAACATAAGGGACTCCTCTAGTCCGCTCTTCCTTGCCTTTGAAAAGGCCAGGGAAATTAAGGCCGCAACTGACAGACTGTACCAGATGCATCAGTTTAGCCATTATCAGAAGTGAAATCTTGTCATGTCAACCTGGAGTCTTCAAAAATAACTGCACCCTTACTGAAGCGCTTCAATGCTGCAGTAAAAAGCATACATTGCCTGTCACCTCCCCCCCAGTGACTGACACTTCCCGATTATATAGGACATTTGCTTTAAATACAAAGACGAACCATTTCAGCTTGTCTTTCTAACCATAAACTCACTTCCAGCGTGACTGACACACCATAAATCCCCTAGCACAACTAACATCTTGCAAGGGTTCATAATTCTTAGTGATTGAGACGCATTGGCTGCCACTTACCACAGAAACAGCGCCAGTTTCTGTAGATGGCCTTAAGCCTCCTGCTTTGCGGCACAAGTGTGGAACTTGAGTAGATAAAGCATCTTTTGGTCCTGTTTCAGTTGCTCCAGCTTTTAGGTTTTTAGAGCGAAACAATCTAGTAAATCATCCTCGGGTACTATTAAGGTAAATTATAGGTATGGACAGGACATAGCAATGATTTTTGCTGTATCTAACATCAAAGAGGAAGATAAAAATATATCTCTAATAGAGCTCAGTGCAACTGCTGCCTTCTGTGGGTTTTCATAAAAATGCCTCTTTTTTCCTTCAAGACATGTTTGAAGCTGAACTTCACCCCAGCTGGTACGTTAGGAACTACAGGGCTCAGCCTCATCTCTGCTGTGCCAGAGCCGAGAGGCACTGGACTCTAAGCTAAAATAAAGACTACTACTGATTAAAACTCTCTCGCTTCACCTCTCTCAAGCACAGAGATGTTGGCAGGACAGAATACTGACCTCAGCAGGAGAGAAATTTATATTCCCTTCCCTATTCCCACCATGCCTGGAATTTTTCTTCGCCCTTACCCAGCTCTCTGCTCCCTTTTGCTGCAGCTGCACAGGGTACAAGCACCCAGGCAGTCTCCTCTGTGCACACGCTGCTGGGAGCGGGGCAGCATCCAGCAGGGAGCAAGGCCTCCAGCGCTGCCCCCTCCTCAGAGCGCCTGCTCTGGCCCCGGCCCCTCCGGAGAAACAACACATGCTGCAGCGAGATTTACTTAAGTAATTGAGCACGGATGTGAATAGGCTTCAGAATACAAAGCAAAAATTAAAAATCCCTGAATAAATAGGAAAAATTCTTTGTGTGGTTTGTGATTCTTGTTCCTAAGATTTTCCATTGGTGCTGGCCAATAGCTAAACTTCTCTAATAGACTGACCTGCTACAGCGCTATTACAACACCCTCCCACGGGTAGGTCTGCAGCAAGCTTTCTTCTAACGTCAGCTCCTCCCGTCACCGATTCAATAGGAGCAGATAACATTTATAAAAGACAGCACAACTGCTCTCCAAACACGGGTTCCGGGATACAGCAGGTTCCCATCTTTATTTACAAGTAAAGAATAAGCATTCGCACCTTGCCTCCACTGCAATTTCTGCAGTGATTAAAGTTAATCATGTTAGCAGCTAGCAATCGGAGCACAGACAGAAAATAAGGGACTTACAAGCCTCCCCACATTACAGTTTCATCATTAGTTTTTCACAGGCAACCGGGAGCTGCCAGCTCCCGAGCGGGAGGACGCGGGGGGGCACCAGGTATGACCCTGCCGACAGGACAGCGATGCGGATGGCTGGAACGCCAGGAAGGAAGCCCGGGGGGAAGATGTTGGGTTGGCTGGGCCCGGGGTGGAAACTGCCCCCCGCCCATCCTCACCCGCTGCTCCCGAGGAGCAGCACGGGCCCGCCCCACGCCGGGCACGGGTGCCCAAGCGCCCCGGCCACAGCGCAGCCGGGTGGGCACACCGGCTCCAGCGCCTGGAGCTCGATGGGAGCGGGGCTGAGGGCCTTCCCCCCTCCCCCGGGGCACCCCCTCGCCCGCCGCCTCCGCTGCCAGGCGCCAACGTCCCC
>VWZZ01003721.1:85246-96044 GCA_013399095.1 Psophia crepitans | reverse complement strand
GAGGGGCTGCGGACGGGGCGGCACCCCGGGGCGGCACCCCCGGGCGGCACCCCCGGGCGGTCTCTAGCGACACGGGGCGGGTTGGCGGCCTGTGGGGCTCTCCGTGCAGCGCCCGGCGCAGCCCGGGCCTGCGGCTGGACTCAGGGAGGGCAGGCAGGGTGCCTCGGGAGGGGACAGGGTGCCTCGGGAGGGGATAGGGTGCCCCGGGAGGGGACAGGCCCCCCTCTGTGCAGCTCCCCGCAGGCAGGGCCCGTGGCTCTGCACAGCCTGCCAGGAGAAGGGGAGCCCCCCGCTATGGTGGAGGCTGGGCCTGTGTCCCCCCCTTGGTCAGTCACAGCGGGTGAGGGTGGGAGGCCACCCAGGCTGGGGCCTCTCCGGCAGGAGGCTGAGCTGGGCGTCCAGCGGGGTCCCCGCAGGGCCGGGTGCTGTGGGGGGACAGGACGTGCTGGCACCGCAGCAGGGACCCAGCTCGACTGGGCTTGCAGACACCTTGGTCCCTTCCAAGCTGAGGCCTCTGTGGTGGCTTGGTGCAGTTCACTCCAGCGCTCCTGCTTCAGCCAAGGCCTCTGGCCAGGTGGGTGAATAAAGCTGAGTTCGCCTGATTAATACCATAAAGAGCTGAGGCTGGTACTGTCCTGCTGGAAACCCTCAGAGCTTTGCAGGCGCCTGTACTTCCAACCGCCGTGCGGGGAACTCTCCTTCAAGACCTGCGTGGCCTCACCGTCCCCGCAGAGGAGAGCTGGCTCCTGGGCTCCTGTTCCCCAAGCTCTCCCCAGCGCAGGAGGTGGGCACCAGGCAACCCGCCGACCCTCCAGCACACCCAGGCCACAGCGCCTGAGTAATGACCGACTCACAGCGCTGCGTGGCAGCGGCCTGATCTCCGCCAGGATAAGGCAGAGCCTTTGCATCAGAAGGTGACAGTAAAGCGTGACGCCAGAGTCAGGAGCTCGGACTTTGCCTCCCTGCTCTTTCCGTGGCTGCAGACCTCCCACGGGGCTTTGTAGCAGAGTCAGGTCCAGGGGCTGGCTGGCTGGGAGTAGGTGGTTTGGTCACCCTGCTGGTACCTGCACACTTGGGCTGGGTTTGCCAAAGAACTTCAGCCAGGAGAAAAACTGGAGAGCAAGCAGTTGGGCTCATGGCACCCCCAGTGTCTGAGTTGCCTGCCTGGAGCAGCGCCTCAGAGCGGGGAGGAAGGGTCCGAAGGGACCGGAGCAGGTGTCTCCAAGTGGGGCTCTGGTGAGGAAAGGCTGTTCAGTCTGCAGGAACACGGGTCTGAGCAGGCCAGCTGTGCTCCCCTTCACGTAGGGTGGGGAAGACGCCTGCCCCGTGGTGCTTGTTCCTCATCCCACAGCCTGCAGGTCAGCGTCCACAGTGCCACGGTGCCACGTCTGCTCAGCATGTACCGTCACCTGCGGCTGCCAGCCCCGCTTTGACACAAACCGCCCCCGCGGCCATGCCCCCCACCAGCGCTGCTGAGCCTCCACGAAGCCGTGGGGAGCCCTCAGACACCGAGCTGCTTAAGGTGAAGGCACACACCGCTCCAGCTCCGGCCCTCACGTCAGTCGAGGGAGCTGCCCCAACAAAGTGCCGGGGCTTTCACTGCGGGACCGAGGGCGGCAAGCACAGACCTGCCCACGCAGGGACAGTCACATCTCCCCGAGCGCCGGGACGCCACTGGCAAAGGCAGCGTCTTGTTCACATGAACCACGCAGGGACAACAGGCGCTGCCTGCGCTCTGCCGGCTGCCAGCTCACCCGCTGCCCCCACCCTGGCAGCTCTGGCCATCTCGGGGAGTGGAGCGAGGGCTCAGCTCTGCCCCACACCAGCTACGCAGCCACCGCACAGCCTGGGTGGCGAGGAAGCGAGCTTGCCTCCGTGCAAGCAGAGCCACTAGTCGCACGGCAGCTGGTCCCGTCGTCATGTGTCCCCTCCCCATCCCCAAAGACGGAGGGTGGATGCCGTTTGCCCTGGAGCCAGCCCTGGGGGAGCACCGCTGCATGGGATCACCCTTTCGGTGGAAGGGTGCATTGCCCCCACTTCCCCCCGCTCCCCTGGCCGCTGCCAGTGTGAGGCAGTTGGCGTCTGCTCTGCCAGGGCACGACGGTGGCGTGTCCCCAGCTGTGCAGGGCCTGGAAGAGCAGGAGATGGGAAACGGGGGACCCGGGAGCCCCCAGCCCCGCTGTCCCCCTGCCTGTGCCAGCCAGGTGGGAACAGCAACTCTCCTCCATGCCGCTGAGTCACGCTGCGTCTCCGCTGTTGTTCAACCCCGTGGGGATGAAGCCGAGCCCGGAGCTTGGCCGGGCTCCCTCCTGCATCAGGCGGTGCCACCAGCTGCAGCGGCTTCAGTGCACCCTGTTCCCTCCGCTGGGGACGAAGGATGGGGGGAGGAAGCTGGGGGCATTCCGTGTTTGTTAGTGCCGCTGCTGGCGTTGGGGCCTGTGGTTTCGCAGTGATGTCATGCATGGCAAGAGGGATACGGCTCCACGGCTGGACGCCTTCGTCCTCTTCCTCGCCTCCTGCCACCAGCTGCACAAGGGGCTGCAAGCCCCAGCAGATTCACAGAGCTTTTCTCGGCCCTCCTCTCCTGGCAGCAGCCGGGGGTCTGGAATTCTGGTCTGGTCCGATCCGTGGGGCAGAGCCTGCATTTGTGCCCCCTTTTGCTGCGCCCCATCACTGCCCCAGACAAGAGATACAGCAAATATGTGTCGTCCTCCCAGTGCCCCGTGGGCAGCAGATCCCATGTGGCTGGGACCAGCCATGTGCCCATCCTTTGCACCCTCCGAAAGCGACAAACATGGGAGCGAGCCGGTGCCTCATGCAGGATCCCACCAAATGCAATCCCCCCCCCAGGAAAGGGCTGGACTGCTTCAGCATTGCCTGTGGCTCCATCCTCCATCCGCACCATCCTCACGGCTGTTCAGCAGAAAAGAGCAGTTGCCTCACCACTGCTCCCATGGCCCTCCATGGCAACTCACGGGCTTTCTAAAAGGGTATCCTGGGCAGATTTTTCCCCTGCGCCCTCGTTTCCTGGGGTCCTGTAGCAGCAAGCCCAGCCTGGTGTCCTAGCTTGCTTTCCCACAGCATGGGATTATCTCACCATCTTCCCCCGGGCAGTAACTGGTAGCTGCTCCCGATGTTGGAGACTGGAACGTGTTACAGCACCTCGACCGAGGCGAGAGCACCGCGTGGCTCCTTGGCTGGGAGCACCCCGCTTACGAAGGCTTTGGCTTGCCTGCTTGCGGTTGCAGCAAGGAGTAAGGGCCCGCCCGGCGCTCGTTTACATCAGTGTTAATCAGGAGTGACTGGCCAAAGGGATGGAGCCGCCCCAAGATGACTCAACGAGGGGAACCCTGGATGGGAGTGGAGCAGTTCCTCCGACATCTCCGTCTGCTTCCCACAGCCCACCCGGCACGAACCAACACTGTGGGTGGAAAGATCGTCCCTGCCAACCTGAACCTCACCTCTCTGATGAAGAATAATTCAGGGGGCAGGCCCTGGCGGGGGGGTGGAGGGCAGCAGGGTGCTGCCTCCCTGCTGTTGTCCGGACGATAGACCCTCACGGGACAGCGATATGCTGTAAGGAAGAGCGCGGCCACAGGTTTGTTCTGGAGCCTCTGAGCACCCTTCGAAGCATCCTGATTGCAGCAGCAGCACCCAGAGTTAGGCCACAGTCTCACTGGCTTTGACATTGCTCAGGCACCAGGAGCCGTCTGGGCACTTGACCTGAGGACACGAGCCGTGCTTGGGGGGTAGAGGGGACGTAGACAGATTTATTACCATAAAGAAGGTTAAAATCATCTCTCTCCACAGTAGATACCTATCTGCTAAATGTGTCACAACACATGTGGTCTTGCCCCACCTGTCCTTCAGCTTCTCCAGTCTTCTCCTGAGCCCTCCATACCTCTGGTTGGGAAACAGGCCACCCAAGATCAGGACTGATGGGTTCCCATCTCCTTCAGATGCGGCAACGCCTGGAGGAAGGCCTGCAGCTCCCCCCGGGCAGAGGGAGGTCCGGTTTGGCGATGTCTGTCCAGCAAAGGGAGAACCAGACCCCAGCAGAGAGGGACAGGCAGCCAAGAAAGAGGTGAAAGGGGCAGAGGAGGAAAGAGGTGTGGTGCTGGTGTGGGACATCAAAGCAGCAGGGTTAGTGCCTGGCTCCTGATGTAGCTGGGGTCCCTGGATTTGTCTCCTTCGAGTCTCTTCCCCCCTAGTTATAGATGGCCAAATCTCTTTTAAAAGCCAGCTCTCCATTGCCCTGCACCCTCCCACTCTGCCAGTGGTGGGACTGAGCCTCCCAAAGGCGCTCAAAGAATAAAGCTTCGGATGATAAAGCTCTGAGGTCCCACGGCGCTAGGGTGCATGATGAGACACAGCTCCACGGTCCCCATCGAGAAATGCAGGCAGGGAGCTGCCCTGCACCGACCGAGCTTGTGGGCAGCGGGACCGCAGGACCGGGATGGGGGGGACAGGGCTCACGGGGCAGGGGATGGGCGGTGAGATCGAGCCCCATTTGATGCTTCCTGGGAGGTGAAAAGGCACTTTCGAGGCTGGCAGGGACTAACGGCCCTGGGCTTAGGGACTCACCCCACAACCCCATCACTGCCACCCTGTCCCCCACGTCACACAGGCAGGATGGGGTCTGAACAGCCCCCGCAGGGACACTTTGGGGCTGTGGGCCGCGTGGGGACAGCACGCCAAGGGTGAGCAGGGACAGAAGCTCCAGCAGGAACCAAGGGGCCAGCGGGCACGTCCCGGCAGCTCCGTGAAGGCGAGCAGGGGCTGCTGCCGGTCCCGCTGCTGGCTGGCAGGCAGAGCGGTGAATGAGAGCGTAACTTATCAGTATTACCTCATGTGAAAGCCCTGTGCCTTTGTATCTCAAGCAAACACCGGCCATTATACCCCAGCGAGCCGGCATTGTTATTCTGTCTGGTTGCAAAAGGTTAGGACTGTGGAACCCCGCACGTCCACACCGGCTGCCCGTGGGGTGGCAGTGGGGCCGCCGCGACGCCCCGCAGCCGACAGCGCTCCCCAGCCACAGGAGAGGCGGCCCCGGCTGTTCCCAAGCATGGCCAAGGCCTGGCCAGCCCGTTATCTGCTTCACAAGGCTTCCCCGCCATCCCCGGCGCCAAAACCTGCCCCTGCCCTCGCTGTCCCCGCGCCCTGGCTGGGACCACCCCATGCTGCTCAGCTTGGCACCTGCACAAACCACCCCGTGGGATCAGCCAGACCCTCTTCCAAAAATATATAAAAAAAAAATAATTAAAAAATAAAAGGGCAGGAAGCCCAAGTTTCGCTTCAGCAGGATCACAGCACCAGCAGGAGGTCGAGGGCTCGACCACCACCATCCCTGAGACCAGCACGGATTCGGCTCCCTGTATCCCAGTGCTCCCCTGGCGTTTCCCACATCGGGGACACTCCAGGAAAGACCTGAGAAGCCCAAAGGTTTTGTCCCAAGGGACTGATGCCAAAAGGGACTTCCCACCACCTGGTACAGGGTTCCCAGGAAGCCAGCTCAGAGAGTTGGGGGGCGTTTGGGGCTGGTGTGGGGACACAGGGGAGCTGCTGTTGGCATCTTCGAGGGTGCCAGGGTTTCACCCAGCCAAGCCAGGTGGAAGAGGCTCCTGCCAAGCTGGGGCATATGCTGCTGCCAGAGCCATGGGCTAGTGAGGACCTGCTCGCCTGGCCCGGATGCGCACGTAGCACGTTAGGGCACAGACCTTCCCCAGGGCTGCACGGGGTGACGTGGTGCAGCGGTGGCATCCGGCTCCAGCCCTGTGATGGGGTCACCCCTGGGAACAGGCTGCCAGATCTGTCCCTGCTGCCCTGCAGCATCCCTGCCCAGGATCTGCCCATGGGAACAAATGTGGTGGCAATAACTTATCCTTTGGACTTCCTGGGCCATCACCTCTCTGGGCAAAGCCTCTCCCCAAAGGGGTGCTCGGTGCCAAAACTGGCAAGCCTGGGCTAACAGTGGGACCTCCAGGCTGCGGGTGACACACTGCCAGACCCCCATTTCTGGGGGGAAGGTGTCTGAGAAAGGGAGGACAAAGACAACCATGACGTTTAGCTTGGAAAATCCCAACAACCTGCCCCTCCGTTAGCTGCGGAGCTGAGGCTGCCGGCAGCTGGAGGCGATGTAATTCATATCCTCCGAGGACTGACACAGAGGGAGGCTCATGGCGTACACTCACCCCACAACGCAGGAATTGCTTCATTTTCTCAACTTCAACAGAAGTCTCAGACGTCGTGTTCCCACTCCTGCCAGCCTGGCCAGACAGTTTGGCCCCGGAGCACGACAGCCCCTGGGGAAAGAAACACTCAGAAAGTCAGGAAGAGACTGGAGCATCGTGGGGAGAGCAGGTGAGATGGCAGACCCCAAAGCAACTCCTGGGGGGAAAACACACCATGCCTGCAAAGGCCTGGGAGTCTCTGCCTGCGGCTTTCCCTTGTCTTCTCATCCTTGCTGCCCTGGGAGGTTCAGGAAGGGATGGAGATGTTCTCTCAGTCTCCACATCCTTGCTGCATCTGCAGCCCCATCCCACCTGCCCCATCAGGGCGGTTCTGCGGGGCCTCTCCTCATCACGGTCCCAGTTTGGGAAGAGGGGATGTTGGCCCTGTGCGTGTCCTGGGCCAGAGCCCTCTTCCAGACCCAAAGGAGATGGGAAAACATAAAATCATGTAGTGTTTCCTGTAATGCCTCATTCAGCAGCAACATCCAAAATAAACACCTGGGATGTTCGAACAGGCCAAAAGCTCCACCAGCGTTTCAGACAGGCAGACCTGGAGGTGAAGCAGGCACTGGTGCTGCCACAGTGCCCCAGGAGCATCGCACCCCGGTGTGCGGGGCCACCCCGTCCCCATGACGACCAGGTGGCTGCCCGGGCTTTGGCACTGTTGGTGGCCATGTCTGAGCCCCTGGGCAGCCCCTTGGGGGCTGTGGGGTTATTCCGCAGAACAGCTTGCTTCAGAGTATCCTCAGGAGGCTCACTGCCTGCTGCGTCCTGCCACAGAGGTGGGACCTGACTGTCCCCTGCCACTGCAAGCACCCATGTGTGCTTATTCACCCCTGCAGCCAAAACTGAAATCTCCCCCCAAAACTGCTTCTTGATGAGCCTGCTATCACCAGAGCCCTAGGGAGGTACTGTAAAACCTGTAAAAAAAATCCATAAACTGTAAAAAGCTGCTGTTGTGTCACCTCAGACCCTCAGTGGCAACCACCGGCGCACAACTCGTTCCTGGGGACCGGTAGTTGGTGGCTGCACTGGACGGGAATCAGCTCCTCCATCCTTGAACCTCCTCCAGCCCTGTACCTGCTGCGCTGCCCTGGCCCTGCCCCAGGTGGGTACCAAGCAATGTGGGCACCAGGCAACGCGGGCAGGACGAGCAGAGAGCAGCAGTGTTTGGGGGCTTGTTCCAAAGCCACCGAGGGGCTTTGGGATGGTGCTTGGCCAACAGTTCATTGGGTTGGTCACTGGTAGTGGGAAAATGTCGGCTGCTCCAGCATCTCCATCACACGCATGCAGCTTTCCGACGTCTCTTTATACAAAGGGACAACTGGCCCTCGCACAGCATCGGCTGGAAATCCTCACGCTGCAGGTACCCATCACTCCATCCAGAAATGCTCCCTGGCCTGTGGCAGCGGAAGAGACATAAATCTGGGCAGTGATCTGCCCAAATCGATACAGAAACACCCTCCCTAATGAAGAGCAGATGGAAGGAAACGGGCATAGATAGCTGGTTGTTCGCTGCTGCGGTGACACGGCTTTTGTCAGGCTGGAGCCCACGTTTCTGTCCTGTAAGCCTCCTCAGGGTCATCCTCTGGAACATGCCCAAAACCTGGCTCATGATTTCAGCTGCGAGCACTGCGGGATCCAACCTCACCCGCCGGCATCACTCACCCATTCCTTGTGATGGGGTCGAAACACCCCGTGCTGCTGTCACACGTCCCCCCATGACCCGTCTCCTCCCACTCTCCACATCATGCTGGCACCGGTCACACTTTCATGAATCCCTCTCCATCCGCAGGCACCAGGACCCGTGTGCCCTCTCGCACACGCACACGCTCTGCTCCCTTCTCCACTCCCTACACGCCGACAACCCCAACGCCCCTCCTCGGAGGTCACCCCCCTTTGGCAGTATCTCCCCAGTTTTGGCCCTGCAGCAGCGATGTTCTCTGCTTTCGGGCAGTTTCCAGCACGTGCGGCTGCCCACCCCACCCTGGGAGCGGGGCGTTCCGCAGGGCAGGATGTGTCCTGCCTTTGGGTGATGCCCAGCAGGACCCGAAGGGGTGAGAGGCTTGAATCCAGGCTGGATGAAGCCGGCACCCTGCCACCATACGGACACGTCTGAAGCGCGCTTAATCTGCTGGCACATGGGGAAAGGGTGCTGGGGACATTATGTGACATGAAGAGCAGTCAAATACGTTTTTTCACGCTTTTCTTGGGTCACCCCGAGCCACCCCCTCACCAAACGCACCACAGCCCGTCTGTCCATTGCCCCTGGTTCAACGCTGGTGTTCCTCAGGGGCAGACCAGCCCCAGACCCCTCTGAGAGCTCTGTTTGGGCCCCTGGGTGCGATGGGGAGGGGTGTCAGCCGCTGCAGCCCACCCCGCGGGTCCCCATCCATCCCTCCTTTCCCACTGAGCAGGATCCCCTTTCCCTGCAGCCCCTGGGAGAAGCCCCCAGCCAGCGCAGCCCCCTCCACCCCATGCCCCCAGGTTCCACACATGCCCCGAGCCTGCCAGTTCTCAGCCTGTGCCAGCGTCCTGCAGGGCCGTGGGCTAAGGCAGGCACATCCCTTCAAGGGTTAAAAGCTTTCAGGCCCCCCATCCCACCAAGCAAAAGGGTTTCCTGCTCTTAACCCCTTCCTGCCCACCCCTTCTCCCCTCCCCGAGTTTTTTGCCACCCCGGTGGATCTGATCTGGTTTGAGTTAAGGGAAAGGCTTTGTGTGCGCCGGGCTCTGACTCCAGCGACTTTCAGCAGAAAAGGCAGGGTAATTTGAATAACAAGACTAATTGGATTTATAAAGCACAGCCCCCCCCAAACCCAAGGCTCTGCACAGTGTGACAAAGAAAACATGCTAATGAAAACCATGCTGGTGAAAGCGGAGGGCGCGGGACGAGCCTCCTGCGGGCAGGCGCTGGCTGAGACCTGACCGAGTTGTGGCGTTTGTGGCAACGCTCTGATACTCCAGGGCGAGGGGCTGGTGGAGAAGCTCCGATCGACTCCAGACCCCACGTCCCACAGCATGTGGGGGGCTGGTGGCAAGCCAGGCAGCCCTTCCTCCCCACGCTGTGACATTTCCCCCCGCTATCTGCCCCATCTCCTTCCCGGGGGTCCCCCAGGGCACCAGGGCAGGGGCCAACACAACCGGGACAGTGACGGCAGGACCCTCTGTCGGTGACCTTGGGCACCCTGACAGCCCCAGGCTGCAGAGACCCACAGGCTCAGCTCGCTGCTGCTCCCCTTTCCCCTGCGCAAGCCCTGCTGAAGGGGGTAGCACTGCAGAGCTCCCCCCCCCGCCCCGGCTCCTTGTACCACGGAGGGGCTGGCTGTCACATCTCAGTTATGCTTCAGGGGGGATGAGGGCTGAACCCCAAGAGAAGGGGCCTCTCTCTGCTCCTCGCCTGCACCCACGGCTCCCTGGCACCCGGGGTCGGCTCTAGTCCCAGCTCCATGGCCTCGCTCTGCCGGCACGCAGACAAATGCCCAAGCGCAGCTTTACACTCCAAAAAGTCCAAGTTGTCTCCACCTGGCAGGCACGATGGAAAAACCACCGAGACCTTCTGCTTCCAGCTCCCGTTCTCATGGCGCTGAAAAGCCAATCTCCTTTGAAGTGTCCCGTGCCCAGTAGCCTGGGCTGTGGAGGAGGAAACATCTCCCTGCTCCCGAGCAGGGAAACCACAGACCCCCAAAGAGCCATGGCCCCCCGGCAGGGTCAGTTCCCCAGGGATCTGGGGAGCAGCAAAGCCCAGAAGGACCAAGACAAGGAGCCAGCGAAAGGGATCAGCCTGGACCTGACCCCAGAGAGAGAGGGGGAAGAGCAGAGAGCATTTCCCTGGTCCCAGAGAAGGGATTGGGGTGCTAGTCCAGCCTGGTGCAATCCAGCTCTGCATGCTTCTGCAAAGGGGGGGTGTATTTCCTCTGGGCTGGTCCCAGTGAGAGCATCCCCCCGGCTGGGGCAGGGATGGTGCCCAGCTGCATCAGCAAAAAGCAGCCCAAGTCCCAGAGCTGCCCGGTGCCAGGCACACCAGCAGCAGCAGCGGCACAAATCCTGCCGTCCCGGCTGCTGAAGGGGAAGGGTGAGGGCAGGGGGGAGCCCCCACCATGTCCCCAGATCCTCTGCAAGCCGCTGGGGTTTATCCTGGGGTCACACCCCTCTCCTGCACCCTCCAGCTGCAGGAGCAGGTTGGAGGAGGCCAGGCTGCACAGCCTTGCGGTGGGACCCTGTGGCGCTACCCTGCAGAGGACACCCCAGGGTGCAGGAGAAGCCCCATCTCCAGGGCCAGGGCCACCACCCAGCTGCCCCGGCAGAGTGGAGGGAGCAGGTCACCCCCTCCAAGTTGAGATACCCACCTAGGTGCCCTCAAGCAGCACCACTGCCCTCTGCATCCCCCTGTGTCCCCAGTGTCCCAGCCAGGGAGGGCAGTGTCCCCCCTCCTGCCAAGCAGAGAGCTGGGAGAGATGTTGGGGGACAGACAGGTTCTGATTTAATCCTGGGGGAGGACGGGGGGAGGAGGTGCTTTTTGCATTCATTCCTGTCTTTTATGCTTGACCCCCCCGCTGGGACCCCCCCAA
>VWZZ01003721.1:62301-82831 GCA_013399095.1 Psophia crepitans | reverse complement strand
CACCGGGGGTGCTGTGCCCTGGCACTGGGGGACGCTGTACCCCGGCACCGGGGGGTGCTGTGCCCTGGCGGAGACGGATGCTGTGCCCTGGCACCGGGGGACGTTGTGCCCTGGCACCGGGGGTGCTGTGCCCTGGCACCGGGGGACGCTGTGCTGCCCCACCGTAGCCTGCCGGGTGGGAGATGCCGCCGGGCGGGACTGGGAGTAGTTAGCTAGCTGGGCCGTCTGCAGTCCCCGGTGTTGCTGGTGGGTGAAGAGGAGGACCCCAAAGTCGGTTTAATTGCTCTCCCACCCTTCCGACCACCCTCCTGCTGCCGTGCCTACCTCTGCGGAGGGTCAGAGACCCCGGCCGTAGTCCATCGCTCCCGCAGCAGCTCACGCTGGATTCCCTTTTCTGTGCGAACTAGACTGGGGAGGCTGCAGGGGGAGGTCCGGTGCAGCCGCCTGTTCCCAGTTGCTCCGAGCACCCTGTGCTTGACGGGCATGGGTGACCTACGGACATGCTTAGGAGGGAAGAGTACCCTCCACGTGGGAAGGTTAGTGAGGCACCTATCTCAGCCGTGCCCCAATTCTTTTTATTTATGGAAAAACAACACAGAAGTTCCCCTGGTATCTCTGAGCTGTGGGGACAGCCAAGGGTAGCGCTCTCCTAACTCAGGCTTTGCATCCCAGCAAGTTTCGGGAAGGTGGGAGAAGTTTTTCCCACAGCACTCCACAGGCACTGTGCTTAGGGACCGATGGGCAACAGAAGCATCGCTTCCCTGCAGCAGCAGAGCATGTCCTCCCCTGCCAGCCCCCCCTGGGTGATGGGGGCCTGGCCTGGTCCCCCCCAGCAGGGCCCACACAGATGAACCCACACCTGGGGACACGCTTACCCGCTGCAGCCCAGGCCACTCGCTCTTCCTCCCAGGGCACGGACATGCCTTGGCCCTGCTGAGCAAAGGGAAGAGCAGGGCCCGACCGTGCCTGCAGGACACCAAAGGTGGTCCATGGCCCTGCCTGGAGGGATGGGTGCTGCTCCTCAGTATTCCCAAGGAATCGCCCAGCTCAGGGCTCTGAGAGGCAGACGCTGTGCAGCCAGCTTGCACCCACCCTCTCCCATTAAATTCCCATCAGGAAAAAAAGATTTCTCCCAGGGCCAGCAGCACCCATCCCTCAGCCTCTCCCCTAAACACACATAGCCAGAAAGCAAAGGCTGAGCCTAGTCCTTGCTTCAGCACCAGCAGGAAGCTCAGAGAGGGCTTCTGCTGACTTCAGCATCCCCCGGGCCCACGCCAGGATTATTCTTGCAGGGGTTTCAGCCTGGGACGCACAAGGGCCGCTGCGTGGCGAGCGCTAACAGACACTTCGTTCTCCTTCCTCGCAGGCCTTGGAAGCCGTAGTCCATTTTCTCCTACCGTGGCCAGGCAGGGCCATCCCCCGGGCAACGCCTAGAAGAGCAGAGATCCCCCCGGAACGGACAAAAGATGTGGCTGTGTTTTTCTTTTTGGTACGAGGAGTCATGGCACCAGCTGTTTTGGTTTTGTTATTTTTTTAAAAAGTGCTCTCTATCTTATATATATTATATATACAAACACTCACCGAGACAAGGGACAGTGCTTTTCCAAGAGACTGATGAAGCCAGCTGTATAACGTTGCTGTTTGTAAATTCATGTCATGCATAAATGTATTTATGTTGTAAAGCTATTTATATATTGTTTATAAAGAGATATTTATAAAAAAAATTATTTATGTAACTAAAAGAAAAGTCAAGCATTGTAACTTTTTTTTTGTCCTAAGTAGTTGAAAAAGTTTAAAAAAAAAATCATTCCGTGTGGCATTTTGTAACCTGTCTTTATTTATCAAATTCACATACAATTTAAATGTCAGCTTGACTGATTTTAACAGAGTTAAAGAAGAAATTGTTCAGATGCTTTAGAAAAGTCAGGAGTGAGAGAAAGGCCAGCTGATATTTTAAGCTTTGATCCCATATGCAAAAGTAAACTTGCGCCCAATCCTATGATGCTCTGAGGGACCGAATCCTGCCCGGCGCTGCGCGCAGCTGCAAGCCTCTGCAGAACCCAGCTCAACTCCCCGCGAGAACACGCGGCCTCGGGCGGCTCCTCCGTCACCCCGATGCCGAACGGCACCCGTGGAAATAAGCCCGTCACCTTCAGCAGCCCAGACCCGGGCTGACAGACGCGAGCAGCGTTTGGCCTAGACGCGTTTTAACCACTTCCAGCCTGCAGGTGCGAACTCCATCCCGTGAATAAAGCTTATCACCGGGGCGCCGTACGGACACGCAGTCCCCACTGACAGCAACAAAGAGACCTCGCTGGATCCGGCCCCCGGCTGCGCTAGTGGGAACAGAGCCTTATGCCGGAGGCGCTGTTATTCTACGATCCAGCAGCTCACTGAGTGTCTTGTTGATATTCCCATTTGCCAACCCTTCGCCGCTAAGCTGTAAAGTCCCTTCCTCCAGCAGAGATTTATTTAACCGTGCCTGGGACAATACATAGACAGACCAAAAATATACCGAGGGCTGCCCGGTAAGGATTCACGGACACAGCTGTTGCTACAGCTTCTTGCTATGTAAAGTGCATGAAATAAATCGTTAAAATGACTCGGAGCTCTAAAGGAAACAGCAAGCAAGGGGGTGGGGAGCGCAGCAAACACACAAATGTCTGCATGAAGGCTCTTTGGTCTCAGTCTTCAAAGAGGCCTTAGAAAAAAAAAAAAAAAAGAAAAAAGAGTGGCAGGCACCCAGCCCAGCCGTGACAGGAGTCACAAATTATGCCCTGACCATTGTAGCAGGCTGGGAAACAACAAGCATTATGTTCTGCTGGGCTCCGGTGCCTAGGACAGGGCAAAAAGAAAGTCACCAAGATCTAGAGGCAAAGAGACCCTTTTCCTTAGCAACCACCAGGAAACCATAGAAACCTCCAGCCAGACTCTCCCCAACTATTAGAGAACATTAGGTTTGCACAACAAGAGGATTCATCCAGACACCCAACAGCTCGATCATCAAGTTAGGAGCACACACATGATGTTTCTAGTCTCCTACGAGCAAAGGCTCTGTCAGACAGGTACCCACCTCGCAGTGCCCACAGAGTCCAACTGGACAGGGAGCAGCAGCTGACGAACCATGTAAGATATTGCCTATGGGGAACAAAATCAAGAGCCGGGGAGGGAGGGAGGCAGGAGGGCGGCTGGCAGCTCATGCCCTGCCTCAGGGTGAGCTACAGCCCTCCAGGGATGTGCGTAAGTAACAAGAAGCCACCATCACAGCTCTGTAAGGTAAATACAGCAGCTGTGAAGGTCACCCTACGGCTCCGTACATCTTCAGAGGGAAGGAAAGAGATGTCCATCCACTGTCACCCAGCACGGACAACAAGGAAACACGTACTGTCCAGACCTTGCATACCAGGTCTGAACAGTGGTGTAAAGAGATGGTACCACAGATCCTCCTCAGGGTCCTGGTCCTTGAGCATGAAGCCAGAGCAGCGACTGCGACAGAGGGCCAGGCTGGGACCAAGGTGGGGCCAACTCCCCTTCCAGCTTCAGCTTTTTGCTGCAAAGCCAGAGCTGGAATTAAACCATCTGCCTGGTGACAGCAGGCTTCGCCTCAACAGAGCAAACTCAGCCTCAGGAATTCAGTCCCCAAAATTTGACAACTGATGTGAGGCACAACCCGAGCGCAGGTTGGGGGAGATCTCAGAGATCACAGTCTGGGGTCGCGTACGGGCTGGATTCCTGTTTCTCCTCTGCAGCGTAGTCCGAGGTGAAACACACAGCCTCATAGCACAGGTTCCTTCCATCCACTGGGCTTCCTGGAAAGGAGCAAGTCCAAGGAAAACGACAAAGCTGCATTGCAAAAGGACGCCAGTTTAGCAGAAGGTGAGCGATCGGAGCGAGAGCTCCCCGTGCAGAGGGAGGGGATAACAGCTTGGCTCATCGCTCTGCTGTTTCTGCTCTGCCCAGGGACAAGTCACCCTGTCCCTCAGCATGCTGGTTTCCCACCTGCAGGACAGGAAGATCGTGCCCACGTGGGGGTGTGAGCTGATGTGCAAGAAGGCGGCGCACTCGGGGGGAAAGAGCACTTGGGAAAATTTTCAGATCCACTCAGCCTCAGCACCCACGTGGCACAGCCAGACCGGTGAGTCTGATGGGCAGAGCGCGGCGTTGCGAGTACAGGTCGGTTTTCAGAGCGCCGACAAGCACCTTCCTCAGTCTGGCGGACAGGCCAGAATGGGAAACAGAAACAGCTCATTAGAGCACAGCAAGCACCCAGTAAGGCCACAACTGGGTCTCCCTGACAGGGGCACAGTAGGAAAGAAGGCCAGCAGGAAAGGGGCCACAGGAATCTAATTAAGAGGGGAAGAGGCATCATGTGCAGCAGAAACAAATTGATCTCATGTCACTGCCTCCCTTGTGGGCCAGCTGGGTCAAATCCTCATGACATGCACTAGAGGAACCCAGGGCCAGCACTGGGTAACTCCCTCCCCACATCCCAGCCTGGAGACAGCAGAACTGAACAGCGAGAGCTGTCCTGGACGCAAGCTGCAGCTTTGGGAGGTGGCGTCTGACACCTCAACAGCGGGCTCAGAGAATGGCGTTTAGCAGAGGTGCACGCACACACCTGGAAGTGAGCGTGGCAGGAGTCCTGAACTTCTCTATCCATGCTCAGGTCAAACCAGCACCCATGGGACCTTCACGTTCCCTTGTGACACGACATCGGAACAGCCCTGATTTCCCCTCCCCAGGAGCCACTCCCAGCGTGAGCTGAGCCGTAGGCCCCCAGCCTGAAACAGCACGCTGCTCCCTAGTGAAAAGGGCAAGCGCTTTCTCCAGCGCTGTTGTACAAGTGCCTTGCAAAGCCCAAACAGGCCAGAGCAGACCTTGGAGCTCCCATAACAGGGGGACAGTTGCCCTCTAATGCATGGGCAATCAGTTCTGTTCCCCCGGCCCACATTGCATGTTTTTCCCTGGTACCATTAACGCAGCTTTTCCAAGGTATTTATTGCTGAAGTGTTACAAAGCCCAGCTCAGGTGACAGCAAATCCCAAACCAATGAAGAAAAAAATAAATGCCCAGAGCAGGAGAGCAGTGGAATTTTCCAGCTGGAAAGGGACTTGAGGCATTGAGCAGGGACTGCTGGTGACAGCAGCACACACGCTCCTGCCACTTGCTCTAGGACTTCTCCAAGCATGGGCTGCTTCCCTCGGAATGCAGAAAACCAAAGGGAAAGGATCACAGGGCAACTTCCAGAGGGAGCCTGCGCTTGACACAAGCGTGAGTGGAAAACAAGAAGGGAATTGAATCCAGGCCCCTTCCTGCCAGTCAGCAACTAACCTTGTCAGAAGGGATGGCAGCACTAACCGAATCAGGCAACTCATTAGGTTGGGGCACACAGCAAAAGCCCACGCTCTCTGGAGCAGAACTACAGTGAAAATCCAGGGTAATGAGTTGCAAACTGCCTTTGTAAATGACACTTCTGCAGGGACTCTGGCACGCTGGGAAAAAGAGCTAATAGGAAAATCATTAGGTAGCATCCCTTTGATATTGTTGAAAACAGCACAGGCTATTTTTCCTGCCCCCTCCATAATTAACCTGGCACATTACCCATAATACTCCAGGCTGATATTCCCACGGTGGACCACCTTATTTGCATCAGGGAAAAAGAAGGGTATGGTACATGGGAAGAAGATGACTTCTAGAAAAGCTTAAAAAGCTTTAAGATCTCTCCCTCCCGTAGACACGCATCTTCAATTCCATCAGTGCTGAACCTCTGCCCGCCAGGAGACCAAAGCACGTTACAAACCTCTGTCACAAAGTCAGGATGCAAGAGAAGGGCTGTTCTGGGAAACGCAGCTGCAGAGGAGCTGATCTGCCCAAGGTTGCTTTCTGCAGCTGCACCAGAGCTGGAACAGGACACAGCTCTGTGCTCTGCCCCTTATTTGTACCACTGTCCTTGTCCTTGATTTCCATTACACTAAACCCCGCAACAGCCTGCGCCTCCCTAGATGCAGAATGGCTCCGAGGAGCAATGCCTACCCACCTGGCTCGTCTGCCAGCAAGGAGAGGTGTCATCTCACAGTCGTGATGTAAAAGGAATAGCATCACAGCTGGCAGGTGATCCTGTAGGAACTGGTGCTCTCTAACAGCTGCAAAGGTGACAATGAAACACCAAGATGTTATTTATTGCATCAGCACTTAGATTGTGCTGATCACGAGACAGCAACTGAAACATCAGGGCTGGGGAGACAAACAGCATCTTCAGGAAGAGTCTGGAGGGCTAGACAGCACTACTTCCAAACTTCACACCCGCCAAGTTACAACCCTACAGTCAGAGAAGCTCAAATTACTCGCAAAAGGGCTAGTCGCTGGTGGAGCAAGGCTTCGCTTACCCACCACAATCAGCTCTCCTGACCGCAATCGGAGGTATCGCGTGCACGAGCCTTTGAAAAACACCCTAATGATACGGAGATTCACAAGCCTCTACAAGACCTGGAGCTGTGGAAGGGTGGCCTACCTTCTACCAAAATTACACCAAGCGAGGACTACTGGCACAAACCATTTTGTGCTCTGCAGGGAAATACGCATTCCAGGACTGTTAAATGACCTTATGGCACCTTATTACTACCTATAATTTCCAGTGTGCACGTTCATTTGCTACAGCAGGGACACCTCATCGTCTTCTTGGCAAGAAGAAGCCACGGTCACAGCTATCGCACTCATGCAATTTGCAGCCCGTAGCAAACACGTCAGGGCACCTCGCAAGGTCTACGCGCTGTGGGGAAAAGAGGCGTGTGTGCCTGAGGATTTGGAGACAGGGAGCAAAGTGCTGCTCTGCCTCACCCTTTGCCTGGTTCACAGAGCAGAGACGGGGGTACCACCACAGTGGCGCAAAGAAGCAGGGTGCAGCCATCAGGCTGGGGGGTAAATACAACTCTCCTTACAGTACACCTCTCTAGCTTCAATCACTTACCTCTGGTAGCTCTGTGGTAGGGCCAAACTTGATGAAATATCAGCAAAATGTCAACAGTCCCTGAGAGACACTGACCTTCGCCACGGAGCAGAGTGAAACAATGACATATTTCTAAAAACTCTGCCTAGAAATTAAATCAGACTGTCAGGTTAAAATTCCGTAATAAAAATACAAGTTTGAGGTTACAAGTAGGAACTGAGATCACTCTAAACTTAAATTTACCTTTCTTGATGCCCTGGGTTACTCTCTCTCAGATTACACAAAAATAAGCTAGACACTTTCACTTCTTGGTTCCCTTGCATTAGGTCCGATGCTACAGAGGACTTAAGGAAAAAAACAACAGCATGGGAGGAGGTGCCAGAGCTCTGGACAGCTGGGTCTATATACTTTTGGGGCAGGTTCTTTAATTTCTCCATTTCACCATTATTTGGAATAATAAAGAGCAACCCTGTCTCTCTCCATTGCAAAGTCTGCAACAGGCTGAGATACTGAAGTAACAAATGGCAGCACCAACCAGCCTAGGAATGCACAAGCTCTGACTGTTTTTCCCCAGCAGGAGGTGGGCTTTGTTTGGGTTTGAAAATCAGAGGCCTCTCGAAACGGCTTAGATGCACTCACATAAACCTGTACAGAACTGACAGCTTAGGAAAAGCCCGATTTACTCATGTGATTTGTTATGTTTTAATACAGCTATCGAAGTTCACGGCACTCTCACTTCTGCCTCCCTCACAATTAATAAGCCCAACTTCTTCTTTGTGCACATGGACCAATGCATTCTTCCCTCCAAGGACAAGCAGAACACTACAAGCAAAAGCAAAAACACTCCCTGGGTTCTCTATCATTTTCCATTCTTCCGGGAACAGAAAGCTGTTCAGCAAAATTAACTTTGCAGGGCTGGTGGGAGAATGGCCATCTCTTACCACCACTCTCTTCTATGGAACAAAAGTTTAACTTTCCCTAGTTTCACTCTGGAGAGCAACTCTGCAGGTCCTACTCCTGTACCTCATCCATGGGGAGAGACGTGCAAGGAGCTCCACAAGCATCCATGGGATTTCAGAAGTCTGCACAAGACTGACTGCAGGATAGATCTCAAATCTGAACACAGAAGAGTCTGTCTGCATCAATGATTTTCCCTCCTCCTCTCAACAAAGACTAAGCCAGCATTCAACTTACCTAAGGAGGTGAGGAGGGAAGTAAAGAACAACAGACTTCCAGCCAAAACTTTTTTTTTCTGTAAAAGGATTGACATCAGCATTGGCTTTATCACATTCCAGAATTGCCTGATGTTAGCTGCTATCAACTGAGTCACAGCAGGAATGCCAGGGACATTTGTTAGCATGAGGCACAGCTTTAGGGCTAGGGCAGTCTACCAGCACTGCAATCAACTGAGATCCTCTCTTCCATTTTCCAGCTCAGTGCTCAATTCCATATTAAACAAGCACTAGTACAAGCAGAGCTGCAGAACATGAAGCTAGACAATAAAGCCCTGAGGAGCAGAGGGAAGGCAGCTCCGTCTACTTTGTCCCCCTCCAGGTGGAGGAGGCAAACAGAAGTTCAATAGCTCAAACTGTCCTGCTGCAATCTTGAAGTGAGCTGCAGCTGGAGCAGCCCACTGCTGCCATAAAACAAAGTAGGGCAGGATGCTCTCCCCACATCAGGGAGCAGCATCCAGCAGCGCTCAGACAAGCTGCGTTAGCTGCCTCCAGCAGGCACAAGCAATCCATGGGAGTCTGCATCAATTCCACCTCTGCTTCCATCTCCCTCTTGTCCCCACAGCACAGTTAAGCTTCCCAGGCACTTCCCACTCAAAACTGCCCGCGATTCAGCCCCCACCAGCCCCTAATTCACATGACTCCGCCCTGAGTTGCTGCCCTCCCTGCAGTCACAGGGAGCCAATGCAGTCTTTATCCATTGTCCTTCTCAAACAGCATAGCACCTCCTGCATCCTTCCCCATTAACAACTATGCCTTCTGCTTCATTCCTGGAATAGCTTCTAACTCTTTCCTTCAAGCCAGATTCATTAACCAGCTGCTGCAGAGCTGTTTGCCTCCCCCAGGTACTCTGTGCATGTCATTTGTTAATGACTCATCTCAGGCTGGGCTCGCTGCAAAGACGCCCCCCTCCTTTTGCGGCACCAAGCGCATCGCTGGCACACCAGGAAAGCCAAACATGCAAACAGCTCGGTTCCCTCCAACACCCCACTCCCTTCTCCGTCCTCTTTTGCCGTCAAGCACGGGACAGCTCTTTATTCAAAGCGTTATTTCCTCCCTCGCTTCTTTGCTGATCAAAAGCAACACGTACTGAAGCGTAAGATCTTCACCCCCAGCCAGGCTTTGAGAACAGCAAAAACGTTAAGAACAAACTCAGAACTTCCAACACACTAAAGAAGCTTCAGCAAACTGACGTGACTCCTGTAACGGGCAGGGAATAAACACCAAGGATGCCAAATTCACATCTATTTTCCCAGCAGACCGTGGCTAGCCGAGGAGCTAAGTGACTTCCAAAGGCATTTGCATGCCTCCTGCCTGTTTGCGGGACTGATATTAAAAATGGGAAGGAAAGAAAACAGCTAGTGAGGGCCACAGAACCCTTCCTCGCTAGTCAGATCTAGTGAAGAACAAGATGACCAGTACATTGCAGCTGCCCACGCAGGAAGCCAGAAACAGGCTCAGTCCATCTCTATCACACAGATCCATTATACTCGGGTACACAAGGTCCACCTACACCTCCTGAGAAGCTGTCAGCTAAACACTGGGAGAAGGTAGTACAGAAACTAGCACTGCCACTGCTTGGGAAACAGTTCCCTTGAGATACCGGGGAAGGCTTTGTGCCCTGGGCTTATTGACTTAACATCCTTCACTGGGAATTATTTGGCGAGCATTTCTAAGGGGGGAGAGAGAGCTGGCAAAGAATCAGAAACCAAAGTACTCGTCCCAGAGGCAGCTGGATGGGACATATTTAGATTCACCTCTCAAGACTAAAAGCTGGTGTGCCTGCACTGCAGGAGAAGAAAAGGAGAGGAATTTACTTTCACAAATGTACAAATCCTGTGACTGAGGACCGAAAACATGCAGATGGTGAAGAATGCTGGCATCACTAAGAGGAAGGCACGTGCGTTGCACAAGTGTGTGCAGGTGACAGCTGTCTGCAGGACTGGAGCATTGTCAGAGTCCTCTGTTTGAACAGCTCCCCTGCCTGCTCACGGAAAGCCCTTCTCTTTATAGCATGGAGTGAAGTGAAATGCAGGGGCCAAACTACAAAGCAGTACTCTGCTAGACCCAGAGGAAGGAATCGACTGGTCTAAGACGGAGCACGACTACAAAGGCATCAAAGGTGTTTAGGCTCAGGACGTTGGGCTCAGCCACTGGCTTTGCCGCAGATCCTTCTGCACAAACTGGGACAAAGATAAACTACTGACAAAAAGGGAAGAGCACTTCCCTGCCTTCCGGATGCATCAGATTAGTCAGACCTTCTGATAACATCAAGAATTAAGTAAATGCTCCAGTGAACAAGTGCTGTTGGACTACAAGCCTAAAGCAGCCTCAAAGCCAAGACTCCACACTCAGATACTAAATCAGCATTTTCAATTTTTTTTCTAAAATGTGCTTTTTGTGTATTGCTGTTTCAACGCCAGCCCCATTCTCCCCCTTAAAAAAAAACCCCACATTTGCCAGACTAGGTGCAAATCACCTGACGTTAGTCCGTAACAAATAAAAACACAAAACAAAGGCTGAAATGCTTTAGAATCACAACAACGTACAAAAAAAAAAGGGAGGAAAATACAACCTGAAAGTATTCAAAATTCAGAAAGACTAGTCAAGTCCATTGCTTCAGCAAGGGGATGCTGCTGCGACCCCTGCCAGTGGGTCCTGGGCCACCAGCCTGCCACAATGCTAACCGGGCTCTTCTCCCATGCAGACCTCTGTCGTTAGCATCCAAGGAAGAGCGAATGCATTACCCTCTGAAGGTATCAGTGGGGGAAACAACACACAAGCAGCTCTGGGAGGTCACATCACATTCAGAAGGAAGAGTTCCTAGTATGCCCCTAACTAACCACCTGCAAGAAGGTAGGCTTGAAAGCAGCCTGCTTCCTCCTTGTTGTATTGATGCCTCAGAGATGCAGAACAGTGCTTTAAATCTGTGAGAGATTAAAGGGCTTAGTAAGGGCAGTAAACAGACAGTTAAGTAAACAGCCCAGCACTGGATCTCATCTTCATAGAGCGAGGTAGTGTGAATTTCACCCCAGTTTAAAACAGACAGGGGTAGTAGAAAGGCTGAAGACTTCCATGTAAAGCAGCTCCTGGCCTAAAAACCTTTCTGTGCTCCCTTTGGGAATGAAAAGATCTGTGTTGATGGCTCCCCCGCTCCCAGCCTGGCTTTGGTAGCCACACTTCAACCCTGGGATTCAGACACTTGCTACAGAAGTTCTCCCAAGATCCCAATTCGTACAGCAGCTTCCTCAAGGTTAAGCAGCAATGAAACTGGCTGGGAGGGAGAAAAATTGTCCACAGATTATTTTTTTTCTTGCCCCTTTTGCTTAGTCCATCTCTTTACAGGACCAGAACAAGGATGCCCTGGAAATTAATAGGGGCTGCACAGTGTAACTTAGCCAGCTGCTGCTAACTGGGAGCTGTATTCAAACAGGGCTTTTATTTGCCAGCCTGGAAGGGACTGGCCCAGAACCCACTGAAAAAGGAGACGCAGGCCCTTTTTTGCTCCTCCTGTTGTCATTCCTAGCTGAATGACATTTAGATGGTATGTTCTAGTGACGGCTGGAGACCAGCCCTTTGACTTTGGACATCTTCTTTGTGGGCTGCCTTTGTTCTGTGTGTGGAGGGCACTCTCGCTCTACCAGCTGCTGTTCCATCTCCTGTGCCGACGACGAGGCTGTAGCTTTTAATGTTTTCTTTATGTTTGTGACCTGGCCAAGAAGAGACAGTGAATCAGCACCTGCTTCTTCCTCCCCTTGGAGCAGAAACTCTGTTCATAAACATACTGAAAAAACCCTGGAGAACAGAGTGGAGATTATAAAATAAACTCTCCCACCAGAAACATGCTCTGTAATTGCATTTATTAAGGGTAATGTTTCATCCTCACTTACAGCCAGTTGTTAATATTTCCAGTCTGGGTCCAATACGGAATAACTAGAGAATTTTATTTTTTTTCCTAAAAGACAACGGCATAATATTGTACCACCTTTCTGGCTAGAGGGACCTATCACTGCCTTGGTGTGCAAGGCAGCCATCCTACCGTTATGCTGGCCAGAAAGGACAAAGGAGACTGTGAAAGACATACACTTAGGACAATGTGTCCCACTAGAAGCAGGAACAGAAATTGGTTTCATGGGAGGCAGCAGCACTGGTTCTGCTGCTCCGGTGAAAAGGAGAGACATAGCACCAGGCACCATACTCTGTCCTGGAACCCTGTAGGGCTCACCAGAAATACAGTGTACAAACCTTAAAAGAAAAAACGACGGGCAAAAAAAAGTTTGGGAGTCAGGTGTGCCAACTGCAGGCCAAAGGCATCGGGCAAACCAAATGCACTATGGATGCCAATCAAGCCGCCAAGCATACGCTGCTTCGGAAGGCAAATGTAAACCTGCAGGGACGCAGCACTCCGCAAGAAATAAACCCTGAGCAAGTGTCTCGGGAGGACCATTTTCACCTTTACAGCTGTGTTAGCCAAGATTTGTTCTCACAAGTAAATACACATCAGCAGGGGCTAAAATCGCGTGCCCGTGCTGCCATCTACCGCCCGGCTGCAAATGCGACAGAGGCAGGAGCGCTCCCAGGTCACACTGCTGAAGACAGCACGTCAGAGCCCTGCTTGAGGGGGAGCTCAACTTGACCCCAAGAGAAAGACCCCGAAGGAAGCTGCTGAGGGTACTTTCCGCAAAAGCAATGAGACTCAAGAGACTTTGGTTAATTACACTCCCAGGTTTAAAACACAGGGAACTCATTTCCTTCCTGCCTGCCTTGCACCAAAGGAACATAATTGCATCCAAGCTCTGTGTCAAAAGCACGCTTTTCCTAACAAATCAATTCAGGAAACCATAGCTAGTGCACTCACCCAGCATATTTTATTAAAAAAAAAAAATCCAACCTGCTCAGAGTGGGCAAGTTTGATGTTTGTGGTGTTACTAGCACATGGAAATAGATGCGTTTCCTTCCTATCCCAAACCAGCACATCTGATTTGCAGGACTGCTAGCTTATTCAGAGAAGCCACAACCATTAACCAGGTGTTACCAGATTGTTTTCTTCAGTAAACAAACATGTATCGAAAACCATAGAGCATCTGAAGTGACTCTGTACCCACCTCCACCTCTACCTGCTGCTGAGTTCGGTGATGGTTCTCTTTGTATTGGTTGGCTCTAAGTACTTGCTGCTCAATTCCTAAAAGAACCGCTTCACAACCATCACACCTGCAAGATACCATGTTAAACAGTGTTTATGAGTTCTCTCCGGAGCAGCTCAATCAGGCAATCTGAAAAGTCATGCTCGCCTAAAAGTTTAGGAGATTATTAAATTGATACTTTCTGCTTAAAGATTAGAGTTCCAAAAAGCTGGCAAGAACGTATTTGCTGTTTACTCAATGTATTTCACAGCATTCATTAGAGTCCTGTTACTCTTACCTGCCCATCAAAAAGTAAGTGCAGGGTCAATGCACTTCCAGCTTCATTTTCAGTCAGAATTACTGCTTAAACAGGGATAAAACACTTTTCAAAAGTAAAATTTTAAAACTAAACAAAAAAGTCAAAGTGAGAGAATCCCCCTGTCAAATGTTCAAAAGCCAAGGACACTCCTCCAACACAGAACTCGTAACTGGAGAGGACAGAAAGGGAATTGGCAGTGGGTTCAGTGTTACCTTCCAAACAACGCTGTAAGGTCCTGGAAGCTGCTAGAGCCCTCCTGCTGAGGTGGGATTGAGGTAGCTGGGAGTAGAGAAGCAAAAAACCTGCTCCCACCTCAGGACAGCGAATTTGCACAACAGTTTAATTACTTCTTACGCACCCATTACCATAGCAACTAGGACGCAATTCCCAGTCAGCTCAGAACCTGCCACAGGCTCCACGCTCTACATGGGAATTTCTTTGGGTGGGAAGAGAATCCTGCAAAAAGATGAGAAGCAGCTTCCTGGCAAAGGTACGAAAAGACAGTGCCACAGTCCCAATATGGCTGCACGCAGCTTGCATTTGTGGGAACAAAGAGAAGACAAAAGCACCTGAAACTTCAAACCTGAAGAGACACCCTCTCCAAAGAACTGCGGTTCTCTAGAATTTACCCATGCAGTTCTCACCACAGTCAAAAAGGTGAAAAAGTAATGGACAGTTCTGGTTTTGTTATCAAGTGTAACAGCAGAAAGGGAAGTAGCTCCCACCGTAAGACCACGAGTCCAGTTTGGTATGTCTGTCTGAAAAGACCCTTGGCTCCTCACTAGGATTCTGCCACGTGAAAGCTATGGTGAGGCAGAATCTCAAGACTTACTACAGTTTGGCTTGACATACAAGACAAATGGAGTCCTAGATGGGATCTTGGAGAACTTGCTCCTCCAAGTGCCTCCTTACAGCATCAGACTCCTGATTAATGGAACATGGTGAAATTGAGCCAGTACTTGAAACTTTGAGGAATATTGAAAAAGACAGGACGAGCTACGTACAAGGAACAAGGAAGGTGGAGAGACTGCCTCACCATTCCTGGAGTGTTTTGACAATGTTACTGATGTCCTTCTTCTGAATGTCTCTGCCGATACAAAAATCCACCTCTAGCACCTGGTTTCGCTGATCCAACTTCCCCTGGATAATATCTGTATAAACCGCTTCAATAATCAGATCTTCAAGCTCTCTCAGATTCCTCATATCCAGGTCCTTCAGCAACACAGAGTAGGGAATGCACTAAAAACAGCAAGTCCAAGAATAAGTTAACAGTCCTAGAGCCAAAACGAACAGTCTCAGAAAGTCAAGACCCAAACCTTTATTCTGTCTCACACTTTAACCTGCAAGTACAGAACAAACGCCTGCTACTAGGACACATAATATTCTGACACAACTTCGGTAATTCCTGAAGTTTTGGCTGAAGGAAATTGCTGGAGGAAAGTGTGCTAGAGGAAAAAAGGTAACAGGATTGTAGAAGAAATTAAGAGTGTTGCCGTTTTCTCTAGAACAAAAACCAGGTCAGTGTTTTTAAGAACGATTCTCCACCTCCAGCAGTGAAAGAAGCCATACAAAGTTTTGCGGCCCTTACTGACCAATTTGCGTGGTAGTTCAGACACCTCCACGTCTCACCCATGGAAGCCCACTAAATTAATATTCCACACGCACCACGAGAGAACACTGTACATCACGGGTACTTTTCTAGCTGCAGGATTTTTTGTGAGTACTCATGCAGTCTGAAACAACTTCAATGCTATGGAATTGATGCCATTTCCAAAAACAAATAAAAAGACGACTGCTATCATACACAGTGTACTTTACCTTCATTCTGGAAGCCAGGCTTACAATCGTCAAGTGTTTCAGCTTGTTTTTCTGAGTCACTGTTAATTCAGGCAGGTTATCTTTGTTTGCTGTTAATGTTAAAAAAAAAAAGATTCAGGACTTTCCTTCAAGAATGATATAATCCAGGCTGCAGAACTGCAGGCTAGGCACGCTACAGTAAACCCCGAAAGGCCGAACTCCTCCAGTTACCGTGGGTGCTGGTGAGCAGAGAAAGCTGCCACTGATGAGAGATTAGCACACCCAGGAAAAGTTAAAAAACAAGTTGGCCATTGCATTCTTCTCTGCTTCTTTAGTAATTCTGGCTTGGTAATTAGAACGGAATTCACATCTACACGGGTGGTATCCTGTTAAAACAGTTGGTCAATGCTTCGTTTTTACCACCAAGTCATTTTTATTTCATTAACAAGCTGAAAGAATGAAATCTTCCCCCTTTGCTGATCTGGCTGTAAATACAGCTGGTTTTATTTCTCTGAAGAGCTACAGAATTTAGGTTTGAAGTGTAAAGTACCAGGCTGAGGAAGAAAGGAGAAATTATTAATCTAGATGGCCTCACTATCATTGTATTATGTCCATGTGCTTCATGAATATTTAAAAACAGAAAAGAAACTGGCAGCTTTCCAAAGCAAAGAAACTCTTTAAAATACCTACTTTAATGGAAATCAATATTTCAGGGGCGCTCCAGTTCTCCCATCCATCCCACCTCATTCAATCCTCTACACTTTGATTACTTTTCCCCCTTTCTCTTTCTTCCCCAGAAAAGGAAGAACAAACTGCGCTGTCACACGCTGGGACACAAGACCCACGTACAGCAAATGCATCCTCTAATCAGTCACAGAATTCATGAGGCTCGTGTTGCTCCACAACTACTGGAATTTCCAGTCCTTGCACTTGCAGATACCACTTCTCCTTAGAGGAACTAGATAGCTCACCCACCGCAGCGATACCCAGCACTATGACAGAATTATTTGTCACACTCTGTACTGGTCTGGATTAGGCTGCTACCCACAAATGAAGTATAAAATTGTAGCAGAATGGCAGTGCATAAGCACCAGAGGTAAAAGCATATCCTGATAGATAGTAAGATGATTCACACATAGTCCTTCTGAAGCTGTATAAAAGTCATTATTTCTGCTTGTATTCTAGCTAAGAAATGCTTCGTTTTGTTTCAGCAATGCTGTCACAGAATAAAGGGTTATCCCATAAACCATATAGGTTTATATAAATAATGCAGAACAGTTTTGTCTAAGTTTTCTGCTGCTTCCATAACCAATGTCATCTAAATTTCAAAACAGGTGTCTGAAATTGCACTCCGCAGAGGCAAGCGGCCTGTGAATGCCAATGAATACTGCTCCAGTGAAGTCCAATCCACACCAGTAAAACACCATTGTCTCTAGCCCTTCCTCCACATTTCAGCAATTAAAACACACGTATGACCTAGAGACCCTCCATGAACAACCCTCCTCCCAAGCAAATTCTGGTTTTGGACACATTTACCCAGCCACACTACACCAGGTACCACCGAAAGCAAAGAACTGCCTCTGACAATTGTAAAGGGCAGCCCAGTCTCGTACTCTGCAAACGGGGAGCAGTCTCTTACCTACATAATCTGGGTACGTTCCGTACGCGAACAGGTTCAGCAACTGGAAATAAGCAGCATTAGACCCTTCAGCAAGCTGGATGGGAGAAAACAAAAGAAATTCCACATAACATGGTTAACAGCCAACACGATACTGGTAGGCAATTTCTCCAGAGAACGTTTTAAGTCTACATAGGACAAGCAGTACCTAGAAAAGCAATTATGTCCTGGTCTTCAAGAGCTGGACCCTTTCTAAGGCCTCATGAGCAGCAACAAATTTTAGCTGTCTCAGAGTTAAAATGATTCAGCCGTTTCTATGCACCAGAACTTACTAGAGTTTGGACTGTCAACTGCTTTGTGTGGCACCTCAGGAGGTAAAAGGCAACTGGTAACTTCAGCTGACATCCTGCAGGGTCAGCTCTTCTCATCATGTGACAAGCAAGCAGGCAAAGGTGTTGGCTGGTGAAAACCCTTTGCTATTACGGGGAAAGCTAGGACAGCTTACCTGCAGAACCACAAAACTTCAAAGCAAAGCGAGCTAGAACATTTTAAGTTGAGTGCATTTGAAAGTAATAGCACTTCCCTCACATGCAAACACATCTCTGGAATAACTGCAGCACCAAGCAGTGGCTTTTTTTTTTTTTTAATACTAGCTGCTGTACACACATCCAAGGAAACAGAAACGTACTTGCGATTTGATGCTGAACAACCATAGAGGCATTTTTCAGCGTATCTAATAGCCCATTTGGAAAGCCAAACTTGTTGTACGCCACATTACCCCAGCTGCAGAGATACTCAACCTAGATTCCCTCACTGTAGTAGAGGGTGGTGCTGGCAAGCCACTCTCAGTAAAAGCTCTGGAACTTACTTTCCACCTTGGTTTGAAATGGTTTGGATTTGGTTACCACCCAGACCTGATACACTAGACATCTGTTCACAAAAACTTTTGGAGAGCATTGAGTTATGCTTTCCAGGGCAACAAAGGAGTCAGAAAAGGATCTTTTCGTTGTTGGCTGGCTAGGCGCCTTCTTAAAATTGTTACTGTGCTGCTGCCAGGTTTGTGCTGTACTTGCAATCGCATTAAGGTGGCAAAGCTTTATATAGGTATTTTTTAATATCTAATATGTACAGGCAAAAGCAACATCAATCCCTCATACACAATTATCTCAGAACCAAGATAAGCTGCACCAGGCCCTTCCTGGCACAGAAATTTCACACACAGGCTGTGGAAGCTTCTGGGGATTCCTTATACTTGGAGTGCAGAAGGGGCATTAGGACAGAAACTTATCTCCTACCTCTCGCACATTTGTTAACTCCAATAGCTCTCCAAAGACATAAACGCCAGGAGCCTCCAGCACTTGATTTATAAGAGCAGTCAGAGCTGAGCCACTTGTACCTTTGGCTAGTAAAATAAACTGCTCCAGAAGATTGCAGGACGGCTTCTGTTCTCCTGCCATTCTAGGTTTTCAATCTGTCAATAAAAGAACATGATATTAATACATCCTTTCTCCTCCGCTGAATTCTGTCTGGCAGCAGATCAGAAGGTGTGCTCAGCATAGTAACGTTTCGGTGTCAGCAGAGCCAGGCTTTTCTTCAGCATTCAGAGGGCAGGCCAGGGACCCGGCAGGTTCAAATGCTGATTTATCTGGGGAGTGGAAATGATTCACACGATATCCGAGCAAAATTTCTACAGATTGTCTGGCCAGTTCCCTAAAAGGACCTACTCCTGCTAGCGGGAAAAGAGTTTAGATTCCATGCTGTTTCCAGACTTTTTCTTCTAACGATGCTGAAAAATAACGCCAAGCACAAAGATGTTTATTATTACGTCTTTTAGAGAGCAGGCAAGACATCCTCATTACACAGCTTCAAAACAGCAACTAACTTAATTCTCTGGGAAGAACTGATCCACCTTGTAAGCCTGCACATCCTTTGACATCGCCTATACATCATACATTGCATACATATTCCTATTGCTTTCTAAGTCTAAAAGGCAAAAAGAACTGCGGCCTGTAAAGTAGCTTACCAGTCTACATTGTACAGTTAAAGTGGTTTGGGTTGACTGGAAAGCTGAAGTGATAAAAATACCCTTTCTACAAAGGCTCTATTTAAGTCCCTGTAAAGAAAAGTCTTTGTCTTCAGCTGCTGCCTGACGTTTCTGGCGTGCCTGTTGTCTCCCAGCACCAACACATTGCTTTTGAAATGTAAAACACTATTTATTAACAAGTTCAACAAAATAAGTTATGTGTTTACAAACAACTACCAGAAAAACTTCCGAAGCATATTATTCAGACACCAAACAAAGAACTTGGCAGATAAGGGGGTTTTGTGTGCTATGTTTGTATCGGATAATTTTGAAGTGAAGCATGTAACCTTTACTCTGGTGAAGAAAACCAGACACCAGAGAACCTGTCTCACTCTGTGTGATCACTGGGGCCACATCTGCCCTCCTGCCAGTCACACAGGTGTTTGCACTGTTTTGTCAGGCCTAACCAAATTAAGACTTGTGAAAGCAACACAGTCAGCTTCCTTTATTAGTCAGCTTCTAAAAATATACTTTCCTCCACTCCATTACACCTGCAGGTACAAATGGTCTCGACCAGAGCAGCAGAGCAATCTTTTGCACTCTCCACACAAAGACTTTTCAGTTCTCAGTGTAAACTCTCTTTGGGTTTCTTTTCATCAAAGGCTGAGAAATCCCCGCAATAACTCTCAGTGTGGCTTCCTAATACACCTGAGGCTACACCAGTACTAGTCTCCCTGCTCACAGCTAAGGAAACACACAGAGGACAGCCAGCTTTCCCAGGAAAGCCGTGAAGTGGCTGAGCTGGGAATGAAATCCAGATTTCACAGCTCCCAAGCCACTGTCCTCCCTCACAGGTAACCAAAACACAGACCAGTGTGCGAGGTTACAAAAGACTGATGGGCTTTATCCATGCCCTACTAAGAAAGGACAGCCAACTCTTGGCTCCTCTCTAAGTTTATGCTCAGACGACTGTGCCGCTGTCCCAGCCTGTCTGTACAACCACGCCACCGGCGCTTCCTCGCCGCTCTTCCCACCACGGACATACCCTGACGAGAAGCGACTGAAATACAAATGGAAGACACTTTAACGGAGCTTGCCCAAAGGCCACCATCACCCACACACGGGGATGAACCGGGTTTCTCACGCCGGCGCGCCCTGCTGCAGCCTTTCGAAGGGCTGCACGGTAGGACGCGGCACGCACACCCCGCAGCAGGGAGGCGGCCAAGCCCCCCGGCCCCCTCAGCCCCACAGACCCCCGGCACGGCCCTCGGGTCCGGACGCGCCCCTCACCAGGCGGGCCGATCCCCGCCGCAGGGGATGATTCACCCGGGGCCCCGCCGCAGGGCCCTCTCGCCCCTCACCGCCACCCCGGTCCCCGCTCGCTTCTCAGGGCTCGGGAAGCCACACGCCCCGCAGCGCCGAGACGCGGCCGCGGAGCGGAGAAGGGAAAGGGTCGGTGCGCAGAGGGGCGG
>VWZZ01003721.1:6196-56896 GCA_013399095.1 Psophia crepitans | reverse complement strand
CAGGCGCGGGGTGGGTCCCTATCGGGGCGGTGGCAGACGGCCAGTTCCCCGGGGCGGTGGCGGCGGCCTCCCCGGCCCCAACTCCGGCGTCCCGCCGCACCGGAGCTGTCCGCCGGGCGGCTGCTGACGGGTGGCCGGAGAAGGGGGGCTGCGCAGGAGGGCAGCGGCCCCCGAGCGGCGGGAGCCCCCCGCCTCGGCAGCCAGGACAGCTTACAGAGGGCAGGTGGAGCAGCTCGGCGCCGGGTGCCCTGGGTCCCAGGAGGATCTGATCCCTTCCCCTCCGGCCTGCGCTTAGGCACCTCTGCTCGGAAAGGAAATACCTGGTCTTCAGGTCCAGAAGTAACTAAATATCTCGTTCCTTTTCACATCGTGAGGTACCGGCACGTGTCATGTTGGTTGTACGTCTTTTATTGCTGATGCTGACATCCTCCAGGTGCTAATGCCTTTCTTTGCAGTTCATTTGAAAACTTTTCACATTGCAGCTTTCAAAAAGCATTCTCATTTTGTGCCTGTGTTATCTGAGTACGGATTTAATGCTGATGAAACGAGATAGATCTGAGGTTGGAAGAGAAGCGAGATCCTGTGTGCAGCATTCCAGCTCGGGATTTCAGTGAAGTAGAGAAAGGCTCAACCTAAAGGCCCATGTGCAAACTAAGGGTGAGAGAAATATGCCACGTGTAAAATAAGGCTACTATATTTTACTGTAGCAGATTCTTCTAAGCCTAGAAGACAGATGCAAGCTTGCTAGGTTGATCTTTAGACACCAGAAAATTGTCAAGGGTTGGTTGGTTTGTTTCATTACAATGAAAAGGGCAAGGGGAACAGAATGCCCTCTTGATCTAATACTACTATTTCTAAACAGTGGGGTTTTTTTTGTCCAGTGAGATGTTCATAATCTCTATGCCAGCTGTAGCAGGATCTAATTTTTGAGTTTGGATTTAGATAGCTGCTATCAAACTGTAAGGAGATGCTTTTCTTAACTTTTGAACTATTGCCCCATCTCCCAGCATTTAGTCCTGCATCTGGTTCCTTTGCTGCTGCATTAGCACTATTGATAATTCTTTTTGTTTATAATATAGTATTTTAGCTGTCAAAACATGATTTAGGAACCTTTTGCACTGGCGATTAGAAAAAGAATAAGCTTCTGACAAGACTAGACTAAGTTGTTAGTAGAAGTGAGGAATGCTTGGGAAGTTAAGTGTAGGGAACAAACTTTTAGTGCTTTTTGTATGCGTTTGCATATGGTCTTTCTGGATAGCAGAATTTACATGAAGGCCTTTGCCCACCTTTAGATGAAATAACCCATTTTGTTGTTTGTTGGCTTAAGTAGAAAATACTTTTTGCCCTTTGAGAGGATGGATATCAGACAAACCCAAGGTAAACTTCTATCTCAAGCAGCCATGGCATGGGCAAGAGGCTTTAGGTGAAACACACTGCAGTTCTAGGTTGAAGTACCTCAAGTTTAGTCTTCCTTGGCTTGTCCTTGCAAAAAACCTGATAGCCATTTTACTTTACATTTTACTGTCCTTTACAAAGGACAGTTTTAGGCAAAACCTTGATTGTGTTTCTCCAAAAACACGTTAGAGTACTTCGATAACTCAGGTCACTGTATGCCATGGGGCCAGGTAGTATAAAGTCTGAGAAACCAGAAAGTTTCTCCAAACACTTCATAACTAGAACTTCTGGAAAGTTAAAATAACCAAAAAGATCTGTGTATGCCTTTAGTAAGCCAGAAGAGTGGCTGGACAGACATTCCTTATTTATGAGGAAGCCTTGAAACACTGTGCCATCCACACAGGAAAGTACTCATGCACAGATGTGACCATGGTCTCCATAAGGCAACAGTCAGCTCAGACTTCCACTTCCTTTTCTAGGAGTGAGCATATATTCTAGAGAGCATTACATTTTAAAGAGATGCTTTATTTTCCACCCACTCTACTGCTGTGTGTGCTAATTTAATTTACTGAATAGAAAGGAAGAGAGAAACATGTTAAGTTTATACTTTGAGGACTTGAATAAACTTTTTCCTCCCCTCCCAGGAGGGAGTTCAACTCCTCGAAGTTCAGCACACCTTGCAAACTTGGCACTTCAAACTGAACTTGCTTTTAGCACAAGAAACTAGCACAGTGTTACACGTGGGTTCTGTATGCGTTGGATTCTTTATGTGGCAAGTTCAGTTGATAGGGTAGGAAGCAAGCTTTCAAAATACACAGGAACTCTAGCTGGAAATTCAGTTCACACCGAGTAATCAAAGTTTCCTCAAACAAATTCTGTTTACTTGTGGTTTCTGAGAAGGTTAATTAGAAGCTTTCCAGCCGATTAGGACATACTGCTGTGGAAATTAAATTATAGCCCAAATGAACCTTCTAATTTTAATGCAGATATTCCTTCCCCTATGACACTAGTGCAAAAACATGTTGTGGCTAGCATACTGAAATTCAAACCAGAAACATTTACTCCCTCTTCTCATTGATTTTGCTATTTTAAGAGATATTAAAACCAAAGGAGAAATATTTGGTGCTTGCAGGCAAATGAGGATATTCATTTTGCTTTATTACCCTGATCCTAAGAATTTTTATGGCACCAGTCAAAAAACTGAACACTGACAGTCCAGTAAGTGTTGCAGTAAACGATTGAAAGCAGTCAGCAAAAACTTTTATTGCTTGTAATTTCTTCAGAGACAATATTTGTTAACAGAGCTTGTAAGTATGTTCATCAACTCCATTTTTTGGAGGCATTTGCCTGAACAGCAGTTGTTACACTTAACATAATATCCACAGGTAGTCTAGTATTGTGAAAATACAGATTGTTGTTCAACTAAAAGTAATATCAGTTCAGCTGGTAACTGAAGATTCATTCCTCTGGAGTATTGGCCAAGTCTTATTCCTGCCAGTGTCTATGCACAGCTGGTCCTATAGTCTCAAATGCATGAAATTTGATTATGCCTTTTTCTCCAGAAGATGGACAGTTACTCTCTCAAGCTACAGAGTAGCTTTTACTTCATCTTCACTTACCTTTTCAACACATTCTTCAGGTTTCATTCTGTCATTTTATTTTTAGAGTTAGTGTGTACTATTAAATGTATGTATTTAACATCCTTTTTTTATGAAAGGTAACACTGATAATCTGTTTCCCTAACAGTCAAGACTCAGGGTTTTTCTTTGATGGCAACCCACAAATTATCAAAGGGGCGGGGAGAAGACTATTTATCTTTGTTCTGATATAAACTAGCACAGAATTAATTTTTCTATGCACTGTGTTCACTAGAATGAGAACACTCAGTTATCTTAATTTGGTTTGCCAGCATTCGGAAAGCATATGTGCTTTGTTTTCTTACATAGCGCACATGCTGTAGATTAGAAATATCCAGTCATGGTTTGCAACAACAGATTCACATCAAATTCTTGAGGGGTCACAGTTCAGCTTCTTCATGTACCTCTTCCTGTAATGTTTCAGCCAGAACAGCAAGGAAGAGAAAACCCAAACAAGTCAGTTGGGTCCCATAGCATAGTTAAGGTGCTAAGTCTAGCCTCTCAACATATGAGTAAGCACATCCATTTCTATTTTAAATCTTACAAGTCAAACAAGATATCACACATTTTATTTGCTTCTGTACAGAGGAATCTCATCAGAATTGGATCTCCATAATGTTAGTTGCCATATAGCTATTTATCAGTTCAGAACAAGTTTCTTCATGGACTTCCAGCTAAGGCTATGCAATACAAGGCTTTGGGTGAGGCTTTGGGCAACCTGGTCTAGTGGAGGGTGTCCTTGCCCATGACAGGAGGGTTGGAACTAGATGATCTTTGAGGTCCCTTCCAACCCAAACCATTCTATATCTTACTGTACTTCAGAAGTCTCCTGAGAGAAATTAATATGGTAACATAAGGACAGAGACAATATTAACTGTAGGTCAGAATAATTACAAAGTTATGAAACTAGTACTTATGGTCAGTATAAACACACACCTGTAGCTCAGGCACTCAAACATTTATAGGCAAAACTATATGTCAAAGGCTGTCCTACTTTCTGGAATCCTTAAAGTTCCACATGCAACATCCTCCAGAGCTTCTTCCAAGCCTTCTCTCACCATTGTTTTTCTATCTAGGAAATTGTTCCAGCAAAGCATTAGCCTCTTAAAAAGATGTCCAGAGCTGTAATGAAAATATAGTTATAGCAGAAACCATTAAGAGCTTCTGTGAACTTTGTATTGTTCTGCAGATAGAGACTTCCATTTCCAACTTCTACCTTGTTTCTGCTGTACACACAGAAACTGTAGTTGATGACAGTCTGGCCTATCAAGTCCTAGAATAGCCACTGAAGTTTTGAACTAGTTTGATGCAGCATTCAAATTCAAACAGAAGCTCCGTCACATTGAGTTTCCAATTTGTTTGTTAGGCCAACAGAACTTTAGCTGCTGACTCACTTAAAATGTTTTATCTGTTGTACTATTTACAAAACTAAGAAGGTAGCAGCTTTAATTGGCTTAAAAATTCCCCTTTATTTTGCGGTTTCCTCTGTGCACTTCCTCAGATCTTTGTTTAGATTTCTTACAATTGAATAGTGAGATGAATCACCAAATTCATGGGTTAAAAGGAGACACTGGCCAGCTAAAAGAGGGAACAGGGCTGCCCAGCTTCTGGGCAGTGTACTCCGTAGACAGCCAAAGCAGAACCTGCATGTACCTTACACCAATGCAGTTTTAAAACGTTGGAGAAAACATGAGTTTGTGCTCCCCCATCCATGTTTCTAAAAACTAGAACGTTCTTCTAATACACAGAGTTCATCATTTATATGATCTGAAAATATGGTCTTTTGTTGTTCTTGAACTTTCATTACTAGTGTTCTGTCTAAAAACCTTAGGCTACTTTTCAAACAAGAGTTGTTCACATTCCCAGTCAGCGTGACTGCAGAACAAGTTCCCTGGCAGCATCAAGAAATCTTTGTTTCAAAGAGGCTACAGTTTCACACAGAAGCTTTAGCCACGTTGTACCTGGTAGTTAAGTAAGTGTCGCTGTGGTCAAGGTACCTTTACCATATCAGAATTGTTGCCAGCATTGACAGAAGTTCTACAGTACGTGACAGTCTATAGTTCTGATGTGCTAAACAGACTCATCATATTTCTTACATGTAAGTCATGAGGCATACCTGCAAATAAAGTAGGAGCAATTTTACCAGATTGCTTTTACCTGCCTGATTCCTCAGTGAAGACCAGAAACTTCATGTCCTCTTGCTAACTTTAAACGAAGAAATTGCAAATATTTAATTATGCTTAAACAGTGATTTGCATTAACTTTATATCTGGATGAGCTACAGTCAGTTTTCTTCGTTTCAGATTTAACACAGTTTACCCATAGTGTTGGAAGTGGTGCTTTGCACCCTTGGTAGAAGTGCATTGAGAGCACCACCATCATGGGAAACAAATGAGTTGCCAGGTGCTACAGGGAATATATCTAACTAATACTGGTTTGAAAGTATAAGTTGTCACTGAGTTTGGGGTTTTCTTTAGTCAGCAATACTATTTTAACACCTTGTTCTTAGAATTTTATTTCTACATTTGTCCTTTCATCTCTTGAAAGCTTACTTATCCAGCATTTCACCGGAATTACCATTTCAGTATTTTTAATTGCTTGCTTAGTGCTGACCTAGTAAGTTACCTAAAATAATGCAGTTGTCATTAGCTAAATTATCTTAATACAATATAAAGAAAATAAGGGAGAATAATCTCAGTTATTCTTTGCATCCGTGGCAGAGACCAAAATTCTTGGAAGTTATTGCTGTCTTACGTTGCAGCCATTGTTACAGAATTTCCACATAAAAGATAGTAATTTAATCCATTAAGCGACAACTGATAGAGCTTCTTCCTCACCCCACTCCATGTATCTCACAGCCAACACATGTAGAAAAAAAAAATGAAGTTTACAGATGTAGATAAGCAAGGAAGGCATCTAGAAATCCTCAAGTTAAACAGATACTGTTCAGACTATTTATTTTTTTTTATGCAGACATCTAATGTGTCTCCCATGCCTCTGAAAACAGTTTTCTGTTAGCTAAAGCAGTCTTAGCATGGAAGCTGATTCACCTGCTCTTACACATGCTTATCTCTGAATTTAAGCTGATATGGAAAGAACGCTGAGTGAAAACCTGACATGGTGTTCATAAGATAGCAGGCCACTGTACTCCAACTTCTGCAATTTATGTAATAAGCCTCTTCTGTTTCCCTAAGCTGGAAAATCAAGGCAGCTTCAAATTTGAGCTCAGACCTTCCATTAAAGATAAGCCAATATTTTGTTTGCAAAAGACAGTCAAAGTTTGTATAAGGGTATGAGGTTCCCAGATACAGATGACAAGCAGAAAACATCATGATCTATTAAGGTCCACCAGGCAATACTGAATTTCGTCTTTTTCCTGCATGTTAGTGTAGCAAAATTTATCAAAAGTTAGTTCTGTAGCACATGAAAGGCAATTTTTGCACATCTGTTGCTCACACACCCTGATGAGCAGATCTTGTATTTACGCTTGATGTGCAAGAAGCTACAGTAGTGAGCACTAAATACCATTCTCAGGGCCATCTTTTTCATAGAATGATTAGGTTTGGAAGGGACCTCAAAGATCATCTAGTTCCAGCCCCCTGCCATGGGCAGGGACACCCTCCTCTAGATCAGATTGCCCAAAGGCCCATCCACCCTGGCCTTGAACACTGCTAGGGATGGGGCCTCCACAACTTCTCTGGGCAACCTGTGCCAGTGCCTCACCACCCTCACAGTAAAGAATTTCATCCTAATATCCAATCTAAATCTCTCCTCTTTTAGTTTGAACCCATTACCCCTTGTCCTATCACTCCATACCCTTGTAAACAGCCCCTCTCCAGCCTTCCTGTAGTCCCTTTAGGTACTAGAGGGCTACAATTAGGTCTCCCCAGAGCCTTCTCATCTCCAAGCTGAACAACCCCAGCTCCCTCAACCTGTCCTCGTAGGAAAGGTGCTCCAGCCCTCTGATCAGCTTTGCAGCCCTCCTCTGGACTTGCTCCAGCAGCTCCATGTCTTTCCTGTACTGGGGACCCCAGAGCTGGACACAGCACTGCAGGTGGGGGTCTCAAGAGCAGAGTAGAGGGGCAGAATCCCCTCCCTTGACCTGTTGGCCACACTGTTTTTGATGCAGCCCAGGACACGGTTGGCTTTCTGGGCTGCCAGCGCACACTGCTGGCTCATGTTGAGCTTTTCATCAACCAGCACCCCCAAGTCCTTCTCCTCAGGGCTGCTTTTATACTGAAACTGCATCAGGAACACCCACAGAAATGAGGTCTTTGAGGGCAGACCCCCATACACTCACTGGGCATTACTGTGAAGTTTCCAAAGCCATCTGACATCGCATCCTAACAGACACCATAGGACTGGTGGGAGGCTCTGTCCAGAAGGCACCTGACAGTAACTCATGTTCTAATGAACAGGAACCACATCTCAGCTGCATATCACTGAATCCCGATTGCCAGCCAGGATTTTCAGTTGCAGTTACAAACTCGAGACTCCATTGTCAGTTTTCTCCTGAACGAAGTTCTCACTGTGATAGAAGTCCTAGATATAGAAGAGACCTATGGGAAGGAGTATCAGATGGATTCAGCCATGAGTTGATTATGTTCATGACTAGAATATCAGGCAATGCTCTTCTGGAAGAATGGCAGGCTTATCCAAAAAGCAAGAAAAATATTTTTTTATTTTCAGCAAGCCTTCGGAATTACAGTGCACAACAGCACCATGTTATTAAATTTATCCACTCCTGTGTTGAAAGGATCACTTAACTAACTAGGAGCAATACTGACTTCCATGAGAGAGAATGAGAGTGCAGGGGTTTTTACTTCTTAGTAATTTTAGAGAGAGGTTTTTGTATGGGTCAGTCTCTATGCTACACTGTGCGCACAAGCATCTACTCCGTAGTGAGTCAGAAGCTCACTTGGTCCTTGAGACAGCCGGTTATATCCATCTTTTCCTATTTATTTAATAAAGTGGGGATTTTACACTTTAACCACCAACCAATACACCCCTCTTAAGCAGATTGCCTGCCTCTTTCCTCCTCACTTCAGGTGATATGAATTAAGCCTTTCCAAAAGCAAGGTTACACAGGCATGGAACCAAGAAGTCCATCTGAACATCAGAAGCTTCTAACCTGGGACAGCCTGCTGGGCAGGAAGAGAATTAACATCAAATCACTTTGGTTTAGAAAGTCAAAGGAAGTTCTATTTTAGGAGACAGTGAAAACCTGGTTATTTAGAATAGAATCATTAAGGTTGGAAGAGACCTCAAGGATGATCCAGTCCAACCGTCCCCCCACCACCTATTAACCACTAAACCATGTCCTTCAGTACCACATCTAACCTTTCCTTAAACACCCACAGGGACAGTGACCCCACCACCTCCCTGGGCAACCCGTTCCAATGCCCGACCACCCTTTCCCAGAAGAAATTTCTCATCTCCAACCTGAACCTCCCCTGGCCCAACTTGCAGCCGTTCCCCCTTGTCCTGTCACTAGTTATCTGCGAGAAGAGGCCGACCCCCAGCTCACCACAACTCCCTTTCAGGTAGTTGTAGAGGGCAATGAGGTCTGCCCTGAGCCTCCTCTTCTCCAGACTAAACAAGCCCAGTTCCTTCAGCCGCTCCTCATCAGACCTGTGCTCCAGCCCCTTCAACAGTTTTATTCCCCTTCTTTGGACATGCTCCAGGGCCTCGATGTCTTTCTTGTGGTGAGGGGCCCAAAACTGGACACAGTACTCGAGCAATTTGCATTGCTTTAAATGAAAATCATTTCTGTGTATGGGAAAATGCTTATAGAAACCTCCACTAAGGAGGAACCCATTTTCTCTTTGTCTGTTGCTACTAGCTCTGTGCTTAAAGGAAGTTCTGCAGCACCTCCAAGTCCTCTTAAAGGAATAAGTTTGCAGAGAGGGTAGAAGAGGAATCATTGTCTCCATTAGCATACCATTATGTGGTGAAATAGACCAATCTGTCTCAAAACTGGCCACCAAGAGATACCTACTGACCTGGTTTCAGCTGAGAGAGAGTTAATTTTCTTCACAGTAGCCAGTATGGGGCTATGTTTTGGGTTTGTGCTGGAAGCAGCGCTGATAGTGGAGAGATGTTGTTGTTGAGCAGTGCCTGCAGAGAGCCAAGGCCTTTGCTGCTTCTCACACCGCCCCGCCAGGGGATGGCTGGGGATGCAAGTGAGTTGGGAGGGGACCAGCAGAACAGCTGACCCAAACTGACCAAAGGGATATTCCATACCAAAAGACATCATGCTCAGTTTATAAGGGGCTTGGGGAAGAGGAAGGAGAGGGGGTGGCATTTGTCTTCTCAAGTGATTACACATGATAGAGCCCTGCTTTGCTGGAGATGGCTGAACACCTGCCTTCCCTTGGGAAGCTGCAAATGAACTCCTTGGTTTGCTTTGCTTGTGTACATGGCTTTTCCTTCACTTTAAAACTGTCTTTATCTCAACTCAAAAGTTCTCACTTTTGCTCTTATTTCCCCCATTCCAACTGGGGGTGGGTGACAAGGGAGCAAGTAAGTGGCTGCATGGTGCTCAGCTGCCAGCTGGGGTAAACCACAGCAGACTGGCTGTTTGTTTATAGTATAGACTCTCCAGTGCATTAGAATACTCACCCATCAGTCACAGTCCAACTGAAGAGTTCATTGTTTCTCTACTAAAGTTTTTCTTATCTCAGCTTCTGGGAAAGAAATTAAGTCTCAATTGTTATTTCACTTGAACCTTTTCAGCCTTTAAGTGACATTTTGAAAAGCTCGATCCAGGGAGTGGTATAGGTTTGCTGCTTCCAAGGAAAGAGGGCATCTGAAAAATATCTGCCTTTACATTCATCTTGTGTCCTTCTGTCACAGCAGCTGTGCAGAGCAGAAATTACCATCCCCAGCTGCTTGTTACCTCATTTTCAGATTTACTAGCTGAGCTGCTCAAATGAGCACTACAACCTCCTGTTTCAGTCAGAATGAGGCATGGTAGCTTAAAGAGCTTAAGCAGTAGGTTAAGGAGCAGAGACCTGTGTTAGTCAAGTAGATCAAGTTAGCAGTTTTACAAACAGCTCAGCTGTTAGATTTGAGGGAGAAAGTAAGAAGCAGCTGGGGAGGGCTGTGAACAGCAGTCCTCTCCAACCACTGCTGCTGTCAGATGTCATGCCCACAGCCTCACATCAGATGAACTTGTTCTCAGTGCAGCCTCATGTTGTCTTCACCAGCAGTCAGCACCGACTCACCTGAGGAGGTTTCTTACATCACCATGCTTAGTACCAGTTGTAAAATCCTAGCTTAGCACTACTAGTTGAGCATTTTAGCTTCACATTGCTAAGTCTGTGATCACATAACTTCTCTTAAGTAAGAGAAATGCCTTTGAGATGACTTTGGTAAGGCAGTCATCTTTTTCACCTTGTTTGATGCAAGAAGTCCTTAACATTAGCATGCTGTGACAAGTTACTACCTGGCCAAAGTTAAACAGCATCTGTGACTGTGCAGCAAGTGCCCTTAAAGACTTGATTTTCCTGCAACCCCCTTAACAAGCCAGACAGAAAATCATTGGCTGAAAGTAACATGCAACCTCAGAGAGCAAACACATAGTATTTTTAAAACATTCTTTCCAGAAAGAGGGAGAGAAGCCAATAGATTTCTCCATCCAGTTTGGGTTTCTCATTTATGGCACCCTCATTAATCCACAAGGAATCATTACCGTTACACTGTTGGCATAAAAATGCAATATTTAAACAGCTTCAGGAAGGAATTGTTTTATGTGCTTCCCCCTGTAATTCCTTCAAAGGGAACTGCATTAAATTGGTATAACACTGACCTTCAGCTCAGCTTCTGCAAATCAAGAAAACACTGGTTCCCTAGTTCTCCTAGCATCTTTGTTTAGATTAAGTTCCTTAAGAGTTTTAAGGAAGAAACCCACAAACCTATAGATTTATTTTAAAGTAGGGTGAACTGAAGCACTGTTAAAAAAAAAAAAAGTTCCCCAAAGAAAGTTACAAGCTTACCTCTTCAAGGTTCTGGTCTGTCCCTTAGCTCCCTTCTCACCACCAGCAACCCCACCATGATCTCTTTCAACTTCTCCAAGACCTCTAGCCATACTACCCTCATCAAGGCTCTCTTTCTCATTTAAATACAGCCCTGCCAGAGGCCAGGTGAAAATGTTTCACTGTTCATGATGGTTTCTTGCATTTGTTTCACTGATAAAACAATAGCTCCTTCTTTTCCTGCTTAAGAAGTTCCAATTTTGCCAGTTCTGAAATCGCAAATGCAGTCAGGGAGACAGTGGCATGTTTGAAAAGGTGCAAATTCAAATAAATAAAGACTGTATTTTAGTGTAGGAACACCTGCAAAGAGTCCAGAGAATGCTAATTGTGGCATTTTTTGAGCTTTGTTTAACTTCACAGCATTGATGTTCACCTTAACATAAACAGTTACAAAGATACAAACAACGAAATAGTATCTTAAAAACATAATCTTTGTATCAGGTGTGTGGAAGTCTAGCTTTTCAGTAAGTATATTGTTACTATTTTGTTGTTATTATTAATAACTACATTGAAAGAATCCACTTATGGACTGCAGCCGATTGTATTATTTATACTTGCCGTTCTTTTTTCACAGCAGAAATAATATATTCCCAGCTGAAAAATGTATTAATAGATTTTGATTAAAATTTAAAAAACAGATTTCAAATACTCTGAACATGAACATATAGCTACAAGCTTGTTAAAATAATAAAATTAAAATATTAGTATAAACATAACTATAGATTTTATTGACAATGAAACCTATAGGAACTGCTTGGAAGTAATAGAGGTCATCACTTTTTTGTCATTTCAATGGAGATTTCATTATTGTATCCCTGCAGTAATGTTTTTCATCTGAATTCCAGTGCATGTTAAAGCAGAGAGATGCTGGTTTGGGCACAGACCCTCCATCTTCAAGAGATCCCCTAGTGACACGCACAGTGGTTCACATCAGTATAGTTCACATTAGTATATGTGTAGAGGCTGATTAAATACAACATTCAGAACCAAATATTAGTATTTTACCTATTCTAAGCTGGTTTGGAACTGAATTTTTTGCTTGTAATTTCAGTGTGTTGCTGTGGTGATTTTCCAAACAACTTACTCTCTTTTCAGCCTGCCCTACTGTCTAACACTGTGTAAAATGTTGGGATGATTAAATCGTCAAATCACTAATCCACACTGCAAATTTAAGCACTTCTCATATTCTAGTAGGTTCCTAAAAAAGCACAGTAATTCCGATATGGAATCCTCGGGTTTTGAGAGTTCTGCCTCAATCTACATAAATCCCCCTTTATTCCTCCTCTCTGCCTCCGCTTTCAGCAGCCTCTGGTCCATTTACAAGATTAGTTTCCTCATGCAACTGCCAATCATTCCCTCCTGACTGTATTTTCAATGTTGTTTTGATTCCCCACTTGGTCTGTATGCTCTTAGTTTTCCTCCCCTCTTCAGAGGAGACAAGATAATGAACTTGTTTTCCTTGAATAATCTTAGTCCTGTCAGTTGTAAGTGGAAAACCAAAAATTGTTTGATCTATATTGCAGCATGAGGTCCTGCCATTAAGCTCATTTACTGCTTTACTTTGTTAAATAACTGACTCGTGTCCCACGTAGCAGCTATTGATTTTTATATCCTATGTTTTTAATACCAAGTATCCTAAAATGAGTTGTCAACTTCTTGTTTGCATAGCAGCCTCGTATCATGCCAGCGGAAATTGTTCATGGCTCTCAAAAATAACAGTGCCATGTCAGCAGAGGGAAGACAGCTTTCAGCTTTTTAAAGGATACTATAAAATGGTTCTTTCAATGACTTGCGTAGTGCTCCAAAGATGTAACTACTTTAGTGGCTCAGATCCATGACCTATTTTTCTCTTGTCCTTGGAAAACCACCTCTGATTCTCACTGTGGTCTTGTCCTGTGAGTTTACAGGGCCACTCACATTCACTTAATTAATCACATCCTTCCTTGGTCCCTTGGCTTGATGTTGAGAGTGTTCATAATAATTTTTTGCCAGTTCATCCCTGGGAAAATAAAGTAGCTGGAAGTGAAGATGCTCTTTGTGTTTAGTCATGGAAGCCCTGGCTGTAAGGGTTGTACTGTTTGTAAAGCTAAAGTATGTCCATTTCTCATGCACGCACAGCCCAGCTTAAAAAAAAACCCTGAAGTATTTGTAGCTCCAGTGAAATTCAGGCCAGTACTGTCCACATGGATTGTATATCTGAGGAACTGTTTAAGCTAATGCCAGGAAAAGGGTGGCTTGTTCCCCTGCTGTGCCACATCAGCAAATAGGAGATTGGCGTTTGTCATTGTGGACTTTATGAAAGTGCTTGTCGTAGCTGTTTCTCTGGCTGATTTGAATTTTTATTTTGTTTATGAGGTGTGGAGTGTTAGTGCCAGGGCTAAATACTGTTTTACTATAAAATCTCAATAAGATTAAATCCCCTTGCAATTCTCTAATTACATTTCAGGGATACTGAGTTGCTTTCCCAGAGAACCTGTGGTGATCTCTAGATGTATCCCTGGTTACAGAACAACATTGGATTGAAATAGCGAAGGATTGGCTGTGTGTGAGGTATTGTGGGTCAGTATTAAAGGTGCAGAGGTTCAGAAATCCTGAAGTTCTTTGAATGAACCTCCTTTGGTAGAGCTGAGTGACTTCTGCCCTACCGACTCCAGTGTCACATTCATGCCAGCGGAGGTACGCCGAGTGTTGCTGTGAGATTGAACAAAACAGCAGAACTGTGTTCAGCTGGTATTACTTCTGCTGCAATAGTTAGTATTCACTCTTGTCATAAACACAAGTCCTTATAGATTAATTAACAGATGTACTGCAGCAACAGCACTTGTTTCTCCTTCTCCCTAAAGGCTGCAATTGGCATTTGCTTCAAGAGCTATGTAAATAGTATCTTTTCAGGATTTCATTCATTTTTGTTGGGTTTTAGCATTACTTGTGAGAGAGCGCATGTGAGCGCACCTGGAAAAAGGAGTTCAATTGTCTGGCCTGTTTTCCTGAATAGCACACAGAGCTGTAATCCCACCCTGAGGGAATACACACTACCTTGATGCCAGCTGGCTTGGGCAATATGGAGCTTGTCAGTGCCAGGAGTTTTTGAACTGATGTAGGTACACTATGTAAATGTACTGCACGGAGATAAAGCAGTGTCTGTACTTCTCTTCCCCAGTGTCAAAGAAGAGGTGACTATGCTGTTACAAAAAGCTCTAATCTATATAAAACTATAGGGTTTATATGCTTAAAATTTACTCCAGTTTAACTGTTTCTGCTTTATTTCCCCTTTATCCCTTTATCCCAGGGTGAGTGGTGTCCAGTTCTGAATCACAGAAGTGACTTCAAAGGTTTGGAATTGAACTCTCTTGATGCAGAATAGGAACATCCAGGCAAGGGTTAAATAAGGGATAGTTAGCTCAACTCTAAATTCTCTCCATGCCTTAATCTGGATTGGCTCCTATGTATTGACAAACTCCTAATTAATTCAATTGCTAGTGAAGGGTACTGTTTAGAAATTAACTGTATTGATAAGGTATTGAGGAACAAATTCTCTTTTGGTAGAATAAGGGGAGTTTCAACAGATTCAGTGCATGAATGCAAGAGAAATTCAGTGCTTGACCTTTTATTTGTACCTTCTCTGAGACTGCCAGCAAGAATCTCTTAAGTGCTCCCGTTACTGTTGATTTTGGTGGTGTGAACACCTGCCTTTTAACAATTAGAATAAAACTCAGCAGCTCATTTCCTGGAAGGTAGGAGCTATCAGACGTAATGACTGCAGGCTTTATTGATCCGTTGGGGATTTGGAGTGCTAACAGGCAGCCTAAAGGTTCCATGGCCAAATAAAAATCCCCAAGTCCCTGAAGTCCTTTGCACAAATGAATTCCTCCTCTTTTACAGACCTCTCTGAAATCAAGACATGTCTCTGTGAAGGCTGCACTACAGATTTTCCCTGAAAGGAGTTTTTACAGACAGACTTGCTCAGTGGGGATTTTTTGCTTTGTTCTGTACAGGTGGATACCTCACTTGACAGTAACTCTGAAATCTCCCCTGGCATAGTCTCTGTTCTCAGCAGCACAAGTATGCTCTGGAAGACAGTTTTCCTTCTGCTCTTTCCTGATTCCCCGGAAGAGCAAAAAGCTAAGCAACATCAACTTTATCAGAAATACAAAAAGTCAAGGACAGGACGTTCTCTCTAGGCACGATTATGTCCCTCACATGAAAGAGGGGGGTGAACAGCTCTTGATATGAAAGATGCCTACATTCATTCACCGGTTATATTAGATTGCTGGAGAACAACAAACTGCCACCTGAGAGTTCTTTAAACTTTTGGCTCTTGAAGATTTGTGTGGTAGCTGCTGTTGCTTGGATATCCAGAGCTAAGGACATCTGCCCTCCTGTGCATGGAGGAGTGTTTTAATGGCCAGCTCAGGGCAGTATCTCTCTCCAGTAATAATGCAGTGTGCTTCTAGCCTCCTCCAGTCTTTGGGCAGTTAACTAGAAGTAAGAAGTGTTTCGAATGAACAAAATCTGTATTCCTAGGCTCTGCTCTGGTCAGTCTTTCTGCTGTAGAATATTTCAAACAATGACAGTCCCTCCCAGTTGCTAGATTTGATGTTCAAGGACCTATGTCACAGTCCTTGCTAGTGTGGCTCTAAGATGTTGGCTTATCATGTCCTATACACAAATTCTAATTTGCTCCTTTTTTCTCTTACCATCTTAGTGTCCACTGACAGCACTGTTTTGGTGTGGGGTTCTCCTTGCCAGGCTGGGTATTTTGGAATATCTAGGAGTCCAAGTCCAGGGAATCTGAGTCTTTTGGAAGTCAGAACAAAATTGTGGACCTTTTGCTCCATGTAGGAAGTACCCACACACTCACCTTTCCCACACATTACGTAGAGAAGAGAGGAATGTGTTTCAAGTGTATGCCACATTCATTAATGGATCCATCTAGTACCCGCTAAAAGAGGTGAAGGCAAACCTGCTTATCAGACGTCTTTGCATATACAGCAGCATTTCTTCAAGCTAACATCATCAGTCCCATCATTTATAGATAAGCAACAGAGTTAACAGACCTTGTTGTGTCCAAACAAAATCACAGGTGTTGAGTGAATTACTGCACAGAAGCAGGTGGACATCACTTTCTCATCTCTTTCTATTGAGATGTAATCAGTGTCTGAACCGTAAGGAAGATTGACCTGGCAGAGTAAATGTTCTTATAAGTCCCAGGGAGGCCTTAACAGACCTGATCCCATGCAGTTGATCTCTGAGCCTCTGTATTCTCTGCCCTGGGTTCAGATTTCTTCATGCTGCTTGCTACTGAGAGAAGAAATTAGTGTTCAGCAGCCCTGAAGAATTGCTTTGCCAATAAGTTAATACTATTTCTTTTGTTTATAGTAGTTTTTATCAGCTATACAAATGTTTGTGGGCATAGTGCTGAACTTCAGAAGGAAAAGTATCCCAATAGTCTAGTTTTTCTTGTAGATCTGAAGAAGTGCTTTAAGTTTACTCCAGAGAGGATGACTGAAGAAAGCTTTACTTATAGCAGATGACATAGAATAATCTTACTATTAAAGCTAAAGATTCTGCAATTTATGTTTAAGGAACTCCGGAATCTCAGGAGTTCTGCAGGAGGCTTCTGAGTTTGCTTTCAAAATATGGGAGTTTTTTTCTTCATAGGTAGAAGCATAGCTTCTTGTTAAGGCTTTATTATTTTAGTTACAGCTGCAACAAATAGAATCTTTTTCTTATCATTTTAATGGGATGAATCAATGCACTGTATTACCAAAAATTTAACAGGAAGCAATGTTCCCACTGATACCTTGAATAAAGATGAAGTATAAAATTTAATCTGAAATTTCTAGGTAATGCTAGGTAAAAATTATCCTGAAAACTAAGAGGTTTTCAAACTTAAAGCGTAACTAATTCAGCTGAGGTTAAAAAAAAAAAGTGTTCTGTTTTCAGGACCCGTCGCCTTTAGGACATGGTCAAGGTGTACATGTGTCGACAAATTATGTGAGTCTGTCATTTGACATACTTGCTGCTCCTTTTTCATCATGGAACTGAAGTAGGATTGTAAAGAGATTTCGCCTTGAAATTAGCTCTTTTTAACAATTTAGAGTTCGAATGGCCAAGTTAATTAGTTCAACTGAAAAGAATACTGCGACTAAACTATTGCAGACAACTGCTGAACTGCTGATTTTCCTGTCCCGATTTCCACTATCTCACATGTTAATGTGCTCCTCTCTTCTCTGCTCTGTATCAATAGGGGTATTTTGGTAGAAAGCAGGGAGACAGCTGCTTCTGTGGTAAATAACCTGTTTCTTCTCTCTTCTCTTAGTACGTGCATCTGTGTGAAAACATTTTTGTGGAAGGCTACTCACTTCTCCTACTAACAGTTCCCCCCAGAACAGTGTTTCTCCAAAGGACATTTAAGGGACATGCAGTTCAGTCTAGGAGGACTCACATGTATGTCCCCCTTATTTTGCAGAATTTGTGGGTCTGTAGCTGCTACAAGGTTTTGGGTTTGTATGTTTTGGGGTTTTTTTAATGAAGACTGAGAAAAAGAACTTCACTAAAAGATGGAATATATATTTGTTCTGTGTAGAATATTTTTGCCAGCAGAGATTACAGTAAAATTCTTGAGTAAACAGTATCCATCTGAGAGAGGTAGCCAAGTTAGCAGGAATGTTTTCTTTGTGAACACTCTAATCACCTACTTAATGTTAATTTATGACAGTACAAGAATGATTAATAAGTTTTACAAACATAGATGTCTAGGTAGTACGTGCATCCTGTATGTGTGAACTATGTGGTGCTGATCTTTGACATGGGCAGTAGTCCAAAGGAATGGTAGTATGAAGGACCAGATGTCGTTGAACTACTGGACATTCGGTGATGCTACCATACCGTGCCTTTTTTATCCTTGGAAATGGAATAAATAAAGGTTCTTTAAAGAGGGGAAGCCCAGTTGAGCAGATTGGGGTATAGTCACCAAGAATCCAAAAAAATTTTTGCACTGTTGATGATGGCAGCATAGTAAAATAGTAGGTTTTGAAATTAGAGCTCTTTTGGATTAATAAATACAAGGGAAGCCTTTATGCAAAATATTACTGTAATGGCAGGCTCGTGTTCTGATTGCCTTATCAGGGGAGATGCGTCTTCAGTGGCATCTTTGTTTCTCTTACAATGGAGAAAGATAGAAAATCAGCAGACTTACTTAAATGAAAGGCTATTTGGATGCCACACATCTGAGCATTCAGCTATGCGGTTCTAGCTAATATTGTTGGTTAGGTTTTCTATTAAAACCCCCCTAATTTATTGCTGCTGTGTGCACTTGCTTTGTAGTACGGCCAGACTACTGACAAGAGATAAATTCTCTATTTGTTTCAACTGTGATCTTCTTTTCTCTCTTCCTGCTTCTCACCCTAGAGCAGTCTTTTATGAATGTGAATATAGAAATGAGAGGTTAATTACTTCCATTATGTTCTTGGGATCCTTGTTACACCAGTGAATCTTGTGAAGAAATACTACAAAGTCTGTAACTGATCAGTTCAAAAGTAGATGGACTTTGCTCTGATTCTGTATCAGGTGACTTTCTGGTAGGGAATAATGTGTCTATTGAACTTTATGAAAATGGAAAACAAACCCCTTGCTCCCTAGCTTGTGGTCTGAGTGCTAGCTGGGCATGGGCAAATCCACCATTAAATTCAAATCTCCTGGAAACAGAAGATACCCTAGGGAAAATCAGCAGACATCTTTTATATCGTTATAATGAAATATATTTTCAAGAGGAAATTGTTTGGTTTTATCCTGTAATACCTACTCACAACAGCAGTCTGATATTAGTAAAGATTAACAGTATTCAGTCATTTAAATGACAAATCTTTATAGCAAACCAGCATAGATTTTGAGCTAAATCTCAGACTCTTGCTTTCTCGGGGGGTGTGTGTTGCTTAATCTCCCTGGTCAGTATAGAGGATGTTGTGATCTCCTCGTTAAAGACGTCACACTGAGAAGATTGTAGTGGAGGAATAAATAGAACAAGTGTTAGGAAGCCAAGCAGCTCATCTTGGTTGAACTAAAATGCACTTCACACCAACCGGCTTCCCCATAGGTTTGTTTCTTCTAACTTTACGTAAGGTTCAGTTACCATTTTGCAGGGCTATCTAACTAGCTCATTTGGGGCTTTTCTAAGTACCTCTGCTTCCTTCCCTGAAATGTTGTTTTACCTATTTGTGCAACTATGTAACCAATATTTTTTACAAGAGAAGTTATCCCTGTGGTAGAGAGAGCAGACAAGGGCGGTGGCTCCCAAAATGTGAAGAAGTTCAAAATTTCACAGGTGAGGCTCAGTAGGGAGCTTGAGCACTTGAAGTTCTGCTAGATCTGGACTGGCTGTGTGCAGACCTGTCTCACTATCATTATCCTGTATTCCTGGCCTATGGTGCTGAGGTGTGCGGTGCTAAAACACCGGAGCTGTTCTGGGTAGGGGCTGCCAGACCCCTCCAGGCTGATTATCTCCGTCTAGGTGCCGGCTATAGAGTCACAGTGTCCGTGTCTCCTCACAGGTCTGCTGTTTCTCCTTATAATTAGCCTATGTGGAGCAAGCTGATCAGATAGGTTTGGACATCCTTCACGAACGGAGGAGATCCATCAAGATAAATAGAAATGTTTCTGCATGGGATTTTGTGAAAGGAGGAATGGCAGCCTGATGTTTAGGAGTTCAACTACAGGTAGATATCATAAGATTTGAAAAACTTCCCACTAAAATGTTAAACTGTATGTGTTAATAGATTGCATAAAACCAATACAAGTATGAGTGAAAAAAATGAGCCTTTGCCCATTCCCAGCTGGATCTGATGAGGCTGGAACTATTGGAATCTTTTTCAAGCAACGTTAAGATAGGAAAAGCCTGCTGCTGGAACTTACTGCTTTTCCAGAAGTTTTTTATTTCAGGACTTCTCAGACCTTGTTCTGCTCTGATTCCAACAGATTCTGAAGGAATGTAGTGACAAAAGGAAACAAGGCAAGATGCAACAGGGTGGGCACTTCCCCATAGTGGCTGCCTGCTTGCAATCCAGCTCTGGGAAGCTTCATTGGATATGGAAACAGCTAGTCCCAAAATACAGTGCCATTACAAAACAGCGTAAGGGAATATCCCAATGTTACGGGTCCATTTGTGGAACCTTGTAATAGAGCTGGTTGGGTGGTGTTCATTTTGGAAGCACAGCTCTGCCAACATGGAGAGTTTATTTTTAGTATTTTAACCAAACAGCGTCAAGACTTGGCCTTTCCTCTGAAATTTAGGCTAATGACTGCCTGGGTTCAGGGAGTCTGACGTTGAGACTGCTGATGGAGGGAAGGTGTTATCAGGTTTTTTGGCCTTACTTAAGAGAAATATGTTTATATTGGTTCATCTCCTAAGAGTCCTTCAGACAGTACTCTCTGAATGTCATTCTGTACAAAGTGGATGGTCACTTTGTAGGAAATGGTGCGTGCCTGTCCCTGCCAGCAACGTGCAGCCATAGCATTTGTCCTACGACTTTGTCCTTTCAGATTAACTGCTGACTGCGTTTTGCAAAATTATTGCTACAGTTCCCGGAGCTGGCAATTTTGAGGACAATTTGAATACATGAAAAAGTGCTGTGTTTCAACTCATTCACTGGGCTCCCTTTTATGCCTAATGAAATTCTGTAGAAGGAAACCTAGTATATAAAAGTATGTTAGAAATGTTGTCTCGGACATCTCTAATTTTTAGTGAGGGGAGATTATTTAACTTAGGTGATTACTTGTCTTAAATGAACAAAGAAACAACCTGTGATATTAAGCATGACCCCTATACAACTTCATTGAAGCACTTTGTTTGAGTTCAAAATATGCTTGAATGTGCAGCGTTGAAAGGGAAAAAGAAAAGGAAATTAAGTATTTTCACAGGAACTCTGTTTGAATTAAAATGAACCAAGAAAGGAACAAATGTGGTGTTTTCACCCATCACTCTCCTATTTTGTATTTCTGGTCTTTTAAAGTTGTCTTAATGAACAATAATATTATTGATAAGTTTCACAGGTTTACTCATTTTTCTGGCTAGAAGCATTTTGCTTCTATTGTCAGAGCTAATACATCTTTTTTTTTTTTTGTCGTGCTTTAATATGCCATTTTAGACTCTAAAAAGTGCATCTAATTCTGCAAGCAGTCATCTTTATTTCCTTCCTGCCCCCCACTTCCATTAGTAATGCTTGGCAGTGATTCAGAACCACCCTGCTTTCTACTTAGGGTGAGTGAGAAACCACCAAAAGCAAGAAAAATCTGGAGTGAAGGGAAGCACTGGCACCCGCTCCCTAACATGATTGCAGCAATCTGTGCTACTGCACAGTCACTCCAAGTTAGAGTAAGAGTTTCCACTAGCTGGAGAGCACAGTCCCTGGCTGTCTAAAGAGAGAGGCAGTATTGTCTGTAAAGCACGAGACTTGAAGCCAAACACCTCCTGAGATCTCTTTCCTTCCTCTTCTCTTACTGATTCATTGTGTGGCTGTGGGCAAGTCTTCATGCTTATTGCCCAGTCTCTACAATATTGAAAAGCTAATTTGAGAACATTATTTAAAGTTTTTGAAGCACAGCATAGTACTGGGAATGAAGTTATTAGTCCCTGAGCTGTGGTGTACTGTCATTCAGTGGGACATCCTGTCTTTCTAGTTACATGACAGGATTCGTCTCCTGTCTGGGGTAGCCCAGGGTAGATGGAAGTGACGGTGTGAAGCTGTGCAAACTGGTAGCGCAGTGAATGAGTTCGTGCCAAAGCCCCATCTTCGATCAATTTCCAATCTGCTGATCTGTTCTTAGAAGTACATGATATATTAATATCTCCAGTAAATTACATATTCTTCTAAAATACATGAATCTGATAAATCTGTGGATTATTGCAAGTACTCTTCGGAGTTCAGTAGGCTGTGTGCTAGAGAGCTGTGTAAGAAGAGACATGAAGTGAAGGAGAAAAAAAAAGAAATTACACATTAATGGGGGGGAAAAGCATGTAGTCACAACATAAGCCCTGGCAGTTGGCAGTCATCTACGCTTTTTGTGTTGTCAGTTGGTTATTTTACCAGGGGGACTCTTTCAGACTGAGATGTTGTGTGGAGTTCAGAGGATAGATAAACCGAACAGCAGGGGAACCTGCTGATGCTCAGCTATGCCATTTTCAGTAAACATCACTTTGCTCAATAGAGAAATTATTGCAGAGGCCTTCGAGGAACAAAGGCATCGACTGGCCACAAGCAGTGCTATATAAAACTGCCTTTTTAAAGCCTTTGAGGTGGGTTTTTTTTCCACATATCACACAAGGCTACAGGCCATTCAAGTGGGACTATATGAAAACACCAGCTAAGCAGCCATGTTTATCCCATTTAAAAATCTGGTCAAAGAAGTCTTTGTTCCTCCGCTCAGGTCTGTGCCCTGTCACTATGGGGAAGTGTGAAGATCCTTTTAGACATGTAAAAAAAAAAATCCCCTCCTACAGTGTTGAAAAAATGACATGAAATCGAGCCAAGCTTTCTTTTATAAGCAAGCCAATATAAAGCATATTTTAAAACAACTGAATAATGGTATAAAATAAAGGGGCATATCATAGCTCATTCCATTAAAGCTAATTTCATTGCGTGACTGTCGTGACATCTTGCATTTCAGCTCTGTAAAGAACAATAGGCCGTAATGGTTCCAGGGAGGTAAATTCCTCTGGGGGCTTCTGGTTACAACCTCATCTATGAAAATGAAGTTATTCACCAGAACCCCTAGATGGATTATTTCCATGACACTCTCTCTAGCTCACTTATTGCTGAGAACCTTGAAATATTATCATAGTAGTTCACCTGTGTTGAGATGATTGAATGTTCTGAAGTAGTTAAGACGAATGAAGTTGTTTCAATCGCTGAATCACTTTCAGCGTTCCCTTGCAGAAAGGAAAATTGTTTGATGTGCTAAAACTAAAAAGTGGGCAAACGGAATCGCACAGTCTTTTTATTCCAAATTGGTTTGGGTTTTAAAGCATTTAACTTAATTTTAAGCATTCTGGATTAAAAAAACCTCTATCCAGCCATATTTCAATTGCAGGAATGTTCTTCTTTTAATTGCCTCTCCCTCGTCATAGTGTTCCTTGGAGTGGCTTCTCAATCTGTCCTGCGAGCTGCCTCCCCTATGGATATAAGTGGGGCATCTTCTGTAAGGAAGTCCCAGTGTTTTATGTTTCAATAGTATTTTTAGTTTCCCTTGTGTACGTGGTGTCTCTATTAGCCTTCTCCTTAGTTACATTCAGTTTTGTTCTTTCCGCTGTGCTGCAAACAATCCACTTTAAAATTGTGTTCTGATAAAGCCCTATGGATTTTAAAGGTCATATTCTTTACTTGGATGAATACATCATTCCCATTGATTCACCTGCTGTTTCTGCAAACTCAGAGTATTACTGATGACATTAATTATGTTAATATTCATAGGGTTCTTAGCATGAGCTCAAGCTTTTCTAACATGCTAATTTTTGAGATCCATTTAAAATGCAGGGAAGGTGGGGAGGAGTTGAGTGTTATCACGCTGGAAAAGAGAAAATAATTTTCTTTGTGCAATTCACACTCCTGAGATGGTCCTGCAAGCAACAATGAGTTTTTCTAACTTATTGATTGTTTTACTACCTAGGATGTAAAGCAATCTCCAGATGTGATAGCATGTTGTTTTCCCTGCTGAGGCATTGATATAAAGGAATTCTGTCAAGCCTATTCAGAAAAGCCTAAAAGACATAGGCAGCAGAAAGCAGCACAAAACCACTACATTGCTTCAGCTTGCTTTTATTTTGGCACTGTTATCTGGTTCTAGGAACCATTTTAACATCTGTTACATTACTAATAGTAGCAAACAAAGCACTTGCACAGATCTGGCACAGAAAGCAGCTTGCTCCCTCTGACAGGAGAACCTGCCCCATAAGCTGGTGATTTGTGTGTGTAGATTTGAGCTGGAGCTTATTCCCACTTCAAACAACGTTGTATTCTATGCACCACAAATGCATTTTGGTTTTTTGCTTTAACTTTCGTTGTTAGGCATCTCAAAACTTAGATGTTTTCTTTCTTTTTTTCCCTTTTTCCCTGCTGATGACCCTTAGCTTCATCTCAGTAGGTCTGTACCTCTTTCCTTCAAAATGTGCATCCATTTGTTTCTTGCTCCTTTGGTTGGAGGAAGAGAGGAACTGTCTGTGAAATGGAAGCCTGGCTTAGTTTGCAATAATCCTGTGTATTACTGAAGAAACAAAACACATGCTCCCACGCAGCCTGCCCGTGCTGGACACTTCTCATTCCAGAGCCTAGGAGCTCTCTGTCTTCATTGGTTTTGTATAAGTACCTGCTTTTATTAAGCCTGCTGCAGTTATCATCAATTCTGAGTTAAATACCAAAGATTTGGAAAGAGTTCCCTCTGAATATTTTCAGACAGTAAATTGACACAAGTGAAAACTAACCGTAACTAAAGGAAAGCAAACCCTGTGCTTTATTCTGCTACATGATGGCACTAGGATGCTATGGAGTAGAGATGTACGTTAATTATCCATTTTGTTGAAAATAGTGAATAATAATTGTATTATTCAACCTAAACTGTTTGAAAAGCACAGATGTTAAAGTGGATAGGCTGCATAAAATTTTTATTAGCAACTGTTGGATGTGGTTTTACTGCATTTCCAAAGCACGCTGAGTTAAACAGTTTCTGTATTTCTCTAGTTTGATTAGCATCTCTTTGCAGCTGATCTGACTATGAATTGTCCTGTGCTGCATTTTTGTTGTAGACTTTTGCAGTGTGCCTCAGCCAGAGTCCTGCTAAGATAATATATATTGAGAGGTTCAAGCAGGAAATACTTTCGTGGTGGGAACATCTTCAGAACGGTTACCCAAGGTGCAGGGACAATGTGGCACGTGGCATTGAATACTGTAGCTTAACAACAAGACCAACCTTACTGCATAGCAGAGATGATCTGAGGTCTACTTAATATCATAAAATGTAGCAATAAGAACTTCTGCCCTATTAGCATAGTTTTCTGTTACAATTAAGGTAAGGTTGATACGGTATTCAGTATCGTGTGACTGTGTTTCTGAGTGTGGGCCAAGAACAGCTTCATCCAGCACTGTCTGATGGATGTTAGATGAAAACATGTTGTGGTGATGTCCTTAAGGACAGCATCTGCAAGCAAAGATGTAAGGCAGGAAGTAAAAAGGGAAGTGCAAAATACACATGTATATGATATTGAGTTGATTGTTTTGCTATGATGCTATAGCTGGTAAATATATCCCTCCGATTACATCACTTGCTGTGCAATGACTTTGTTGCTGAGGATTTTTGCAGCATTTTGTCATGTGGTTCACATTAATCTGTGGATCTCCCTGGCTTCTGCCACACAGCAATTTGTTCTGTGCAGGAGACTTTAAAAGCAGGCTCTTTTACAGTGAGTACAGGAGTGTCAGGAGTGCTTTGAAGGGATAATTGGCTTCCTTCCATTTGAGGATTTAATAGAGCACCTTTCCAGTCCCCAGCACCTCCCGTCATTTGGTGAAATGAAGCACAGTAACCCATATCTTGTGTGTCACTCCAGGAAAGTTGATTTATAATAGCAGAGTTTTAAAAAATACCTGCTCCTGTAAGAGCTGTCATAGCACACTTTCTGACTAATCTGGAACCCAAGAGAGTCTGTCTGAAAGCAGGAGAAGTTGACAGTGCTATCCTCAAAGGCTCCAGTAATATTTGAAAAATAGCTTCCAGTTTGTGTGTTTGTTTTGGTACTTCTATTACTAGACAGAAGAGGTGGACACTCATTCTGTTCCCTCAGATATGATTTTGCACTGAATTTCAGCCTTAGGCTAGGAGGAAAGACTCCTTTTTTCTTAACACACTGCCACCATGTATGCTTGTGGTTTATTAAACACCAAAGACAGCAGCATTTCTCTTGAGTGTGAACAGAGTGAACTCAAGGACCTGATTCAGCAGAATGTCTGTGCATATGCTTGAATTTAAGCACACGATTAAGAGTTCTGTGGAAGAGGGATTTGGGAGTTGTAATAAAAAGTGAGATTAGAGATTGGAAAGATTAGAGGAGGAATGGCATGAGTGAAGTAGAAGCATAAGGCCGTTTGGGTGGTCTACTTCATAATCCTATAGTTTGGTAGTTGTTTTGCATAACGTATTTTGGTCCTTACTCCTCAGACTGGATTGAAATAACTGAGATGCAAATATTCTTCTGGGAAAATATGTCTGATAAAAATATAATCTCTAAAGGTTGATCTTTACTTAGCTGTAACATTCTTTAGAGTAACATGCCTACCCATGTCATGAGTGCTTGGTTGTGTCTGCTTTTCACAACAGACAGTGTAAAATTGGGAGTGAAAGCTGGGCAGTCCAGATCAGAAGCTTTTCTGAGTCTGCAACAGAGATGTAAGTCTGAATTGTTCAGGGTTTTCAGCTCCACCTTCTCTCTGTCATTTGTCCAAGACAATTCTTATTAACACGTAATTGTTGAGATTCTGTTTGCACCTGGCATGTAGTGAACTGTTCTTAATGTCGCATTTCATGTACAAAAATAAAAAAGCTGGCAAAGATGATGAAAGACCTTCCCTTCCAGGAGTGGTTATGAACATTAGGCTTGCTTTTATTATGAAAGAGTGCAGCAGTTCCTAAGGTTTTAGAATGGTGTATATAGCAAGGAATAAAATGAGAAATGGAGCATTTTAATGGGAGAAATGCACCTACTGTTTGCTGCAGCCTTTGAGATATTAAAAAAATGCTGAACATTGCAACGTACAAATAATAGTCAGGGAGATTGGGGCAGAACTTTTTTAACTCCATACTACTTTAATCATTAATATTGTTTGTACCCATTCTCTTCCTTCAAGGTTATTCTTAATTACCTGTGTGGTAATACATGGGAATCTTTTGCAATGCTAAAGCACGTAAAGAGAAGTATGTATATTTTGATTCATTTGAACTAAGTGATGTCTACAATAGATACAAAGGAAAGAATTTCTGTTCTGAGATCAGAGGTATTCAAGACAACAAAACTTGGATTTAGAAGTGCACAAACCATTTCTCTTCATCAGGCTAAGCAAAGTAGGTCTGTGAGGAAGCTAATTCATGTCACATATATAAAGCAAGTCAAATTCCAGCTACTACAAAGCTTTTATGTAAGACTTTGCTGACCCAATAGGTGGTGGAATATAAATAGAGCAACACTACACCCTTCCTTCTGCTGTTCTACCTAATCCTTCCTTGCCTTCAGGACTGAAGAGTATTTGATCTATTGAGTCTTAAATCAGACATTGTTTCCTACCAAAAAAAAAATAAAAATCCAGGAGAATGAAAATGTAATGGTGTAAGAGTGTTCTTGTGATTTTAGAATAAGAAGCCGAATTAGGAATATACTATTGTTCTTCCTTTTTTTTTTCATATATATTAACTTCACAAAGCTGTAACTGCCTGCCTCTCTACTTGCTCTCCTTAGCTAGCCCTGCCAGGTGACTTGGCATGAGCCTCTTCAAAAAGAGTAATTGTGTTAAACCTATATTAATTTACTTTCTCCTTTTCAATAATACTTAAAATGCCCTCTTCGTCCTGCCTGCAGGTTTCCACTGCTGCTCGGAAGATGGAGCACTTTTTATTTTTAGTAACAGTATCTCTCACGCTGGGATGGAAGAATCTTAAACCAATTAAACACATTAGAAGATAACAGTGTGTGTGGGTTTGGTTCAAGATCTCCATTTTCTTCACTCTGGGGTACGTCCTAGTACCAGCTTTTCTATCCAAGATGACAGAAATAGTGTGATAAACTGCTAACTAGGTAAGCAGTACAGCTGCTGCTTTGTCAGGTATTCCCTTGCCAAAAAATTACTTGTGATGGGTTTTGCCTTTTTTTTTTTTTAATTTCATTACAGTTAAGTTTTATAAATGGTCTCAATTTTGACTTAGGAAATTTTTTTCAGATGCCTGTTTCTTTTTAAACATTTATTTTTCTTAAAGAATAACTGTCTTGAATGTGAGGTGTGTTTTCCAATAGAAGAGGATTGTGTGTGTGCATTTTTAAGATCTGATGATTTGTTCTTCCCTTTTAATAATATTTGTTCTTCCCTTAGTTACTGGTAAAAAATCTTGTCAATTGGCTAGAGTATTCTGATCCCTCAAAATATGTCTGGATCCACACATTTTAACTCTGTCTATACAGTCTGAATAGCAGGTTGATTTCATTTTTTTATTTGCAGAAGTTGGAAAAGCATGTGCTGAACCTGCACATGCCAGAAAGCCTTTGACTACGCTGACACTAACCCTTTATTCTTTTGATATGGAGTGTGCATGGGTTAGAAATGTCCTGATTGTTTAAATACAAGATATTTTCTAGGAACTGTGGCACGCAGAGCTGACCTGCATGCGCTCATCAGCAGGGATATAGTCTTGAGCTTTCTATTTGTACTTCATCTTTAATTTGACAGTCAGAATACAAAGCACAGGGCAGGCTGTCCTGTGTGGATTCACTCTTACAGTGAAACTTCAATATGGAATAAAGTCGGATAGCACTTTATAGAAATCTAACACCCCAAATGTCAACCTATCTAGCATTGTGCAGCATGGCAACGTAACTTTTATCATCTCTCTTGGACTGGATTGAGAGATAAACCCTTACAGGGAGAAGTGACAGAGGTCAGTAGCCTACAGTAGTGTTTTCTCTCTCCAGAAATAGTAGGTCACTATCACTGTATAACTGTGTCTTTCAAGAAAAGATAATAATTATGCTGTGAGGCTACGTATACTCTTTGAAGGGCACTTCTAATGTAACACTCTTGAAAATGGTAAATGTGATTTCAGAGTACTCCAAAAATTGATAAGGGTAGAGGGACAGGAAGGTAAGGCAAGGCAGGGCATGGGAAAAGGAAGATAATCCATTAGGTCGAGTACTGGTATAGCACTTGGGAGGCTGGGTCAGTTCCTGGTTTGCTGTTCTGGTTAGTGTTTCCTCTCCAGTTCAGAGGAACTTGTCTACTGCTCAGTTTGGTGCTACACAGCCTATGGCCAGACCTGTGAGCTCATAACTCCCACTGATAGCGACAGTGAACAAACAGCAAGTAAATAGTTCGGAATGGGATCATTTTTTAAAGGTAATATAGGGTTTTGATAATCAAATTACTGAATTACTGCACAGCTAATAGTCAAGAGTATTCACATCGCAGGGTGTTGTGAAGATAAATGAATTTGTCAGTGAGATGCTCAGATTGTCTCATTTGTTATTTTTCCTTCATACATGGCATTTGACAGACTGCATACTGCTTTCTATGCAAATAGCTCACCCTGGCTAGTTTGTGTGTTTGTCTGTGGGAAGATGTATCTAAAAATGGTGGACTTTTTGGACATTTTAAGTTACGGTTGGGGCGGTTCCATCCTGTGGGTTGCGTTGGCTGGGGACTTTAAGTTTTCCAGCCAGCACCGCATGAAATGCCCAGCCCTGCTGCAGGTTCTTCTTGCCATGCTGCTGCTCATTTTCTCTCCCTGACTTGCCTGCCTACAGCCTCCAGCTCTCCTGGAGAGATCTCCACTTTCCAGCTTTCCGCCAGGATATGGAAGTGGCATACAGGGCCCTCCGAGGATCGTGCTTTCCATCTTCTCCTTTCACTCCTGCCTTAATCCCAGAACAAGTGGTAGATATTATGTGGTTTAGAACAAGTCTAGCAGAATAGGAGCAGTCTGCCCTACGCTCCCTCTTCCTGTTCTCCAAATCGTTGCTAAGTTTTGGAAGCCGTAAGGCCATGCGTGTGTAAACGGACCCTGTGCACGCATTCCCACCTTTCTGCTCCCCATTGCCCTTTCAGTGGGACATGGAAAGTCTGGCCAGCCTTCAGGAAGGGAAAGGCTCCTCACATCTGCACTGAAGCAGCCACCTTCCCTTCCCTCCCACACACATGTCATTTTAAAACAAATATTACTCTGTAATGCAAAATTTGCTAAAGCATCTGTTCTTTGCTGGGAGCACTGGAAAAATGTGATCAATGTGACGAGTTTTTGTGAGTCTGCCTGGAAACTCTGTATGTTAGAAGATGGATTCAATATGCATGTCTCTGACAGGTTCTATTTATACCTTCGTCAAGGTCCATATTGTCCCTCTTGTGTTACTTTACCTCCTCAGTCAGTTCCTTGAGCAGTTGGTTTCTCTTCTTCTACCAGACAGTTTCCAGTCTCTTGTCTAGGAAGTACTGAGTACAAAGGGTGCACTGCCATCACCCAGCCAAAGGAAACACTTGGAAAGGCATTGGTTTGCCTGGCCTTATCTCAGAGATCCTGCTCTATTCAGGCAGCTTCTGTTTATGCCGGTGACTCCTTGGAGCCACCCTGATGAGCTGCGGAGCAGGAGGCTGCTGCGGGACCTCAGGCTTACGGACAGCTGTATCCCTGTTCACAGTGGCGTTGGGCAGGTGTGCAGGCTCCTTGTTCCTTGTCCTTGGGTAGGTGTCTGAGTTATATTATGGGAGAGATGTTTCAAAGGTGTGTTTAAGATCATTACTCGTTTTCCCTTTGAAAACATGAGTATTTTGTACTTGCCTACAACTTTAATGACCAATTCACTGATCGGGGCTTTTTGAAAGCTGGCACAGCCTCAGTTGCTGAGAGTGAAAAGAAGGATCTCTCTTTGCTTAGCACTCAGCTGCTGAAGAATTCCCCTGAGTGGCCGTCACCAGGTCAACAGCAATAGAACAACCCTTGATATTAATATTCTGTAAACTAGGAAAACAAGCTCGATAGGGTATTACTATTCTTCTAATGTTATATAGGAAGCACTTCTGTTTCTAGCATTTTTCAAATGCTGGAGAACAGCAATTGTTTATGTAGAATTATCTGTTATTGTTAGCAATGTTCTTGCTTCTCTGCAACACACGAACATTGCCTTTATCCTTTAGAAGCAGTGGAAAATGATAAATGAGGTTAACAAGCTTCAGTCTAAAGTGAAAACTAAATCTCTAGCTATACAACTCTAGTTGCATTCATTCTGTTTAAGGGTTAGTGTGTTCATTTATTTTCTGGGAAAAAGCGTCTCTTTTCCTTGGCCTCCTGAGAATCAGAAAACATGACTGAAACTCGGTTGGAGTAGCCTATTTTGGGATTTAGCAAAGAACAGTAGGCTCAGCATTTAGGGATGTAGATAGCTTATTTTCCTTAATTGCTTCCCAATCAGAAATTGGATGAACCTTCGGGATGCAGAAACAGGGAAGATCCTCTGGCAAGGAACAGAAGATCTATCTGTACCTGGAGTGGAGCATGAAGGTACTGTGTGGCCTTACTGTGCATTTTGGGGCTGGGTGGTGACATATGTCTGGGTCACCAGAGCTGCGAGCATACCAATGCTGTGAAGGACAGATGTCCCAGCTGTGATTTCACACCTTCAGAGGCATCCACCACCATAACCAGGGGACACGTGGAGAAGGGTGGGAGTGGATCAGTGGCTGGCGAAGGGGACAAGGTAAAAAATGCTAAGCAGGGAGCTCAGCTGCGTGAGGAGTAAGTGGCCAGCCTTTGCTAGGTTGAGTGTTGGTTCCAAAATGAAAAGTACAAAAATATAGTGACGTTTCTCAGTATAACAACAGGGTTTAGTTAAGGTAGAGGTCAAATGGAGAACCGGGGAGGAAGAAGCATACACTGTTATTACCTGGCCTGGCCACAACTGTCCCAATATTCTCCTGCACTAAGTCTGACCTCTGCTTTAAAATGGCAGTACATTGCACATTTACTCTGCTCTGCTGTCCCTCTACTATTGCTAGGAAGGACCTTCCATTTCTGTCCCAGCTGAGTAGCAGAGGACTTCACTGTCCCTTACTTTTCCCCATTTGTGACAAAGCACTGTGGTAGGTCACACCCCTGGCCAAGAGCTTTGCTTTGGCTCTGTGAAGAGTCTGACCTCACCGAATTAATTTTGAAGGCTTTTCTGTTCCATGAGTACCATAGCTGATCTCCAGTGAGTGGAGTGAACTTGACCGTTTAATTATGCTGGTGACATTGATGTATTTTGGTTAAACATCAAGGGCTGAGTTCTGCCTGCCACTACTAGGGCTTACCTCTCCCATAAATGGGAAGGTCTGTTGTGTCTGAAGGAGGCAACCATTGTGTAAAGATCCTCCTCTGCCCAGAGAGCCTACAGATCATCTGTGGCAAAACACTGTGAGCCCAGTAGGCGCCTAGGAATATACCTGGTTTCAAAGCCAGCTAAAGGCGCAAGAGAAACAGGTTCCCTTCTCCTCATTTGGACCCCAGTCAACATTCATCTGCTTTATGACAAAAGTTCATTAATAGGATGGTTGTCTCAGCTTAAGAGGGGCCTGATGCCAGGAATAGAGGATGCAGGTCAGAGCTAGAGGAAAGCAAAGCTGTGACTCAGTGATTACTAAGAGCATTTTTCAAGCTGTGTCTCTTTCAGCCTTGCTAACCTGTACTCCCGTTCTCATACCAGTGCTAATGGCAAACAGTTCTGCTGGTAGGCCTTAACAGGTATTTACTCATGTCTGTCATACAAGTCACCTATATTAAAGAAAAACATTTCAGCATCTTCACGTACAACTGGAAAAAAGCAATTGAAATACAACTTTGAAAAGAAATACGGCAATTCATTGGTTTAGTACTAAATTTCTTAAACTGTGGGTTAGTGATGCTTTGCCTTCTTGGAATAACTGTGTAACAAGAGACTAGGAGAAATGAGGAATCAAGCTTTAGAAACCAGAAGAAAATCAGCTAAAAATCTTCCCAGTCTTCCCAGATTTTGTGCTGTAAAAGCTTCTCCTTGGACACATAGTTAGTCTTCGAATCCTCTTCACTCTGTCGCAGCAGACTGTTGCGCTGCCGTGGTTCGATGCACAGTGCAGAGGGGTGTGCGTTGGGGAGGGTGGACAGCTGGAGCTCTGTCTCAGGAGGGGCCGTTGTGTTGCCCCATTTCCCTCCTGCCATCTTTCTCACTTTGGCAAATTGTATCACCTCACTGTGTCTCAGATTTTCCTCACAGATAAAACAGGAACCCTCACCTCCATCAGAGGAGCTTGGGGAATTAATTAAAGCATACTCTGGCATGAGATTAATGCCCATTGTACAAGGAGTTGTTAAGACCTTATCTGGTGTGCAGTTCACTCATCCATCTAGAAGACGAATGAGTGCAAACGGGAACAGGTGCAGAGAAGAGCTATTAGGAGAAGCCACTGAAAAGATTACGGATGGGAGGATGGTCTTCCTTAGAAGAGAGCCATTCTTGTATGGCTTAGCAGGAAAAGAAGGCTGAGATGGGTAGATTATTCTCAATAAATAGGTTGAGAAAGGGAAGAGGTGTCCAACAGAGGACGATAATCTGACTGTGAGTTAAAAGGTGTGGGGAAATGTGGTTCTGGTACAGTCCTGCAATAGAAGCAGTGAGGGCAAACAGAATAATTGTTTTAAAATGAAGGCCATGCGTGTCTTGGAGTCATTATATAGTACTTGTGTGAGTGTGTTCTGTGGCCATTCAGGGCAAATCACGGTCTAGATATAGCAAAGAAAGAATCAAATAAATAGAGTGAATAAAATATATTTCCTTGAAACAGGGCTTCTCTTTGCTTTTTAAGCAGGACTTAAGTACAGGTTCTTTTAAAAAAAATGAACTCTAAAGTTTCAAATCATGATACTACATTACTCCCTAAGCTTCCTATTACCAATTAGATTAAGTAAAAAGAATATTAATATGGTATTGGATTGCTGCTGAAGTCTTACCATTAAACTGCTGGAAGGAGTGACAAACACTGCCTGAACACCGGAAACTGGAATTAACCATCTAAACCAGCTTTTGACAGCAGGAGCTTTTCCATGTCCCCAGTGACAGCACATTCGAAACTGGGCGGCAGTCTGGGAGATGCAAATCCATAAAGTTTGGTTTCTTCCAATATACAAGCAAATCTTGGAGTAAGCTGTGGAGGTCTAACCCTTGTAGAATCCCTAGTGTTGTTCCATCACCACAGCCAGCTTTCATTCAGGAAATGCAAATAATCCCTTCATCATCTAAGAAAAGATGTCGTTTGAAATACAAGTTTGGCTAAGGTAGCTTGCTTTCTTACATGTCCCAAATATTTAAGGTAGTTTAATAAAACTGTATGAAAACATAAAGATGCAGATATTTTAGTTGAATTTCAGTTTCTAACTAAATGCAGTTGGACCCAAAATGACTTGCTTAGTAAGTAAGAAATGTGTCCTTCTTCACTTTGTAATCTAATCAGAATTAAGTATCTGACTAAATGTATGTTAGCTGTATCAGTGCTTAAATAAATGTACAGGTATATCCTCAAGGTAACAAAAAACAGTAGTAAATTTAGGACAAAGTCTATGCTTACCTGCATTTCAGCCTGTTTTAAAATGGACCTGACTGATGAGAATCAAACTTCTTTCTCTTCTTTCTTTTTAATGGAAAAGAAGAGGCATAAAAGTAAAATGAGTTTAAAATAATTTCAATTAAAATTTTCTGCTTGGTGGTATGAATAGCAATTAAAATCTCTTAGATCAGGCATTTAAAGACTACGCAGTCCTACTTTTATTAAAAGTAACCTTTTATTGTGTAGTTTTACAATATTAAAGCAAACATTCTCAGCAGTTTGTCTTGGGGATGAAAGAAATGTAATTACTAAATTGCGGAATAGTTTTAACAAGTCATTTTACACTTAACTGCAAAGGGCTGTTTATCCACAACAGGCTGTAGTCTGTACTTGTGAGGGCAGTACGTGGTGCCATGCAGATTTCTAGCTGGAAAAAGAAAAAGACTAAAAATAATTAGAAAGCTTTTACATTTAAAACTCTTCCCTTACCCTTTTAACTGTCTTTTTCACCTTTTTTTTGAACAAACCACGGGCTGTGCGTTTCTCCATGGGATCGGACAGTAGCTGACATTCTCTAACCCTTCAGCTCTCTAGGTTGGTTTCCTATCAAGGTCCTGCTCCTTTAAACTGTTGTACATCAGATGGATTTGCCTGGGCTTTGGTAGACTCTTCCTTTTATTAAACAGCAGCCTGCTGTCTGCTCATGGATGTTTTGATACGCTTCCCATCTAAGAACAGTCTGGCTCATAAAACACATGCCAGCTGTGTTCCCTCCCCTCTTTATTTGTAATAAATTTACGTGAAACATTTTCTAATGCACAGGAAGGATTATGTACAATCACACCACAGAAGTATGACGGCCTGGGGAGATTTTTTAGTATATTGACTCCCCCCATATTCTCTTGATTAGGACCTTTCAGCATATTAATCAGTGCTCCAAACTGTCCCTTTTCTTACTCCTCCACCTTTAAAAAAAAGCCTTATGAATTACCTAAGGTACAGTTTGCCACCTGGTGTTGGCCTCTCACCCACTGCAAGAGCCCAGACGCTTTGGATTGCCAAATCACTCCGGCTCTTAAACTCTCTAGTTTGGTACTGACCTGACTGCCTGTGTGGGTCTCAGCGTCTGGGAAACAGAAAAGTTGTGTACTTTTACAGGATGACTTCCCAGAGCTGTGTGAGAGGGCTGAAACAGTGCTGCTGGGCTGAGACATAGCCGTTGGCGGTTTGCTGGGGATGCAGAGTCTGAAAGGGAAAGGGAAGGAGAAGTGAGAAGGGCTAACACGCTTGGTGTACTCAGCAGCCCTTTGGCACACTTCCTAAAGTAAAAATGGAAGTTGCATCTCATATTTCCGCTTGAAGAATTGTGGAGTTTAGTAATAAACAGCTAATAAACCAGGAGTCTGAGAGATCAGCGTTGCATCCCTGGTTCTGTTACAAGTTTTATTCCTGGCTCTGGGCAAGGTACTTAACCTGTGTTTGCATCTTGAATTTCACTCCTGCAAATGTAAAAACAAAGTCCTTTTTGTTTGCATTTCTCCTGCTACTATGATCTTGTACTAGCACTAATCGTTATTTCAAAGTACCTTAGCACCTGACGCAGCTGGGTTTGTTTTATTGTGTCCAAATAATGCTTCTTTATCTGTTCCACAGCTCGAGTTCCTAAAAAAATCCTGAAATGCAAAGCAGTGTCTCGGGAGTTAAACTTTTCCTCAGCAGAACAAATGGAAAAATTCCGACTGGAACAGAAAGTTTATTTCAAAGGGCAGTGTCTAGAAGGTAAGCATCTGCTCTGCGCGCAGCCCTGCTGCGGCGCAGGGAGCGAACCCCAGCGCGGTGGGGATTAGAGAAACTAAAATGGATTGAACGTGGTGATTTTAATTTTTCAGAGTAGCACTGAAGCACTCATCTTGTCAGGACTAATGGGCCACAGTATTAGGGATAGCATTTCATAAGTGTATTAACACTTCGTTATGTAAGCAAAAAATCTGGGTAATCGTGCTTCAGGGCATAAATCCACCGCAGGCTGCCTGAGGCAAGGAAACAGGTTATTTTAGAGTCACTCATTACGGGCATTCATGCATCTTCCTCAATCTTCCTCAGGAGCACCTAGTGCTGGCCACTGCCAGACTGGAGGCTGGACAAGAGGAGCCTCTGGTTTACTTTGGTTACAGCAGTGCCACCGCATTGTCCGTGTGACTCCATAGCTGCACATCTGATCTCCCTCACTGCTTTATTACTCTTAATCTGGGGCAGAGGAGGGGGAGGTAAAACACTGAGCTCCTTGTCTTTTGGGCAAGCGGTTGTACACTTGGTCTCAACTGAATCCGGGGGATGTCTGCAAGGGGGGAGCATGGTTTCCCTGTTCCCAGTTAGGTGTGATGAAATTTCCACTGAACGCTAAGGAAGTGGCTGACTTTATCGTTACCATCAGCTATTTTAGAAAGGGAGTATCTGCTTCAAGAGGAGGGCAGGGTTCAGTGCAGTTTAAGCTGTACAAAGCAATTTAAACGTAAAATGTTGGCAGGACAGTTTAGGGAGTTCCCCAGCCTGTCAGGTGAAAAGCAAAAGGGCCATTTGTGGATTTTATCTTCTTTCAAATGCCTCTGGATCTTCTTTTTACTTTGCAGAATGGTTCTTTGAATTCGGTTTTGTGATTCCTAACTCCACAAACACTTGGCAGTCCTTGATAGAGGCAGCACCTGAATCACAGATGATGCCAGCTAACGTTTTAACGTGAGTGAGTGCCTTGGGCTTACAGAATCTGAGAGCAGGCAAAGAAAAAACACTGTGTGGCATTTCCTTGGGGGGCACAGTGGGAATGAAGAGAGGGAGCTGCTACCAGCTCTGAGTCACCCTCGCTGCTGTTAGCTGTTGAGAGATACAAGGGGCTAAGCCACCCTCATTACCCTCTTTCCCATAGGTCCAATTTGCATTAATATAGCAGTAAAAGTTTGGAGAAAGGGGAACTGATCCTGTATTATGCTTAATTTTTTTGAAAGGTGAACCATGAAAGGATTTTAAAATGCTTTGCAGCTTAATACCCCTACATCTGGGGGCGGGGAGGGGGACGGGAGATGTCTGGGCCATTTTCAGATCCAGCTACTAATCACGACTCTTGCCCAAGGTGGTTGTTTCTTCATGCAATACATCACCCGCAGAATCTGCTGTAGCGTTTGTTTCATGTACCATGTGCCAAGCTTTGTGTCTTTTACATTGCATTATAAACTAGGCATTTAGTCATACGGAGTTGTGTCTGGGGATAAAATACCCTTAATGGGTAGAAAACAGTCATTTTACAATCACCTGTAACGGCATTCACGCACCTTCCTCAGAAACGTCGAGTGCCGGCCGCTGTTTGCCCATTGACTTCCGAATAGGACAGTGATCTCTGGGACAGTGATGCACACTGGGCATTGCACGGGGCGTGGACGGCGAGGCACGAGCCGTGGCGGGATGAAGGAAAAGCCTCCTTGAGGGGGGCCCCTGGGAAGCTGGAATCACTGGCAAAGAGCTGCCCTCCCTGCAGTGCTAGAGGGGTGCTGGCAAGCACACGGGGAACACGTTGCCAGCAGAGACAGAAGAGTGTGGGAATCCTCCTGCCAGCAAGAGGCAGACGGGGAGCAGGCAGTCTCACTGCAAGGTCACTGTGTCCTCTGGAAGACCTCCCTCTCCAGTGTGTTCCCTGGCTGGAGAAAAGCCAGTCGCATAGAGAAGACATCGGGATGGGAACTACCGTCACTGATTTCCATTCGCGGCACGTTTCAAAGAGAGAGCGGACTCAGAAGAGAGCGTCAGTGTTCGAATGGCGCTCCCTGGCACAAGCTGCTCAGAAGCTCGTAGGTGCTACACACATCCTCAGCTCCCAGAGCTGGTGGCTTTCAGTCAGTACAGGAGGAGCCAGGTTTGGGAATCAGAGTAAAGAAACAAAGACAAGTTGGCTTTGCCCATCTCAGGAAATCAAGGCATTTTCAGGACTGGAAGTTGCGAGCATCCAGCCCTCAGGTGACCTTGAGGATTTTGCAGTGTTCCATTTTTAACCTGGAATCTGTCCACTTGCAGTGGTCAGCCCAGACCTCTCTCCTATTCATAGAGATGTCCTAAAGTAATTCTTGAGGCTTTTCAGTAGAATCACCAACCCAAAGAAAACAGCTTTTCTCAGCTGCCAAGACTTGGAGAGCCCCTCACTTTCTGATCGTCCCAAAGACCTCATGTTCATCTCAGTGTTTCTATAGCAGGAGAAAATGGAGATGTGGTATTTGGTGCAGCCACTCTGCGTAAAGGATTCCCAGGATGCCTGAATATCAGCCTGAGAACATTCCCTGCCATTTGAGTTCAAGCATTGTCCGTGCCACAACAAAAACCTTCTGCTCTTGATGGGCTCAGCTTTGCCAGTGTTACAGATACCAAGAGCCACCGTGGAGATGGAACTGCTGTTTTCATTTTCAGGAGCCAGGTTATTTAGGCATGGTCAGATCACACTGCTGAGGTGTCAAAGTCTTGTAATGGCCCCCCAGTTCTTGTGTCTACCAAAACCTCAAAGTCAGTGACTTAAATCATCAGAGCTTCCATCACAGCCAAATTTACATTTCTATTGCAGTTTGTATAAAATACACTTGTCTGTTTGCATTTAAGCCCTGCTTGAGGGAAAGGACATGTTACATGGGTTGAAGTAGCTTGCTTAGCAGTAGAGCACAGAGATGGGGAATAAAAAGAGAATTCCCATCGGTTCTTACAATTCACCACAAGAGAGAGGGGCCTGAACGTGCTGGGACTGCTCGTTTGTTTTTAGCAATAGAAGTGAGCAGAAGTCTGCTCTTCCTGAGCGCTCTGCAGCCTGCGTGGTGCTGAGCCTGGGAAAAGGTGACCAGGGAGGGGTGGGGGGAACTGCTCCCCGTAGAATGCAGCGGGGAGACCCTTCAGCCCCGGTGGCCCCACATCAGGGGACAGCGCTCATTGCATGCGGCTCCAAACGAGCTCGTGTTGCAGGGGGTAAGATCTCAGCCCAGGCTCATGAGAGCATTGAGAGGAACAGTCATTTTCTACTGTTCACGCATTCTTCTAACACCTCTTTTTCTCCTCTTTTCCTCCCACAGTGGTAATGTTATTATAGAAACCAAATTCTATGATGACGACCTTCTCGTAAGCACTTCCAGAGTGAGACTTTTCTACGTTTGAGATGGGGCTTTTTTGGAGCTGTTTTAGTTTTCCTCCATACAGTTCTTGGTGCAGAACCCCCCCCTGACTATCCAGTGGAAGACACTCCTGTAGGCGGTGACCCTGGGGACCAGCTCAACGTGGGTTGTGACCTTTGCCCATCACTTATTTTGCTTTCTCCTCTGACAAGCCCAGACCAAACCCTCAGAGACAGGGCCGTCTGCTCAGCGATGCACTGGGGAATAGAGGCTGTCTCTGACACGGGCAAACGATGGTCATGCAGAACCAATTCTGTAAATTTTCTTAGTGACATCCTTTGTACTTCTCTGGATCCTGGTATAATCTCCCATTTCCACTCACACCAAACTCTCGATGCGTTTCATTTTTGAGGGATTGAGTTAACCTGTTCATTTTTCTCATGTTGTAGGTTTTTATCCTTTCACTGGATTTCTGTGTAACTGGTCCACACGTCCTCTTACCCTGAACTTGTAAAATAGACTGTGATATCACCTAATGTAATTAAAACACATTTATCAATTAAAACATTCCTACCGTCCAAAGAAGGGAAAAAAATATTTGTTCTGTGCATTTTCTTTTCTGTTATAAAACCGCGTCACGACGGGCACAAACTCCTGTCCCTCACCAGCAGCAGGGCAGGGCTCTCCACAGCCCTGCTTCTTCACGGCCCCCGGAGCCTCGTTCAGTTCCTCTTCCTCCTGCCAACCGCCTCGGAAAGGTCTCCTGACTGCTCTGACCCAGGTTTCTCCTTGGCCTCCTTTCCGACCGTTAATCCCTCGGGGCAGTTTGTCCCCTTTGCCCAGTCCCCAGTTCCTTGAGCAGCACTGCACGCTGTTCTGCTTTTCTAAATTCCCGGGGATGCTCAAACCCCTCCAGGAAGACCTGCGTTCCCCTGAGCCCCCAGCTCGGTCCTGCGCTGGGCTGAGCTCCCTGAGGCACAGCTGGTTGCCGATACCAACAATCCCCGTGCGCGCTCAGCTTTAATGAGTCACGGGGTGATTTTGCTCCACAGGCTTCTCAAGCCCTACTGCTGCTCTTCCTCCTGGTCGTTTATCATTAGCTCGAGCACCTATAAGTCTTGGGAGGGAGGCATCTCCAGCTTCTCCTCGTAAACGTCACAGGCAGCTTTGACGGTTGGACAAGATGATCTTGGAGGTCTCTTCCACCCTTAATGATTCCATGATCACTTTGCCACCTTGGCCAGTCTGTCCTGTGGCTGGGCTTGAGGTTCCCCGGAGAGTCGCAGGGACGTGAAACGCGTCATTCCAGGTCCTGAATTCAGCCACTGGGTGTACGTGGGGGAGAGAGAGCGCAATGGGTTTTTTAGGCGTGTTGAAGTTGGACCATTAACCCCCATGAGGAGAACACTGTCCACCGCAGCAGCTTTCTCACAAGACCTCGCTGATGGACTCGCAGGGCAGAGTTGTCCCAGGGGCACGACCTGTCCTAGGCCAGGCGTTATACAAAGAGAGCAACGAAATCTGCCTTCTGCACCCAGCGTGAGTGGCACCCTGCGATGGCGGTATCCCTGTCAAACAGCAGGGACAAAAGGTATCCAAAAGGGAAAAAAAATAAATATATATATATATATATATATAAAAGGTTGAGGGTCTTGAGAGCCCGCGCCCCCGTGTTCCCGGCCAGACAGGCACGGAGGCCGTGTCTCCTTTAGCCCAGCTGAGCCAGCCTGGGCACGGCGCTGCTCCCGCTGGGGCCGGATCCCACCCGGTGCCGCCGCCTGGAGCGGCCGGTGGGCTTCGGGCAGCGCTTCTCCCACCCGCTCCCCGGGGGAGGCAGGGCCCGGGGGAAGCCCGCCGGCCTCCGCAGGGGTTCAGGCGACCACCCACACGCGTGGCTGCGGCTCCCGCGGGGTGAGCTGCCCTGGGAGAGGGACCTAGAGGGACGCGGGGCCTGAGACGGCCCGAGGGGACGCCCCGGAGCCCCTTCGCTTCCCCACCCGCCTCCCCTGCCCGGGCTGCCCCAGTTCGCCCAGTTGGAACGGGCCAGCCCGGCGGCGGCTCTGCGGCGGGTCATTGCCGCCCCCCAGCGGCACCGCGGGAAATAGCTGGCTGCTCGCCCGCGCCAGCCCCTGGCCCAGCCTCTCCCAGTGCCCCCAGCATGGCCCAGCGCGGGGCTCAGCCTCTCCCAGTGCCCCCAGCATGGCCCAGCGCGGGGCTCAGCCTCTCCCAGTGCCCCCAGCATGCCCCAACGCGGGGCTCAGCCTCTCCCAGTGCCCCCAGCATCCCCCAGCGCGGGGCTCAGCCTCTCCCAGTGCCGCCCAGCATCCCCCAGCACGGGGCTCAGCCTCTCCCAGTGCCGCCCAGCATCCCCCAGCACGGGGCTCAGCCTCCCTTAAAGAACCGACGGAGCAAACGTCGGGGCTGGGGCCGGATCCAGCCGGCAGAAAGAACCCGGCAGGGGGTTCCGGGCGGCAGAACGACTCGGGGAGAGCATGTTCTGCCCAAAACCATGGGTGCTCAGGGCAGGAGCCCACGCCTGGCCCACGCAGGAGGAGCTGCAGGCCCCCTCGCCGCAGGGCTGACAGGGATTTGGGGGCCCTGGGAGAAGGGGCAGGAGGTGCTGCCAATGCGCTGCCCTCAGCATGGCCCGTCCAGCTCTTGGTTCTTCACAGGGCCATCAGCACCGGGACAGCAAAGGCTCCAGCAAAGGGAAAAGTGGGGCTGGAAATGGCAAGAGTGGAACAGGAGGGCTGGGGGGGGGTGTTGCCACCACCCATCCACGTGCCCAGGGGTGGTTCTGGCCTCACGCCACCCTCTGTGCAGAGGCAGGCAGGGGGGAGCAGCAGGAGCAGGGAGCACCACAGTGATTCCTCCTTTCATTTACAAAAAAAAATTCTCACCTGGAACCTCACAGCCCCGCAGGCGCCTCCAGGAAGGGAAACCTCCCACAGACGGGCCCCACACCGAGCTCTGCACGAGGGGAGGGCTCCGTGGTGGCGTGCGGGGCAGTTTTTGTGGGGGTAGGACTCAGCTGGACCACACAGAGCCCAGACACGTGGCCAGAGGCCACAGAGGCACATCGGGAAGTGGAGGAAGGAGGGAGAGAGAAGCAGGTGAGAGCCTGGGGGACTGGCACCAAGAGATTTAGGGTGAAGCTTGAAAAAAAGCTAATTTCATCCTCACTGCCCTTCAGCCACATCTATCTGGGAGCCCCCCGAGCCCGCGTACTGCAGAGCTGCTGGGTGAAAGCAGCAGGGCAGCACAAGAGGGTGGTGCACAACGTGCTTTTGGCTTTAGCGGAACTTTCTGCTTTGAGGTCCATCGCACTCACCCCTGCTCCAGCCATCTGCAGAGGCTCCCCAAGGCGCAGGTGCAGCTTATGGCAATGAAAAGCACCCATCGATGGGGCTCCGGGCTGACTGCAAAGCGGGAACCCAGCCCAGAGGCATCGGGCCCTAGGTGCACGCCACAACAGGGGCGACGGAGCCAGTGCCCCCCACCACACAGCAAGCACCGGACCCTCGCTGCCCACGGCCAGCACCCTGCCAGGCCGTTGCCTACCCCAGCTGCCACCCCAGCGCCTTCCTCGGCTGCCGCAGGGGCTCTCAGCTGCCTGATCGCCCGGCTCCCGCTGGCGCTGCCCCAGATCTGCCCTGCCCAATAACTCAGGCGGGAAGCGGAGCCATCCTAATGCGGTTAATGAGCTGATTCACGCAGGTTACCGGCAAACAAAAGGCGCACAAACAGCCCAGGGCCATGTTACTTTCGGTGCCTGCTTTGCTACTCTTACCTTCCTGTGGGTGCAGGCAGCGCGTGGCAGCAGGCAGCGCGTGGCGGCAGCGCCGTCTAGTCCCGCCTTACACAGCTCTGTCCTCCCCTGGTGGCACTGGGAGAGGGAAAGGAGAGCTGGGAACGATCGAGCCCCTCTGTCCCATTTGGGGCAGAGATCCCGCTTCTGGGTCGCTGGGACAGCGTAGGCAGAGCCCAAGCTGGGTGTCAGACTGCTCAGACACGGGGACCTCGGGGCTGCCAGGCCACTCCAGCGCAGTCCCATCTGTCCCCCAAGGCAGGAGGGCAGCCGGGTCAGAGGCAGGACCCAGAGCCCCATTTTCAGCCCAAGGTGCCTAACTCCTCCCGCCCTAGGGACCCCCAGCTCCTCGGTGCTGTGGGACCTGGGTGCAGTCCCTGTTGGGGCCCGGCACCCACCTCACCCCCCTGCACAGCTGACATCCATGGCAGTGCTCCCCCCCAGCACCCTACACCGCAGGAGGGGAGTGGGGCCAACCATAGCCGCAACCCCTCTTGCAGAGCATCTGGCTTCTACGGGATCCAGCTCTGTGCCAGAATCCCACCGGCACTGCCCTCCCCGTGCCAAAATCCTGCCTGTTCTCCCAGCGCCCCAGGGCCAGGCACCCAAGAGGGATGATGAGCTGGGGACATGAAGCAATGGAAGGAGGGCATGGCGGGACACTGTCCCAAAAGCCAGTCAGGAAAGGGCTGCTGTTGCCTGGGTGCGCAAAAGTGGAAGGGTGACGAGTGGTGGAAAGGAATTTGCTCATGCCAGCACAGATGGACACCAAGAAACCACCAGAGATGCAGGAGGAAGCCACAGGAGTGATGGGATGACCCTGATGACAAGGGACTTACAGAGCCAGGGTCACCTGGCTGATGGAGACACAAGAGTGGCTGGAGGAGAGCACAGACACCTGATGGGAAGAGGTGGCAAAACCAGCAGCTGAAGCCATCTGGCTCAGGATCCGCGGGCGTTTGTACCCCTCGGTGCTTCCCAGGATGCTCGCAGGAAACTCCCTGGCACAGAGCAGGGGGGGGAACCGCTCCGGCTGCCCCAGGGCAGCAAACACGCTGTGCCACCCCTTCACAGCCCCGCAGCCTGCGCGGGTCTCCCGGCAGCGGGGCGCCAGCCAGCCGCAGCCCGTGCCCGCCGTGCTGCCACNCCGGCCAGCCCCACGGCAGGCAGGCCGGCGGGCCACCTCCAGCCCCGGAGGAGCGGCCCTTGCGGCGGGCCGGTAGCACCAAGCCCCCGGGGACACCGGGCCGGGGCTGCCGCCGCAGCGGGGTGAGGCGTCCCGGCATCTCCCGCAGGCACCGGCACCTCCGTGCCTCGCACCGGCATCCACCCCGCCTCCGGGCCTGCCCTCGCCACGCTGGGGCACGCACGGGGAGCCCCGAGAGCCCAAGGCCAGGGGTAACGGCCCAGGGGGGCTCCCCGCAGCCGAATACCAGCCCCAGCCGTGGCTGGGGAGCAGCCTGCTCCGTGGGGTGCAGCACAGGGGGCAGGCGCCCCACGCTTGCCCTGTCCCACAGCAGAGCTGTGCCCCCCTCCTGCTCACCCCCCAGAGCTGCAGCCTTGTCCCCGCCATCCATCCCGAGGACAGGCCTTTGCGCTGGGGGGTGTCCCCAGGGACGCAGCATGCCCTTACCTTGGGGGGATGAGCAGAGCTGAGGGGGATTTGTCCCAGGATAGGGAGCCAGCCCCCACGCGGGCCAGGATTGGGCTCTCCAGGGGGCTGGGCTGCTGGCTCTGCACCCATCCCCACAGGGTGGGTGCACCCCACGGCAGTGGGGAGCCGCTCTGAGCCCTCACTCGGCCACGGAGCTGACCCCCGGCAGGCTCCCGCTCCCTGCCGCCCCAGGCACACAACTTGGAGCCACGTCCCTTCTCTGCCGGTGGATCCTGGCAGTGCCCGGGTGCCGGACGGGGAGCGGGTGGCTCGTGCCTGCTATGGGGTGTCCTCCTCAGTGCTGCCCGTGGGTCGGGCACCAGCTGAGCATCCAGGTCTCCAGCTTTGGGCACAAACCCACCAGACCTCCTGCCCCAAGTCAGGAGAGAGGTGCTGGTTTCCAGCTCCCTGAAAGGCAAGTGCCAGGAGCCTGCTCTGCCTGCAGCAGGACATGGGGGGCAGAGAGGTGCCCACAGAGCCCAGGGCACCCCCATGCCCAAAGCGAGCTGGAGGACCCACATCCATTTGACACCCAGCCAGAGGTAGAGCCCCTCAGGCCCCCCACCCGGGCAGGAAAGGACCCACACACCAACCCCATCCCTGCAGATTCACAGCCTGAGGTCTCCGTCCCTGTGGATTCTCCCAGGGCTAATCGGGTTGAGTGCTCTCACCCCCCAGCCGCCTGCCTTGCGCCGTGCTCTCTCACAAAGGGGGTGCAAGAGCCTCGGCAGGTCCCAGTCTGCTCTGGACTGCAGCACTCGCTGCTTCCTCCCAGGTCTCTTCCTGGCTCACACACGGTGAAGCACCATGGAGGGGCCTCCCAGGCCACCAGATCTGGCCGCCCCCCTCCCTCGAGGGCTCCCCAGCCAGCCATGAACAGGAGCCATGGCCCTCCTTGGGGTGTGCAAAGCCAAGGGTCCCCCTTGGCCCTTCCTCCTGCCCTTTGGAGAGGGTCAGCCAGAGAAGATGGCGCAGCCATCAGCACAGGGAAGGATGGAGGATTCCCAGTGTGTGCAGGAGGAGCCACAGGCACTCCACCCCAGAGCAGGGAAGGATTGGGGTGACGGCCCCGAGGAGACTTGGCAGCAGGGATTGGCATCCAGCTGGGTTTCAGATCTTGAGTCCCTCCACTGGGGTGCGGGCTGTCAGGTCCCTCCAACTGCCAAATCAGGGTCCGGGACCAGACCTTGCCCTGGCTCACCAAGTGGGACAGGCTGTGGGGCACGTGGCAGCCAAGGGACAAGGCAGGAACCAGATGTCCAACATCTGCTCTTCAGTATTGGCCAGGCTTTCCTGTCCTCACCAGGCAGCTCAGGGCCAGTGCACAGACATCCCTACGCCGTTCAGGAGGTGCATCTCTGCTATGTGGGATAAGCCAAGACTGGCCAAGGGCCCTGGGCTTCCCCAGCCTACTCCTGAGTGGTCTGCTCCCCTGGGACACTTCATATCCTCAGTCAGGTGGCAATCGCTCTGCCAGAGGAACAGCTCTTCATGTCTGTTTTCAACAGCAACACCCCAAAAGCGCTTCTGAGTTTGTGATCTTGAGGCACTGTACCTGGCAGGCAGTTTCACTCAGACTTAAGTAGATGCCAATTATTTGCCTAGACACAACCTGCACCAGTAACCCAACCCATGTGTAGTTTGGAGTCCCAAGTCCTGCGTTCCCCACAGGCAGGTTCTCCACCAAGCCCTCAAGGTGCTCCAAATATCATGAAGGTTGCCAAGATGCAACAAGAAGAGTTTGGGATGAGGCTAACTGAAAACTGCAGCTGGTGCAGGACATGCTTGAGCTGATGAAGCAGGTCCTACCCTACTACACGCAAGAGGTCAGGACTGGAGATACGTCTGCTGGTCCAGACCCAGCCCAGTTGCCCACAGGACATAGGCTCAGCCCCACTGGCTACGTTGGCTGTGACCTTTGGTAGCACAGCTCCACTGGTGCACTGCATTTCAGGCCGACCACATGGAAGTTGCTCTCAGTTCACCTGGTTGTTCAGCCACACACAAGACACCATTGCTCCAGCCAAGGTCCAGCCAGAGTAGAACCCTTGGGAAGAGCCGCCCTTGGTCGAAGTGGCCACCTGTATACATCTGCACAACCAGAGTCCTTCCAGGCTTGTACAAGGCACCCTGCAGCTCTTCTGACAGCTACATTTGGGAGCTACCCAGGCTATCTTCAGTGGTCAGCAGCCAGCTAGCACACCTCAGAAGAGCTTCAGCTATTTGCCTCCGTGGTCTCCAGGGGCAGCACGATCAGCAGTTCAACCAAGATTCACACACAGCTCCCGTCTACAGCACCTCTGCTCCGCAGGATACAGCTGAACATGCAACCTGTGAAGTTCTAGGAGAGGGACTCAGCATCACGACACCATGCCTGAAGGCACACAATGGCCACATGCTCTTCACAGCGTCAGCGCCCCACCTAGCCTGGCTCTGGTCACTAGGCAGCAGTGGAGATCATCTTCTGTACATCAGAGGCAGGTAGGGTGCCCCAGGTCCCAGCAGGCAGCCCCAGCACAAGCCCAGCTCACCAGGGAGACCAAGATCTTCAGAGGTACCTTCAGCTGGTAGGACTCCCACAAGCCCTCTCCTGCTGAGGGGGACCTGCTGCTCCTGGTCCCCATCCCAGGACACCATCCAGCTGAGCAATCCCTGCAGCATTATAGATCCACCTAGAAGGCCCTGGGTGGCATCAGGCACCAAATGAGATTAAGAGCCACCTCCAAGCCCGCACCCCCTCTGGGCCACAGAGGAAAGAGGCTCTTCGCACTGAACACAGCTCCTCCACCTTCAGGCAGGCCCAGCCCTGGCACTGAGGCAGCTTTATAGCCCTGGGTGGGGTGTGGCTGCCCCTGACTGGCTGGGACAGCTGACAGGTGGCAGCTCCGGATTGGCTCAGAGCAGCCTCCCTCACCCTGCCATTGGTGAGCTGCTGCTGTGAAGGGGGCGACAGTAGCAGGGACAGGTGGCAGCACGTGGTTGGCTGGCATGGCGGGGGAGGCGCCAGGTGGCAGGCCAGGATTGGTCAGGCCTGGGTGTTTCTTGATTGTGGTTGGTGGAGGCAGTGGGGGGGAGGGGCAGGGACAGCTGGCAGTGTGGGATTGGCTGTTAGGCTGTGCCAGTGCGTGGGGATTGGCTGGAGCCAGGCGGCTGGGCAGTGGGGCTGGAGAGGGGCTCCGTGCAGGGGCCCACGCACTGAGCTGTGCCCGGCCTCAGCCCCCTGCGCCGGGCCCAGCCTGTCCCCTCCCTGCTCTGCGCCCAGGGCAGCGTCTGCCCTCTCTGCACCGAAGACACGGGAGCACGGCCGGGGCTACGGGGCGGGGGGCTGCCAGACGTCAGGGACCCAGGGGTAGAGACGGGGCGCAAACAGCGGGGCTGCCCCGCACGGCTGGAGGCGAGGGAGCAGGGCTGCGCCTCTCCAGCGCCGGCGGCCGTGGGGCTCACGCCTGCCCTCTCCTCGCCCCCCGCAGCTCCGTGCCCTACCCATCGCCAGCTGGGAGCAGCCTCCGGTTCTACCCCGCGCCCATCTGAGGAGGACCCTGCTACCCACAACCCCCAGTTTTGGGGGGCTGCAAGTGGTAGGACAGGTCCTGCTCTGCAATGGGGGGCAATAGAGCCGCTGCTCCCCCAGAATCCTCCCCCACGCGTACAAAACTGGGCCCCAGGAGCCTCACACCAGTTGTGCACAGAAGGTCCCCGTGTCTCGGCGACACACGGAACCTGCTCCTGCCAGCTCCTCAGCTGCAGAAACTTATTTGAATAATTTGCCTCGCAAACCTGCAGGCACCAGCTCCCATCGCACGTCGTCGCAGCCCGCAAGCGGGGCGGCTGCGGCGGGGACACGGGCCTGGCCCAACAAAGCAGCACCCAGCAGCACGGCGACGCTCGGCAGCACCGTTTGCCACTGCCGCGTTGTCACGTCCCATCGGGGACGTCAGGACACCCGCTCATCGAACCTCCCGCTGGCCTCCCGCTCCGGCAGGGCTGGATAGGGCCTGGGAATGGAGGCAGTAAATCTGATAAGCTATCAGCGGGCACCACGATTAGCTGGATAATTACGGACAAGGAGCCAGATTTTGAGCTTATTTGCCACTGGTGTAAATACAGAGTAAGTGACCTGACTGCTCCCAGGGATCAGACGGAGCCGTGACCCTCACAGCCAGCGTGTTCAATGTGCGATGGTTCCTCTTTTTTAAAAAAAACAGAATAAAAATCACGGCCCGGCACCTCACTGCTAACTGCAGGGCAAGGGGAGGAGACGAGACCACGTGGCAAGGCTCCGGCACGGCCTGGGCCAGCGGGGAAAGGGGACTTGCCGGAGCCAGGCGAGGGTTTGGGAGGCGCAGACGCGAGGTGGGTTCCTGCAGACGGTCTCCGCACACCCAGCAGAGCGGGCTGAGCTATTCTGAGCTCCAACACCCTAGAGGAGGGAGGAAAAATTAGCTGGAGGCAGGCTCCGAGCAAAGCAGCAGAGGGCCAGGCTAAGTTACAGCGGTTTTGGTGTAAGCAGAGCCGAACCCCAGCTGCCTCTCCAGGTCCCACCACACCTCTGCTAACCTGGTGCCCCAGGAAGGGCTGGAGCATCCCTCAGGGGCCAACTCCAGCTGCATTCAGCCCCTGCTGAGCACCACCTCTGCCAGCACACGTCCCACCCGCTGCCAGCCATGCTGTCACCAAGCCCCACGCAGCCTGAAGGCGGCATTTACACAGCCTCGGCCGTCACCACCCCACAAACAGAGGGTCACCCGCCCACAGCATACACTGCAAGGAAGGATTTTTGGGGTGGGTTCCTCACCACATCGGCCAAATGCGGTCTCAAAGTCCAGAGGTGGAGGGCCAGCAGCATTGTGGAGCACCCCAGCTCACTCTGAACTTCCATGTCTGCTGGGCTCCCAGCCTAACCTGACAGCAGCAAGGGGATGGCACGGCCCACAGCCCCCCCCATCATCTCTTCCCAGCCCAAATCTAAAGCAAAGAAATAAAGAGAGAAAGAAGGGGAGAAAGAAATAAAAAAACTAAAACAAATCAAAACTAAACCAAAAAGCAGCAGTTGGGAGGCAGCCTTGTTAGGACAACTCAGCAAAATAAAATTCCGGTTTATTGTTGGACAACATTGTTTCACACATACATCAAACAGGCCAAAAAAAAGAAAAAAATAAAAATAAACAGCAACTTCATAGACAGAAAAAAAAAAAAAAAAGAAAACCTTTTTATCTTTGGCCTTGCCACCTCATACAAACCACGATCTATGGTACAGCTAAAGTACATACACAAAAAAAGTTACTGGAATGCTCAGAATAAGATTGTAAATTTTTTTTTTTTTGCATTTTTGTCTTTTTTTTTTTTAATTTTTTTACAAGGTTTTGTTTTATTCTCCTTTGAGATAATGGTTTGGGCCTGGTCACACCACAAGTAAAGTCAGAGATAGGTAACAAGAGAGATATACACTTCAAAGCCCCCCTTTTGGTCAATCCGAGATCACTTAAAAATGGCGGACCTCCTAACAATATGTACAAAAATATAAAATGTAAATAAAAAATACAAACAAATTCTCCTTTAAAGTACTTTTAAGAAAGAAAGCAGGGCCTTGAAGTTTTGGTGCTTGGGGGAGAGGGAGTCTGTGGGGGAAGGGGGGGTTTCTCTCCCCACTAACGGGCGAATTGTTTCGTATGTTCGTTGAGTGGCAG
>VWZZ01003719.1:392749-417636 GCA_013399095.1 Psophia crepitans | reverse complement strand
CCGGAGGGCGACCCCGAGTCGGGGGGAGACTCGGACGATGAAGGCGACTCGGACTCGTCTGGTGACGGTGAAGATGAGGAGAAGGAGAATGAGGCCGAGATCCAGCGGCTGGAGGAGCAGGTGAGGCCCGCCTGGGCCGGGGGCGGCGTGGGAAGGGGGCGGCGGGGCAGCGCCGCGGCCTCCGCCCGGTCCCGGGTCCTGGAAGCGTTGCTGGAGGCCGGGCATCTCGTCGGCGGCTCGCCCGCGTTGCTGTGGGAGATGTACCGGCCCCGGGGCTGTGGAGGAGGCTCGTCCCGGCGAACCGACGCCTTCCCTGTGGGAAACCTCGGCGTGGGGCGAGACCCGGCCTTGGTGGGGTCTCCCTTGGGGCTGCCCGCTGGCCTGGCTGCGGCGGCGGTGGGAACGAAAAATACTCTCTGGCTGCTCGTGTGGTTTGGTGCTGGGAGCTGTCCAGACATGAATGGTTCGTGTCTGAAGTGGAAATAGGCGTTTTGGGGATTTTTGAGAGGGAAAAGGGAGAGAAGAGCCCTAGTGGGCGGTTTGTGCTTACTGAACAAAACTTTGCTAGCTGTTGGGGGGGTGTGGTATTGCCTTTCGAGAAATTAAACCACGTTTGGCTCCGTTGAAGAAGGCTTGCTTTATTTTGCACGCCTGGGTCTGTTTCTGCAGCTGGTAGCTGCTGTGTGGCTGGTGCTGGTGTTTGCAGTGCTGAGCAGTGACCTTTAGAGCTTAGACCTGTAGGCTAAGACCTAAGCTTAACTTTAAAGCTCTGTTAAACTCGGAAGTGTTTTTTATAAATGTCTGCTTGTGAGCTGAAAGCACCTTGCACGCAGCAGCGAAGTTCGGTGCAGCGCTGTGCAGGCAGGTAGGTGTTATCTTGGTTCTGTGAATGCATGATGAGATTTGCACGCCCCAAAAACCAGTATGATGTTCTGTTCTGCTAAATGTTCTCTGATTTCTTCATGTCCACCACTCAACAGTGCTTTTAAAAAATATTTATTATTTTTTAAAGCTTTCCATCAATGCTTTTGACTATAACTGTCACTTGGATCTGATAAAGCTGCTGCGCCAGGAGGGAGAGTTGGTAAAGCTCAGAAGAGCTCGTCAGAAGATGAGTGAACTCTTTCCACTTACCGAAGGTACAGAGCATCTTCTGCTCGTGTTGCCGCCCGTACCGCTAACCGTCATCCATGTAAAATACCCTTATTTCAGCAATGAAATAATGTGTTTGTGTCAGGCTTCAGCAACATTGTTCCGGTCCAGAGAAACCTAAAGGAACAGATTTAGGACTTTTTAAACTCTGAATGCTGCTGGTGTGAGCAGCCAGCGTTGAGCCTGGCTTCTGGCAGACACAGGGGAGCGAGCCTGTGGCAGGAATTTGAGTTCTGGCTAATTGTAACTGCGCTGTCCTGCCCTGTCCTCTGCCAGGGGCTGCTGTGGTGGGGTGGAACTGGTGGGGGAGGTGTTTGTGTGTGCCCAGCGACTCCAGTCTCTGCTCTGTCTGTCCGTCTGTTAGCTGGGTGGAGTTGTTGCTGCCAGGATCTGACCTGCTGTAGCCCAGGGACAGGCGTATGTTTGCTGTAGGACTGGTAGCGTACAGCTGTGGGACGGTGGCACTGAAATGACTCCAGGCACTTAGCGAATGTGATTCGGAGCTCTGACAAATTCCTGCCAAAAGTTAAATTTCACAGGCAAGCAGCAAAAATAATACAGTGTTGGTGGAAGTTTCAGGTAGCCCTTGAAGTGGCTGTTTCTCTTTTATTCATAATATAGAGGCAATGCAAATATTGCAGAGTCTGCTCTGCCAGTGTGCCCTTAGCCTCAGCAAGGGAAGGTTTCCTTCTGTGCACATGGAAACTTGCAGCCTCCGAAGCCATTTATTGTTTCTTGTGAAAGCGTGAGGCAGGGCGTACCTCTGGACGTCTCATGGGCTGCAGGTGCGTACTGATCCTCTGCCCGTGGTACTGGCAAGTTGCTGCTTGCAGCTTCTGCTCTCTTCAAGTAGAAGTGCGCTTGTTTAGCACCGATTTGAAGAGGTGTCTACTAAACTTTTCTTTTAAATGAATTGTGAGTAGTTGTAGAGGCTCAAATTTTTCTCTTGGCCCTCTCCCCATTTTTAAGTCTGTTGCTAAAAACTCTCATAAAAAATTCGACAAGTGGATTTCACTTATTCCTTCTGAGCATGTGATGTATTCTAAACTTTTTCCTTTCAGAAATTTGGCTGGACTGGTTGAAGGACGAGATAAAAATGGCTTCTGAAAGCTCTGAGCGAGAGAAAGTTTATGAGCTGTTTGAGAGAGCTGTGAAAGACTACATCTGTAAGTTGGTGATATATGCTGTAAAATGTATTGTGTTGCATTCAGCTGATGGCTTTCTATTTCTGGGAAAGAGTATTCCTTCTGTTATAATGTAGAAGTGGCATCAAAATACTAGTGTGGAAGAGATCCTTGGTTTTTCTGAAATATTGGAGTCAAAGGCCATTCAAAGGTGATGCTTTAAGGACTTTTTCAGCCTTTAAGGTCTTCTAAACTCATGTAAAAAATTTCAAATGCTTATCTGGCATGTCTGTAATCCCTAAAAGCAGCAGGCATTGCGCTCACGTAGGGAGTGCTTTCTCCTTTACCCGTTGTGGGTTCTTTACCTCTTTCTTAGAGGAAAGTGAATGTTTTTAAAAGGCTCATTTCAGACAGCCTTTACTGCCGTTTCCGCTCTGTGACAGCTCTCCAGAACATAGTTACCGTCTGTGAGACGGCGTTCTTGAAACCCTGTGATGCAGTAACCCTGGCCATGCTACCGCACCAGGCTCTGATCATCCTCGTTAAAAGCGAGGGAAGTACGTGGTGCCCAGCCTTCCCGTTTCTCAGGAGCTGCCTGCCGCTTCAAACTTCCAGCTTAAAGCGCTGAGTAACTGTGTGCTCTTTGGGTATGGTGATGCGGCGCTGAAAGCGTGAAGCCTGAGGAAGCAGAGAGGGCTTGGTAGTGTTGAGGTGAGTCCCTTGCAGAAGCTAGGTGCAAAATGTCCCATTACAGCACGGGCATAGCTAGCCTCCGAGAGTGTTGCTGATCCTTCCGGAAGAAGGGATGGAGAACTGAGAGGGAATACCCTCTGGATTTGCTGTATGGATTGCACTTGGGGTTTTGAAAGACTTCTGGAGCCTGAGATGTGCCATGTAACGCCCGTGGGTTGGACAGTCTCTGCTGGCGGGGTCCCTGAACCCTGAGTTTGCTCAGATGCTGCTGGGAGAGGTGCCAGGCAGCTAATGCTCTTCTACAAATCTTCCTCCATAGTCATGCTGCCTAAGCAGTTGCTGAGCAGGCAAGTATAGGAGTCTGGGAAGAGAAGGAGGACCTGCATTAATCTGAGTTCTGTAGGGGTGTGACAGCATTGTGGTCCCAGGTCTGCACATGTGCTGAAGAAAAATCGAATTGCTTTTGGGGGAGGGTCTTGGCAGATCTCTGATGTAGCTTGTGTACCAGAGGTGGCATATGGGAGTCGATCTGCATTGACGATGACCAGAAGACAATTGTAGCAGCTGTTACTGAACCACGAGCATAGCATGAAATATTTTAATTTTTCATTATTACATTGGATGATAAAGAAGATTGTCATATGTTGGCCCATTTGTGGGTGTTTGGGAAGCAAAGAGGTGCATTTTTTTATTTTTGAGGGGTTTAGGTCATCTGTTTTTCATAACTTTGTTTAGGTCCTGAAATTTGGTTGGAATACGCCCAGTATTCAATTGGTGGCATTGGTCAGGAAGGAGGAATCGAGAAAGTTCGCTCCATATTTGAGAGAGCATTAACTGCAGTTGGGCTGCACGTGACGAAAGGAACAGCTTTATGGGAAGCGTACCGGGAGTTTGAGAATGCCATCCTGGAAACGGCGCAGGTGAGGCCGGTCTCCTGGGCTCTCGTAAGAAACAAGTTGTGGTGTCATTTCTGGAGTCAGCTTGTGCTGCCCCTTCATCAGCCCCCTCTGAGAAGAGGCTGTGATGTCACACAGTTGTTGCTTTTCAGCTGTAGAAACCAACCCTTTGGCCTGGGAAAACCATTCTGTGTATTTAGGTGATGCGGTAATGTTTAAATATTGTTGTGTTTAAATAAGAGAATGAAATCTCATACCCGAAGTAAAGCTTCACTCTGGTGCGTTAGCTTGAACTGATGAGAACAGCTTTAAATTGACCAGCTTCATTATGAAACGATGTTCTTGCCAGTGAATATTTTTGCACATAGTCAATCATGTTTGTATTTGTAGACTGTTTTCTAGTTCAGTTTTTAACTCATTCGTTATTTTGCCCTTTTTGTGACTTTTGGATGATAGTCTGTTATCCCTGGAACATGCTGTTTGACATCTGCAAAAGTTACTTTTACAAGATGGCCAGAATGTGAATATTTTTTTTTGTCCTTTACTACATAAGCTACGGAAATTAAAAGATGTCCCTGCCCATGGTGGGGGGTGGGTGGAACTAGGTGATCTTTACCTGTCCCTTCCAACCCAAACCGTTCTGTGAAACACTCTGACAGAGGAGTAATGGGAGAACACCCTTTCATTCACAGACAGAAAGTTGGAAGTTTTAAATCATGTGCACACACCAGGGATTTATTGAAAAAGTGTTTGTCAGCCCAGTGGGTTTGTGAAATGGCACGGTCACATGCCACTTGCTTTTTTATTTTCTCAGGTTATCATTTCCCTAGGCATGCCAGCTTTCAGTGGGGAACGCTTTTCACGTTCATCCAGCAGTTTGCAGATTTTACCCTTCACAGCAGCGACCCGAAACGCGAGTTGGCTGTGTCTGTCCTTCAAGGATCGTGTAGTCATTCGGAGCCCAGACCCCCCATAAACAATACCCCATCGTGTTCATCAGCTCGGGCTTGAGGGAACTGATTAAATTTCAGTCCTTTTGTTTGTAGCCAGCTCCTGGCAGCGTTCCATCGCCGGAGCAGCAGCAGATGCTCTGCAGCCAGCTTGAGAAGATCCACACGCTGTTCAGGCGCCAGCTGGGGATCCCGCTGTTAGGTAAGAGCGGGTGCGCTAAGCTGCGTTACGCCGATCCAGGCATTAGTCACGATTTTTCCTTTGGTAGAGCCACACAAACTGCAGCTGTGCTATTTGTGAATTCTTTAATCGATGATGTTTCCCTGTCTCCAGGGCCTCTTGAATGATGCAGAGATCCGTTTTGTTCAGAAATACTCTTACTCATTGAAACTTGGTTTATCTGTTTCTTCAGTACGTAGTTTGAGGCTATTTAAAGTACAAGCGATGAGCACGAGATGTGACCATTAGGAACTAGGAATTCAACTGTGGTGATTGCTACAGAAGAACCTTGGTTGATAGGGAATAGTACATGCTGACAGCTGGGCTGCTAGAATTCTGCCCTATCTGCTTCATTCTTTAAACTCCTCGAGTCTGTTTTCTCATGTCTTTATAGTCTTGCCTCTTACAGGAGAAAGTTAAGCACAGTTCTCTGACTTTTTCATTTACATAGTGAAGGAGTTTGGGTTGGTCTCTTTTCTTTAAAGTCTTGGGAAAATCTTGTCAACTTTGGTTTTCTAAATCAAAATCAATAGCTTTAATATAACAGCAAGTTGACCATGAGCCAGCAGCATGCTCAGGCTGCCAGGAAGGCCAACTCTGTCCTGGGGGGCACCAAGCCCGGCATTGCCGGCTCGGCCAGGGACGGGATGGTCCCACTCTGCCCTGCGCTGGGGCGGTCTCACCTCCAGTGCTGGGGGCAGGTTTGGGCGCCACAGCACAAAAAGGACATAAAACTGTTGGGGAGTGTCCAGAGGAGGGAACAAAGGTGGGGAAGGGTCTGGAGGGGCAGGCGTGTGAGGAGAGGCTGAAGGCCCTGGGCTTGTTCAGCCTGGAGAAGAGGAGGCTGAGGGCAGAGCTCATGGGGCCTCCAGCTTCCTCCCGAGGGGGAGCCAAGGGGCAGGCGCTGATCTCCTCCCTCTGGGGCCCAGCAACAGAACCCCAAGGAACGGCCTGGAGCTGCCCCAGGGGAGGGTTAGGGTGGGGATCAGGAGAAGGTTCTTCCCCCAGAGGGTGGTGGGGCCCTGGCACAGGCTCCCCAGGGCAGTGGTCACCGCCCCGAGCTGGGCTGAGTTCAGGCAGTGTCTGGCCAACGCTCTCAGTCATCTGCTGTGATGGGACTGGGCCTGTGTGGGGCCAGGGGTTGGGCTGGTGGGCCTGGGGGGGCCGTTCCAGCTCGGGAGATTCGATGGTTCTAGTCCTGAGTTTGTGTTGTAGCGTGCTTGTGGTGGGCTGACCCAGGCTGGAGGCCGGGTGCCCTCCAAAGCTGCTCTGTCACTGCACGCCTCATCGGGGCAGGGGAGAGAACCCATCAGCTTTTCTGCTGTATTTTGACAGAGGAACAGGCAAAGATCACTCACCGATACTGTCATGGGCAAAACAGACTTGACTTGGGGAAACCCAAATTAGTTTATTACCGATCAAATCAGAGTAGGATAATGAGAACTAAAATCTTAAAACCCATTCCCCTCCCCCCCTTCCTCCTTCCTGGGCTCAACTTCACTCCCAATTTCTCTCCCTTCTCCCCTTCAGTGGCACAGGGGGACCGGGAATGGGGGTTATGGTCGGTTCATCATGTGTTGTTTCTGCTGCTCTTCCTCCTTGGGGGAGGACTGCTCTCACTCTGCCCTTGCTCCAGTGTGGGGTCCCTCTCACAGCAGGCAGTCCTGCACCAGCTTCTCCAGTGTGAGTCTTTACCATGGTCTACAGTCCTTCACAAACTGCTCCAGCGTGGGTGCAGCCCTTCAGGAGCAGCCTGCTCCAGCGGGGGTCCCCCATGGGGTCATCAGTCCTGCAGCAAACCTGCTCCAGCATGGGCTCCTCTCCCCATGGGGCCACAGGTCCTGCCAGGAGCCTGCTCCAGCACAGGCTGCCCATGGGGTCACAGCCTCCTTCAGGGGTCTGCCCCTGCTGCGGCGTGGGGTCCTGCACGGGCTGCAGGGGAATCTCTGCTCCGGCACCTGGAGCATCTCCTGCCCCTCCTTCTGCACTGACCTTGGTGTCCACAGAGCTGTTCCTCTCACATATTCTCACTCCTCTCTCCGCTGCTGTTCATGGGTTTTTTTCCTTCCCACCGTAAATCATCCCAGAGGCGCTACCGCTGTCACTGATGGCCTCAGCCAGCGGCAGGTCCATCTTAGAGCCGGCTGGCATTGGCTCTGTCGGACATGCGGGAAGGCTCTGGCAGCCTGTCACAGAAACCTTGCCATGGAAACCCAGTACAGCGCTGTGTCAGATGAAGGGTCTGAACCCTGTAAGTGTGCACTAGTGTGCCGGTTAAGATACGGAAGTGTAAACAGAACTACAGATGTGTCAGAATCAAGTATAGGTTGAATGTTGATTCTTCAGTCCAACAAGTTATTGATGGAGTTTCCTGTCTGTTTCAATAGATATGGAGGCTTCATATGCAGAATATGAGGAATGGTCAGAAGATCCAATACCAGAAACAATAATAAAGAATTACAAAAAAGCTCTACAGCAACTGGAGAAGTGTAAACCATATGAAGAGGCACTGGTAATTCTGTTAGTTATACCTTGCTTTCAAACTAAGAATGAATTAATTGAGGGTGGTGGGTTATTTTTTGTGGGGTGTGGTTTTTTTCAAACTTTATTATATTTCTAGTCAGAAACGAAGCAGCTGTGTTTTGGTAGGTGACTCTCAGCTGTGAGCAATGCGAGACAAGAAGCCTCACAACTGGTTATGCTGGAAATAAATCTGTTGACTGTGTCAGGCCACCCTACAGCGCACATGAGTGCTCTGGTGGTTTCCTCCAGTGTTGACGAGCTGCTGGGCTGAGAGGAATAAAAACTAGGACTCTGAATGGGTGGTCTTCAGAGATACAGGAAAATCAAAAGCTGTTGATATTTAAAGGTCAAGCTCTTGTGTGGCATCTTGCATGAGACCCATGCTGGGTAACAACTGAACTGTTTGTAGCACGCTTTGTTCAGAAGATGTTAATTTTTTGTATCTCTGTTTATAGCTGGGTGCTGAAACACCGAAGCTAGCGGAATATCAAGCTTACATTGATTTTGAGATGAAAGCAGGTGACCCAGCTCGCATTCAGTTGATCTACGAGAGGGCTTTGGCTGAGAACTGCCTTGTGCCAGATCTGTGGGCACGCTACAATCAGTATTTGGTAAGGGAAAAACCCCAGATGGTTGTGGCTTTTTTTTCCTTTTTTTTTTTTTCTTTTAAAGTCTTAGTGACAACCAGCCAGTAAGTTCTACCTCAGTCCTGTCCCTTAGTCTTAAAATTCTTCCAAAACTGATTTTCCCCTCACCCTAGGTTTCTTCATGCTTTCAGTGGTATGTTTATTGATCATGTGAGCATTTGCTCACTTTCTCCAGTTGTGTGAATTCTGCAGAGAAGAACAACTAGGTGTGGGCACTGAGGCGGAGTCGATGAGGTGTGACCAGCTGTAGTGCGGGCCCTGGCGTTGTCCCTGTAGCTGGTCATCCAGAGGCACTGCTTCTGAGGATGTCCCTCCTTTTCTTCTGGCTTTTGTAGGCAAAGCAGTTCAGTGTCGGGGGAGCCTGCCTGTCCTTCATGAGACACGGATTGGTTAGTGACAGGGCTTGTTTGAGGGCTGCCAGTGCCCTCCTGAGTATTTTCCGGTGGAGAACAAAGAACTAGTTTACCAATAAGCCGAAGCACGTGTTTAGTCTATGTTTACATGGTGGCTGGTTAGTGCACTTTGAAACTCATAACGAACTTGAGAGGCAGGGTTTTCACGTGGACAGAAGGTCGGTCTTTTATGAGCTCAGCGTAACTCGCTAGAGGAGGCTTATCTAGGCTGAGTTGCTCTGTCATGCCACCTTACCAGCTTGAGACAGCAGGTTGCGGGTGGAACAGCACCTGCCTCCCTTGAGTAGGCTGTGTGCACCCTCTTGTATCCTTTCCTCCCCTCTTCTAAACACACAAAGAACTGCTGGGCATTTGCTCGGTGCGTTTATGATATTTATTTCACTGGCAGAAAATACCTAACTGGCTTGGTTAGAGAGAGACCGATATTGCAGACTGAATGTGCCATGGAGTTCTTGTTTGTGTTACTCCTGAGTGTATCCTTTCTGTTTGAAGGTGTTTAGTGGGTTTTTAGGACTACAGAACTTTGAATCCCCGTGTCGTCTTGGCTTTTCAAATATGAAATGAAAATACTGGTTTAAGGTCTTGGCTCTTTATGAGCTGCTACGTCTTAGAGGGGCTCTCTGGCTAATGGGAACTGAAAACGTTGTTGTATGATTATTTCAGGACCGGCAGCTGAAAGTGAAAGAGTTGGTCTTGTCTGCTCATGACCGCGCTGTTAGGAACTGTCCCTGGACGGTCGGGCTGTGGATTCGATACCTTTTGGCGATGGAGAGGCATAGAGTTGATCACGGCATTATTTCTGGTAAAGAAAAATGGTCTCAGCAAGGCTTCTTCACGCTACAGAGCTGCTCTCTGCACTCTGAATAGTGCGTCACGAATGGTGACCTGTAGGACTTGTTTTCATCCTGCTGCAACAGTTCTAAAGCTGAGGAAATGTTCCGTAGCGTGCTGCTAGGGCAGCGCTGCTTTTCTTGGGCAGCTTCAATTCTGAGTGAGGAATTTACTTCAGCTGTGCATGAATGTTACTGAATTAAACTGGCTTTTCCATTCGCTTACTAAACCAGTTTGGCATATGTAGGATTTCTTCTGTTTTCCTGTCTTCCTGGAAATGTAAGGTGTATATAATACTTAAACACACAGTGTATAGTGGTTATATATATATATAAACACTGCTGATTTTGTCAATATTTGAAAAGTAAGTATGTTTCTGTGGCTGTTTTTTCCTCATTTCTTTCAGAAATGTTTGAAAAAGCTCTGAATGCAGGTTTTATTCAGGCAACAGACTACGTAGAAATCTGGCAGGCATATCTTGATTACCTGAGAAGAAGGGTGGATTTTACACAAGGTATGTATGATATATGCATGAAAAAATATTTAAACTGTTCGCTGTGTACCTCACTGAAACAGTGATACTAAGTTTTTTAAAATTTAACAGTAATTTCATCTCTTTCACAAAAATTGCTTCCTGGCCGGTTAGTGTCTATAAAATATATGACCCTTGCTTGTCAGCAGACCCTTGCTGACAGAGTAGATTGTGCTGCTGCAAAATTGCCCTGCCCTATGTCTTAGGTACTTGATTATTTATTTTATTACACGCTTAGTGAGCTGTACTGAAGTAATAAACTTTGCCTCCCCCCAAATCATTGTGGGTGTTAGGGAAGAGGTTTTAGTGGATGGGAGATGGAAATTAAATTGTTACTTTAAGGCAGTTCTTTCTCTTTTTCTAAAGATTCAAGTAAAGAGCTGGAAGAGCTGCGGGCTGCATTTGCACGTGCTGTGGAGTATTTGAAACAGGAAGTAGAAGAGCGTAAGTGAAATCATTTAATATATTGTTTTCTCTTGTTCAGAATAAGTTTTATAGGACGAATTCTCTGCACAGCATTTAACGTGTCTTCAAGTGCCTTCAATGTTTTAAGAAAGTTGCAGATAAACATTTCATCTACAGTGTGGAACTTGTTTAATAAACACTGATTTCCAAGAGCCCTTCACAAACATTACTTGTTTTTATTCCCAGGATTCAGTGAAAGTGGAGATCCGTCCTGCACCATCATGCAGAACTGGGCAAGAGTTGAGGTGATGTTTCTGTCGGCTGTATTTAAATTACTAGAGGAAATTGGTGCTTTAACATTCCAACCACAGAACGTGATCCGCTTGTACTTTGGCGTTTTGTCTGGGTAACTGTCAGGATTTAAGCCCAGCTGGCAGCCAAACCCCCACAGCCGCTTGCCCGCACCCCCGGTGGGGCAGGGGAGGGAAGCAGCAAGGTAAAAGTGACAAAACTTGTGCGTTGAGATAAAAGACAGTTTAAGAGGTAAAGCTAAAGCCCCACACAAGGAAGGCTGTCAGGACTGTTAGCATGTTCACGCTGCTGTGACCGCAGTACGGAGCGGAGATCTGCGAGTAGCTTGGTGGTGTGGTTTAGACAGTTGTGGGTGGGGTTTTGGTTTGTTTTTTTTAATAGAAACACATTTAATAAAAGTTTAAAAACCTTAATACCAACCCCAATACAGTATAACATACAGCAGGTTATACTTAGCTGACACTGGGCTGGCGAGCTGCCCCCCCAGCAGTGGGTGCTGGTGCTGCACCCAGCGAGCAGCGCAGCTCCAGCCAGAACGCGACAGTCGCTGCACCCGGCAGGGAAGGGCTGGGGGCACAGAGTGGGGTCAGGGATGGAACGGCGGGCGAGACCCTCCAGGGAGGGCAGCCATCACAGGGAGAGGGTTGTTCCAGAGAATTTCCTAACGTATAGAGAGCGAGGCGTTTATGGTATGGAATTCTTCTGTTGGCCAGCTCGGGCAGGGCCCTGGTTGTTGCCCAAGCCATCACAGGGAGAGGGTTGTTCCAGAGAATTTCCTAACGTATAGAGAGCGAGGCGTTTATGGTATGGAATTCTTCTGTTGGCCAGCTCGGGCAGGGCCCTGGTTGTTGCCCATCCCAGCTTTTGCACCCGGCTGTCTCAAACTGGTCAAGACCTTGATCACTCTGGGAACCTGCATTCCATAGCTGGTCATAAACTGAGTCAAAGTGTCTTAGCAACTTTGTTCTCGCAGAGTTAGGTGCTGCAATCTGCTCTAAAATGCAGCTTTTCTGTGCAGAAAAATTGGTTCTATGATTCTATCCCAGCAAAACCAGGACACTTGGTTAGTGGGCTAGCCATGGTGGCCTGGAGCTGAACACTGAGTCTGTAAACTGCCTTGAATCCCACTTAATTTAGTGCTGCCTACACTATTTTCAAGCTAGTACAGGTATCAATGTGCTGGTGTGGTCACTGCCTGCGAGCGGGTGGTTTATTTTCCTTCCTTTGCACAGACTCATATGAGCCAGGAGAAGTCCTGTTACTTTTGTGCTATGATTTGTCTGGGTATAATGTGTGGGGTGGCATGCCAAAGTCTTGGGTGTTGTAATCCTTCTGAAGAATGTGGGCCTGAGTCTAGATTAAGTACTTTAGCTTTCTCTCCACTTAGTGGAGGGAGGAAGTAGGTGCACCCAGGTGTGATTCGGCTTAGCCTAAAGTATTTCTAATAAGTCAGCTGTCTAGTGTGCTCGTGTACTTCTACGGTTAGCTCAGGTGAGTCCCACCTGGGTGTCTGAACCCGTTTACCTTCTTCCCCAGCTCCCTTCCCGAAGCACTCCTCTTCAGCTGAGGGCTGGCTTCGTGTTGAGGTGCTGTCAGGTACCTCCATCAGTAACGTCAAAAGGAAAAATTCAAAAGCAACTATCTCTTTGTGTAATGACCAAAATGAAATGCACGTGGGAGCCAGAAGCCGAGGTGGGCAGGGGAGTGTTATTCAGCAGGAGGTTTGTGTTTGGTGTTCACATCGATTGCTCTAAGGAGCTGGTGTATCTTCCTGGGCCTGTCTGTATCAGCTGGGGTGGTTCCTGTTTTGGGGGTGACGGTGTTGAACAAATGATCCTAAATTACACCGAGTACTTTGGATGCCGTTTCAGGCCCGCTTATGTAACAACATGCAGAAAGCCAGAGAACTCTGGGACAACATCATGACTAAAGGAAACGCCAAATATGCTAACATGTGGCTGGAGTATTACAACCTAGAGAGGTAAGAGCTTGGCTGGTTGGAAGAGTTAATTAACAACTTTGTTTGTGTGAGACAAGACTTAGATGCTTAGCAAGGGTATGTTCATGTGGGTTTGTAATACACTTTTGAGGTTCCTAGAGCAGCTCTGCAGCATATTTCAGAAGTATTACAGCAACAAGGTGTACTGCCAGTTCGCTGGGGAAGGAGGGAAAACATTTGCACAGAACTTAAACTGTCTTATGATCCTGGTGGGGAGAGTTGGCCGCTTACTGCCAGGGTTTCCCTCCTGCAGAGCTCACGGCGATACTCAGCACTGCAGGAAGGCCTTGCACCGAGCTGTGCAGTGCACCAGTGACTACCCAGAGCACGTCTGCGAGGTGCTGCTCACCCTGGAGAGAATAGAAGGTAACGAACCGCATGCCGTCTCGTTTTACCTGCTCTCATTAGTGTACAGTGACACAGGGTGGATTCTGATCTAGTGCTTTGTGTTCTGGTGAAGGCTTATTTTCTTTTCACTGCTGTTGTATACACAAGCAGTTCTTCTGCCCTTTTTTTCTTTTCTGGCCTGACTTGAAGCCTGCTGAAATCACTGGTTTTTTTCTCTGCCTTTGTGGAGTATCGTGTTATAACAGAGGTTTCTGCTCTGATTGGTTTTTGTTTTGTTTTTCTTTGCTGGCTACTTGTTATATTTAGAATTTTTGTGTGCAGTGGTTAATATTAAGAGCGAGTTCCATGAACTCATTGACTCTTATTTTTTCAGAATTGTATTTTCAAATTATGGGAAAGCTAAATACAAGGCGCTTTTTTTTTTCCTTCCGCTTTAGGAACGTTGGAAGACTGGGATGCAGCTGTTCAGAAAACAGAAAACAGATTAGCTCGAGTTAATGAACAAAGAGCAAAGGTCAGATCTTTCTTTGAATTCCCTGAGCAGTTGATAGGAAATACCTGTATTAATGTCATGCTGTCTGAATGTGTGATTTCTAACACTGGTTCCCACAGATAAGTCTGAATTGTCTTTAAGCCTCCAAACTATTAGTTTAAACCTATGGTCAATGTCTTTTGATGCTTTTTACCCTTTTGACCCTTGGATGGATAGAAGAGTAACATGCACTCTGGGAATGCTGTAGGAGCTTTAAACAATGGTCCTATTAGCGCTGTGTTTCATGGAGCTTAGGAGAAAACCCTCCAGGTTCAGCACTCTAGAAAATAGTGTGTAAGAATGCTCTGCAATCTGTAGTCACTAGAAAAAAATTAATCTTCCATATTTGTAGGCTGCTGAGAAAGAAGCTGCTCTGGCAAAGCAAGAAGAGGAGAAAGCTGAACAACGCAAGCAGGCTCGGGCAGAAAAGAAAGCTTTCAAAAAGGCTAAAAAACCCAGGACTGGAGACAAGCGCAAAGCAGATGATGATGATGAGGGTGAATGGGGACAAGAAGAAGAAGGTTAGAACAAACGAACAAAAAAAACCCCAAAAATGAAACAAGCCCAACAAAACTGAGCTTCAGACCTCTGGCGACAGGGTTGTCAGCTCGCTCCCTTCAGTCAGAGGCAGATGCGGAAGTGCGGCCGCTGGTGTCTTCAGAGCTGCTGTCTGTTCAGGGTCCCTTTCTCCTAGGAGATCTTTGTGGTAGTGAAATGAAAGTGAGACTAGATGGGTTTTGATCAACAGAAGTATACATTTATAAGAACTTCTGTAAGGTTTTATAGGTTTTTCTTACTTCAGTGATTTTGTGGGGGTTTTTTGTGTTGTGTTTTTTTTTTTTAAGTAATTTTCCTGACTCATCAAATGACACTGAGGCACATATCTAAATTTGGTTATTCAGTATTGTAGCAGTCTCTTGGAAAGTGGTGCAGAAGATTCTAATAGATTGCCTGAGAGTTCTGGGAGCTCTTACATTTTTGTTTCTTACTGAAAAAAAATAATCCGATTAGACAAAGAGAGAGAACATGAATCAGTAGCTGTAACTGGCAGAAGGGGGGGGGGAATCCCTTTTCCTTTCATCTTAATATTGGCTGTTTTGGTCAAATAATCTGTTGTTACTCAAAAGCCTAGGGGAGATTTTTATTTTGTGCCCTTAAGACCTGTCACTGTGTGTGTGGTTTCATGGGCCATTTCCAAACTCTATAGTGGTAGTGGAGGACAGATTGATTTCAGTGAAGAAGGGGGTGGTGTGACTTTTTCTAGTAAGGCTTTCAATTTTGTGACTCAGCAGAGCAGCCCAGCAAGAGGCACAAGGGAGATGATGATGGCGTAGTTCTTGAGGAAGACATGGAGGTGGAAACCGGGCTGTTTGGCAGAAGTGGACCCGAGAAGCCGTATCACCCAGCAGCCCAAAAGGAAAAGCCATCTACCAGTCGAAAAGACATCCCCAAAGTTTTACACGACAGCAGTAAAGATAGTGTCACCGTCTTTGTCAGCAACCTTTCCTACAACATGGCAGATCCTGAAGCGAAACTGAAAGAGCTCTTTGAGAGCTGCGGGGAGGTGGCAGAAATCCGTCCAGTGTTCAGCAACAAGGGGACTTTCCGGGGCTACGGCTATGTAGAATTCAAGGAAGAAAAATCTGCTCTCCAAGCTCTTGGCTTGGATCGTAAAGTTGTGGAGGGAAGACCGATGTTTGTTTCTCCGTGTGTCGACAAGAACAAGAATCCAGACTTTAAGGTAAACTTTTATTCTTTCAAGTAACAGGTTGAAGAGTGGGACTGCGTAGGAAAGCTAGCAGAATATGTTGCTTCCAGAGGGCTTGTACCTAATGAATTTGTGTTGTGCTACTTTGGAATGGTTACGCTGTGTCTTGGCAGTAAAACAGTTCTCTGGGAGGTCCTGCATCCTGTGTTACTTTGCCATGAACCAGGGTTGGCACTAGCAGATTTTGAGTAAGCTCATCTGAGCAGTTCGTTAGCGGTGTGAGGCACCCAGATTCCTACCTCAGCACCTCTATCTGCACAGTATGGAGTCGTACAGCTGTGGCAGTTGTTACACAGCCCACTGGTTCTTCTTAATGGTCTGTACGAGATACCAGTTGTATAGTTGGTGGGTTTCTGTGTTACCAAGTTATTATACAGAAAAAAATAATGGTTTGGATAATGACAGCTGAGCAAGGAGACATTATCAATGGCCCTCCTTGTTGTGAAGGAGACATAGGAGTTTAGAAGTGTCTTGATTCTTACAATTGCTTGTAAGTCCTTTGTGTGTGCTTCTATGTTTATAAGCAAATATCTTTCAGAATACCACTCATGACTCGAAGGTATTTTCGTATTGCAGAAATACGAGTACTCTGAGCCGCTTTTGGAAGCGTAATAGGTTGAAATCCTTGGAGTCTCTGACTGGGTTGGTATGTAACAGCCTTTTCCTTTCTCCAGGTGTTCAGGTATAGCACTACGCTGGAGAAACACAAATTGTTTATATCTGGTTTGCCGTTTTCCTGCACTAAGGAGGAGCTGGAAGATGTGTGTAAAGCACATGGGAATGTGAAAGACATTCGGCTGGTCACCAACCGAGCTGGAAAGCCCAAGGTAGGCATCTTTAATGTGCTGTTAATTTTAAGAAATCCTTCAAAGAGCAGCTCTTCATGAGGCTTGGATACAAAAAGTAAATTTTGTATTTTAAAACTGGCTTTGCATTAAAACTTGTAGAAATGCTCAGATTTGTACAGCATTGGTGCATATATGTGTGCCTTTGTGCCAACACATAAGTAGGGAGGGGAAGAGGAATGTTTACAAAATACTTCTTAAATTGCCCCAGAAGGTATGATATAAAGGGGATAGAGGGGAAGACCTTTACAGCACTTTCAGTAAGTGAAAAAAGGCATTAGTAAGTCTGTAAAGAGTATTTGTTTTTAAAGTAACTGACTAGACAGAGTTCCCCTGGTACAACTAGTTCCCCTTTTCCCTTCTGTTTTTTGAGGCTATTGTTCCTAACACCTGCTGCCACTGAGAAGCGAGCCACCTCTCTCTGGCAGGGCTCATTATTTCCATCCGGGAATAAACGACTTCTTGTTAAATAAGAGACTCTAAACTAGCTGCTGCTCTGCCAAAATTCTACCTGACACCTCGGCCACGTCTGCATGCTGGGTGCTTCTAACAGGTGCCATCCTGGTGGTGATTTGCATATTTTTAAACTGTATTTTCTAGCTCTTGGCTAGAATATCTGGAGTTCGGCTCCTGTTGCACGCGTACCTTGTAACGAGCGCTCTCCATGCGTACCCCAAGTCTTGCAAGCTGAATTCTCGGCTTAGTTTGAGCTGGGATTCTGTCTGAACCACAAGTAAATGTACTTGGAATGTTGTGTAAAATCGATGCGTTTCCTGTGAAACTAGATAACCCGAAAGTACAGCTAAAGGGTTTGAATGTCGTTTAAAAGAATAACAATAATAGAGGTTGGAGGCGGTGCCTCCCGACTAGGTACCTGCTGTCAGAGCCCGCCCTAGCAGGTGCCGGGGTGCCCTTTTGTCTGTTCACTGGAAACAAGACCCTGTTACTGGAGGTGCACCAGCACCGGTGGGTTAGCAGCTGGCGCTTCAGGAAGTCAGCGACGGATTCGTTTCCAGCAAAGAAGGCTTTTGTCACCAGTCCCCGTTGTCAGGGCAGCAGTGCTGGTCTTTTCAGAGACGGTGCCTGTCAGTTCTGGTTTGTGGGGGGTGGTGCGGGTGGGGTTTATTTGGTTTCTTTAATGCTTCTTCCACAAACTGGGGCATCGGGAATGAGAGTCAAGAAATGCAGGTTGTAGATTTGTGTAGAGAAGAAATCTAATACATATGTATATCTCTATATCTAATACCTGAAGAATACTGACACTCTTAGCCATGTTTAGGTCTGTTTTCTGTACGGTTTTCTTACCACTTGGCCAAATCATTAGCAAAAGCTGTTGTGGAGAGAAAGAAGCGCTAAAACTAATGTCGGCTACCCCTTTCCTTATTTAGGGCCTGGCCTATGTTGAATATGAAAATGAAGCTCAGGCCTCGCAGGCTGTGCTGAAAATGGATGGCCTGACAGTGAAGGAACACGTCATCAAGGTGGCGATCAGTAACCCGCCTCTGCGAAAGCTGCCAGACAAGCCCGAGGCAGGCAGAGCCCCCCAATTCGCGGTACCGCGGCAGGTTTATGGAGCGTAAGTACTAGTGAGGGAGACTGCTTGGCAGCGCTTGGAAGGAAAGCACTGGGTTCCTTTATGTGCTGCAACGGAGGCATCGTATCTGGATTACGAGAGAACATTTACAAGGTGCTGAACCATAAAAAATCAGGTTGCTGTATTGATTCGGAGGGCTGGAGAAAGAAATCCTTCCCTGTGAGGGTGCTGAGGCCCTGGCACAGGGTGCCCCGAGAAGCTGTGGCTGCCCCTGGCTCCCTGGCAGTGCCCAAGGCCAGGTTGGATGGGGCTTTGGGCAGCCTGGGCTGGTGGGGGGGGTCCCTGCCCATGGCAGGGGGTTGGAACCAGATGGGCTGAGAAGTCCCTTCCCACCCAAACCATTCTGGGATTCTGTGGTTTGTTCTTTACATTACCAATAGAAACAGGTCTGTAGTGACAGTATCAGGTGTCGGACATCCCGTTGGATCTGATGTTACCCCCTGGGCGCTAACAACTTCCGTGTCCTCTCCTTTGGGATAACCAGCTGTTGGGTCACAGCGAGCATTAAGCTGCTCTTTGGTCTTCAGAGAGCTCCTGCTGCTTAGCATTCCCTTGGCATTGTATTGTACGTGGCCCGTAGATAAACACAGAGCTTCAGGTTCTGGGAGCTGCTGGTCCGTTATTTTCTGCCAGGACTTAGGTACGCTGTTTCAGAGGGCACCTGTGGGGAAAGCTTTGCACTACTTATGTCTGAAACAAATGACAGAAATAATATTTAAATGAGCGTTCCTCGTGGTGAACAAAGTCCTTTCTGTTTCCCCAAGCTCACACAGTACGTTCACAGTGCACTGGGGTATTTTTACATGTCACTTTTTGCTCTCCAGGCGAGGAAAGGGAAGGACGCAGCTTTCCATGATGCCTCGTGCGTTACAGCGCCAGAGCAACCCTGTGGCTAAGGCTGAGAACGGGATGGTCCAGAACTCACCAGCAACTTCATCCGCACCCCCGGAGGAGCCTAAACAGATGTCCAATGCTGATTTTGCCAAGATGCTACTGAAAAAGTGAGCAAAAAGTCTGCAAGCAGCGGGTCTGGTAAAATGTGAAATGCCTTTATGGAAGCCATGTTGTGTCCTTACGCTAGCAAGGAGAGAACGCCAGTCACAATCGTGTAAATACTGTTCTGGACTACAGCGTTCATCGAGATCAGTGTAGGATGGTACAAATCCGGGTTTGTTATTTCCTCTGAGAGCAAAGAGTTACACTATGTTCTGGTAAAATGGCGTTATATGATTCCTCATATTGAGGGTTAACGAGGGGGGAAATATCTCCTGTACAGGCTGGATGCTGCATCAGGTTTTATGAATACTTCACAAATATTTCTCTTTCATTAACGATTGAGAGGCACCGTGAAAGCCTAGTGATAACCTTGTCGAGCTCCACTGGTCGGTTCAGATTGTGATTGCAGTCATTCTCTCTGACAACGAACCCATTTTACACCCAAACACACACACACACAGGGACAGTCATCTCCTTCCATTAAGAGTGAAACGGCAGATGCTGGTAACTTCACCACAATGGCCTATTTTAGTATCGGGAGAGTTTCTATACATAGGTGTGTATATGTATATACACAGATATACATATACATGTATTCAGTTAATGTTCCGTTCAAGTTGACCTGTTTTTTATATTGTGTATTTGTAAAAGACATTCAAATTATTATTTTTTAAGTGTCATGAGATAATACCTAGCTCTGGTAACTTTTGTTTCCCATAAAAGCTGTACATGCTGTTCCTGAGGACCATTTTTTTTTATTATTATTTTTGGTTGTTTTTGCTAGCTAGCTCATTCGTCTTTTGCAGGTGGTTTCTGTATGTTTTTGTACAAATGTGAAGTGCAAGCTGACGTTCCTTGGTTTATTAAACTCAAGTGCTCAAAGGTTTTCTATAAATATTGTTGCTTTTGTTTAAATGTGGGTGTTGGAATTGCACTTACCGTGTGTGGCAGCTGGGTAATACTGATGTACCTCGCCTCTCGGGTGCACCGAGATATACGGTGGCACCTAAATATCTTTTAAGTAGCTCATCGCGTCTAGTGTGAATATCCTGAAATTATTTGGGTAATCGGCTCAGACTTCAAAATCATGTGGTATGTGATGTGGGCTGGGAGCGTTACTGCTCGCCAGCTCAGACTGCTGCTGGCTGGGAGTCAGTGCAGGGTTGAACGTGAGGGGGGACCCAGTTCCGAGCTCACTTGTACAACACAAGCACCGCTGCAAACAAACACCGCTTTCAGTGCTTACGTTCTGTGCCATTTGCCTTGGCTTTGCTTGGGAACGATGAGTCCGCTTCCTCGCTTTGAGCCATGAACAGCGGCAGCTGCGGTGAGGCAGGGCGGGCCCGGGGTGTGTCGGTGCTTGTTGGCAGTACGGTGCGCCGGATGCTTGGGTGAGGCAGCCAGGGTCGGACTGATGGGAAATGGGATTCTGTCTCAAAACCAGCTTGGAAACACTCTAGTAACGCTTCCACGTGAAGCTTTGTTTCGTGGGCTGGGAGTGTGTAACTTGCTACTCCATGGACTGAGCTGTGACTTTTAGTGCACTGCGGGAGAAAAGTGTGTTGAGAACAGCCTATTCCAAACAAAGACTTTAATATTAAAATAGTTTATTAATCTGTTACTAAAATAACATTTTTTTTGTCCCAGAGCTCTAAAGTGCAGACTTTATTTATACTCACCTTGCACTACAAAAATAAGCACGCTTTGTAAGGACAGAACAACTTTCCTCATTTATTGTTCACTTTCCCCGTTAGCAGGAATCGGTACACAAGCACGGAGTGGGGCTGTAGTAGATAACTAACTCCCGGTCTTGTCTTATTGTCTGCTTGTATAAAAGGTGTCCTAACTACCCTGCAGGTAACAGAGTTGGAAGGGAAGAAACTCACCCCTGACCTGGTGTTTGCAAAGGGTTGAAGCTTAAGAACACTCTAAACAGGGTTGAATTGAGGTTTTCTGAGCTTAGAGGCTTTGGGTTCAACAACGCTGTTACACCACTGGCAGGCAGGGGTGGAGGCAGCTGTTACTCTGTGTTAGGCTGCAGGTGCTTTTACCTTAAAAGAAAGATAAACTATGCTCTTTGAGTTGCACAGCAGCTTCCAGGTACCACAGTAACTGCTGCTGCAGCACAGAGAGACCTTGTGTGATTCTTGATGCGTTTGTCACAGTGCTAACATGACCTGGTAATTAACTCTGAAAAGTTCTTGTGTAGATTGAAGAAACTTGGGGGTTTGGCAACCCTGCTATACACATTCTTACCAAATTGGCACGCTGATAGAGGTTGCCTCGTGGTTCTATATAACCTTCTCTGCCCACAGCTTTGCAGAAGCAAGCTCACTCCAAACCCTGAACTGAAATGCTTAAGGACAGGGCAGCTTCCTGGGGACCCTGCCTGCTGAGGCGGGCGTGAGGCAAGGCCTCGGCACCAGGTCGTCCTGCCTCAAGGGCAGCAAAAGCACCTCACGGTCCAGCAAAGTAAGTCAGAGCGTGTTTCTTCTCTTGTTCAGCCACGTCATCTGTAAGCTTAAACCAAATGCTTCCTGCTTGTCGTACAGAACTCACCCTAGGAAAGGCAACTGAAAGTAGATGTGCAAAGCGCTACTGAAAACAGAAACAGGAGGGGAGAGATGCCTTTGAACTGGAGTCTGGCCTCCTTCCTGATGCGTATGCGAGCCTGTGTGACTGCTGGGGGAGCGCCCTTACTGCCAGCGCTGTCCTTTGGGGTGTGTTTTGAACAGGGAAGAGGTAACACAAACACCACAACTCGGTTAAGGCTTTGCCTTGCCCAGCAGCTCCTTGACAAGGTAGGACAACACCGGTGAGTGACTAGGTGAAGGGTTGTGACTGGAGCAGCTTCTCAACGCTTAATTTTAAGGAGAAATTAAAATTCCACTTCAGCTTGTTAAGCCTCTCTGACACCTCTCCCCACAAGCAAGTTATATGCACAGTCAACATCAACAGTTCACGTTTCAGCTTGGCATAATGTATATAAATAAATTATATTAATTTAATCAAATGTAAGACACTTTAAATAAACGAAATGCTAAAGAGTGACACCTCCTGTCGAGTTATTTCCCAGCAGGAATACTGAGTGGCTCGGGGTTCTGTTCTCCGTGTTCCTTGGCTCCTGAATGCCCACAACCCTCAAGTCTTGACGGGGATGGTTTGTTTGCACCCAGCAGCGCTGCCGTCGGCCTCAGGTAAGCCCACGGAGTACTCTGTGGTGGCAATGAGCAGCATGTCCAGAGTAGTCTCGGTACACTTCGCAATAAAGCGTATGAAAGGCCTCACGTCGCCCTCGTTGGCCACTTCCAAGACGTGGTAATACTCGGCCCGTTGCTCCTTGCGGATTGTGATGGGCGGGTAGCCCGCCTGCATCAGTATGAGGTTCATTAACAGGCGCGAAGTCCTCCCGTTGCCATCTACAAACGGATGGATGTAAACCAACTTGTAGTGGGCTAACGCAGCGAATTCCACGGGGTGCAAGCTCATGGCGTCTTCCGAGTTAATCCACTGCACGAACTCCTGCATCTGTTTCTCGACGTCCTGGGGATGGGGTGGTATGTGGTGTCCTACAAACACCTGGGTAGTCCTGAACCGCCCTGCCTCCACCGGGTCGGCGTAGCCCAGCACTCTCCGGTGTATCTCCAAGATGTCGCTGATGGTTACGGAGCCTATCCGCGACACCAGCGTGGTGTTGACGTATTTCAGAGCCGCGTGCATGCCGATCACCTCGTTCTGCTCCACTAAGCTTTTTCCAGGAACGGCGTATCTGGTCTCGATGATGTGTCGTATTTCCGACAGCGTCAGAGTGTTCCCCTCGATGGCGACCGTGTGGTAGATGTGGTGATAATAGGACTCCTCCATCACCCGGCGCAGGGCAGAGTTGCCTTTGGGGATCGCCATCACTTTTTTAACCTTGCTGTCGATGATGCTAAAATACCTCTGATCTATCTCTTCAACTAAAGGCAGCGTCCGGTCCCGATTGATCAAAGCCTTCTCGTTGCAGGGAGAAAGGGTTAGTGCTTTGGAGTACAAATAGTCAGCTTGGAGAATGTCTTTTTCCTCTTCAGAAAAAATACCGAATTCGTTCAGGGCATCCACGTAATCGGGGTCCATTTTGAGGGCGTACAGGAAGAGTTTGTGGGCTTTCTCCCGCTTGCCTTGGCGCTTCATTTCGAGGGCTTGATTCAGAGCCGCTTTGGCTTCTAACTTCACTTCTGAAATGCAACAACAACAGTTAGATAACGGGAGGGAATTTTACTGAAAACTGCTGTAAAACTGACAGTCTCCATCACTGTTCACCGACAGAAAAACGCACCAAAGCCGGACTGTAGGAACCATAACGGAGAACTCAGGCCAGGCTACAAGCACAGAGGCTTGTGCCACGTTTACAGAGCCGTTCCTGGCAGGGTCTGCAAGCAGCACGGCTCGAGCTGGCCAGAGGCTCATAGCCATCCTGGCAAAGCCTGCACTGTGGTGGCTGCTTCGTGGGGGAGGACATGGCACCTTCCATACGTTCTCTTGGCAATAACGCCAGTTCTCTTGCCAGAAGCACAGCTCGCAGCTGCTAACAGCTTCTCCCTGGTTTTTCACCGAACTGTCAAATATCTTCCCCAGGATAACAGCTTTAATGCAAAGGTAGGTACCGTGTTGGAATTGTAATCATTCCTTTCAGTCTTTTCCAAATTAATGTCCTGGCCAACAACGGCAGTGACCGCAGCCTGTTGCTGCCAGACAGGCTGCTCTGTGACAGCCGGCATTTCGGGATTAAGGCCGTGTATCCCTGGTTACTGTGATTAACATGCCACTCCCTCTTCCAGTTACCTTAACAGAACTTACTAGTACCAAAAACACAAGGAGAAACTTCTGAGAGACAAAGCAGCACCGAGAGAACGCCAGCGTGTCACTCTTGTGCACCACAGGGCGGTGGAACGCAGTCGGGCTGCTGGCGATGGCGTGTCTGACCTCTGGGTCACAGCCAACGTTAATTTGCAGCTGGGCAGTGAGAGTTCGTTAGCGTTATGGGGTACAGGGGCACATCTCCAGCTGCGGGTGGTTCTTACACAGCAGCTCGGGGGTCAGTCTTACCTGAGGAGGCTTTGCCTTTCAGCACCAGCAGCTCCAGCCCGTTGGAGGTCACGCTCAGGCCCGTCGTTTGTCTGGTGTACCTGGTGACGCCTGAGGAGCCCGCGCCCAGTTTACTTTTCAGGAAGGAGAGCCCTTTGAGCAGCGCGTGGCACTGGTCTTCCACAGCGGCCAGCGGGAGCAGCAGCATCACGAGCGAGCCCAGGAGGAGCGCGAGCACGGCCGCCCACCTGATGCGGACGCACAGGGTTATCCATTTCACCTCGGGATCTGTCGCCATAGACACGAGATTCATCCTGCTTCCAGCGCAGACACGAGGAGCATCTCCCTTCCCGCTGCTCTCACCTGGGAACGGAAAGGGCTTCAGCCAGAGCTCGGTGTTGCAGGGCAGGCGTGGTGCTGGAGACATGGCACCAGAGAGCGCTCGGGCATGTGTGCTCTGGGCTCCTGTCACAGATATTCAGCCTGGAGGAGGCTGAGGGCAGAGCTGATGGGGCCTCCAGCTTCCTCCCGAGGGGGAGCCAAGGGGCAGGCGCTGATCTCCTCCCTCTGGGGCCCAGCGACAGAACCCCAGGGAACGGCCTGGAGCTGCCCCAGGGGAGGGTTAGGGTGGGGATCAGGAGAAGGTTCTTCCCCCAGAGGGTGGTGGGGCCCTGGCACAGGCTCCCCAGGGCAGTGGTCACCGCCCCGAGCTGGGCTGAGTTCAGGCAGTGTCTGGCCAACGCTCTCAGTCATCTGCTGTGATGGGGCTGGGCCTGTGTGGGGCCAGGGGTTGGGCTGGGGGGGCCCTGCCAGCTCGGCAGGGTCCCTGGCTCTATTCGGGGTGATCCCAAGCGCCCGCCTTTCCCCGGGCAGGGGGCGGTGGAACGCAGCCCCTTAGGGGCCGCTGTACCTTAGCGGCGGCAGCGCGGGCACCGGGCTCTGCCGGGGCTCTGCAGGGATGAGGCGGCTCCGTCCCGGCCCAGCTCCAGCCCCGCGACCCCCCGCAGCCTCCAGGCTCCTGCGCGTCCCCCCGGCACGGA
>VWZZ01003719.1:372874-392277 GCA_013399095.1 Psophia crepitans | reverse complement strand
GGCGGCGGCCTAGGGAGGAGCGGGCGGCGGGGCCGGGACCGGCGACCGGGGCCTTCCAGCAGCGGGGTGGCGCGGGGAGCGCAGCAAGCCGCCCTCAGTGCTCACCGCTTGTTTATTCGTGTGGTAGGAGAGCTCTCGTGCCTGGTGGCAGGTCCATGTCCCCTGGCCCTGGGCTCGCTGGAGAAACCCTGGGTCGGTTTGGGGTTTTCTCCCTCAAAGCAGCAGCGCGTGCCGGTGAGCCAGCAGGGCCGTGCCTCTCCCCTCCCTCCCTCCCTCCCAGGCACCAGCACCGGGGAGAGGTTCGGCAAACGCTAAGGGAGAACAGCCGGGTTTGGGGTGTCTTCCCCCCCTCGCACCGGCGGGGCGAAGGGGTGAAGGACGTGTCGATGCTGCGGCACGTGGAGGTTCCCAGAGACGGTCTTCCCTCTCCCGCCCGTTCCCAGCGGGAAGGGCGGTGACCGCTCGGTGCTGGGGCTCTCTGGGGCGGGCACTGATTTTACTGGGATTGACAAAAGCAGCTTGGTGAACTCGGTACAACCAGCGTCCCTACGCAGAGACTGACAGCGCCTTGGCGCTGGGACTGCTCAGCAGCAAATGGAGCCCAAGGCGATTCCTGCAGCACAAAATCACCGTGTCCTCCAGCCGCTCGCAGCCTGCCAGAGCCCCTTAATGCCGAGAGATAAGCTTGGGGGATAATTAGCAGTTGAAGGATGAGCAAATCTATCTGCCCTTCAGGAGGAAGCTTTGACAGAAACGTGTATTTTCCTCAGTGCCGGTGATACGGCACCCGAGCCTGAGGATGGAATAATTACAGAGCAATAACATATTTTCCCTTTGGAAGTGGTGAGAAGCACGTTTAGAACCCATTCGCCAATTAAACCTGATCCAGCAGAGAGCAACAGCGATCGCCAGGAACGCCTGGCGTCTTGGCCAGCTCTGACACCCCTGGGCAGCCCTGGGCAGGGGCGCTTTGTGGCTGCCGTGCTGGCAGCCGAGGATGCCACGCCGTCCCTCGGGGACACCAGCCGGCCTGCTGGTACTTGGCATTTCTACCGCTCTTCCCCAGCACGGGTCCGGGCCGGCTCGGGCGCTGCCGTTGCCCGTACACCGTACATCAGTCAGTTGTGTTGTCCGGGACAGCGAAGGGAGATCCCAGGGTGGATGGTAGGAAAGAGCAGGGCCGTGTGATGCCGTGTGTAGCCCTGGGCTGGCACGCTGGGCTCCCTGGCCGCTCTCGACATGGCTGGATGTGGCTGTGTCTGCAGCCGTGGTTGTGCCGGCGGGCTCCCATCTGGACCCTTAACCTCTCGGGAGAGTTGGCGTTTGGAATGGTGCCGCTGGCTCCGGCGTGCAGAGGGACGCTGGAAGCGTTACGGTTGTGTCATGGGAGATGATGTGTAAGAGGCTGGTGGTTCTTTCCACTCAGTATTTGGGGCTGAAGCCGGTGGCTGTGGGAGCGGAGGGGTCCCCGCAGCCGGCAGATGGCACTGACTCATTTTGCTGCTCGGGAGAAGCCTCCCAGCGTGCTGCGGTGCCTCTCCTAGACCCTCATACCTTCTGCCTGTAGAGGCAGTGATCATGAAAAACATGCTTTAAGGCTGAGTAAGGCTCTGGCTTCCTTTTGGAACTGTTTGTACTGGGATAAAAATTGCCTTTCTGCGCACTAAGGAGGTTTTGGGGATCTGTCACTGATGAGGCGTAACTGCGGCTGGCAGCACGGACCTGGCGTCTCCATGAAGCTCGCACGGGGCTGTGGCCGTTAGGCTGGTCCTTGTGATGATCCTACCTGCCGTAAATTTGGAAGATGTCATCAGGCAGAGACATTGGTGTTGGTTCTTTCTGGCTTTCCTGGGCCACATGTTACTAGGGGAAAAAAAATAACCTTTGCAGAAGGGCGGACTTGGCTGTCCCCCCCTTCCAGCCCCCCGTCCGGCCGTGCTGCAGAGCGTCTGGAGGTGCTGCAGGCCCCGCGTCCCCGCGAGCCTTGCCGTGCTGGTGGTCCTTTCAGTCCCCCACTGCAGCCTGGGTTTCATCCCCTTTATTTCCTGCATTCTTGGGCAGTCTCGCTGGGGCTTGATGGCAACTGGTTGCCGTTGAGTTGTTGGGTTAAACCAAGGCAAGGAGGAGGCAGTGATCTGCTGGAGGAGCATCGCTTGGGAAGGGCTCCTTGTCTGTATGAGGGTCTCGTCGTCAGGAGAAGCGACTGGCTGCGGAGGCAGAATTGCATAGTGAAGTGTGGGATTTTAATCAATGAACAGATGGGCAAGCAAGAGATCAAATGCCTGGTGGTAAAGCTGTCACCCGGGTCAGAGCAAGGTTGTTGTGAAAAACGGTTTTGACGTTCTCGGCTGCACTGTTTGCAAGGCAAACGGAAACCACGTCCTGGATCCAAGTGCAGGACCGAAGGGATTTTTAATTAAAGAGAAAATAGAAGGGTAAGCAAAAAGCAAGAGCTGGATTGCACCGTGGTGATTACTTCTCCTAGCTGCAAACCAGAGACGCCGAGTGAGGGGTTCAAGGCTAAGTGAATGATTTAAAGCTCTTCGTGCAAACACGGAGAGGCACAAACAGAACACTGAATAGCTAGCTGAAAACAAAGCTCGGAGAGGGTGCAGGAACAGAGGGCTTTGTTGGCTCTCTTAACGAATACTGAGGAATGAGCTCCTCAGACAGATTGGTTTGTGGCACTGGGAATAAATGGACAAAAGGAAAACTCTCAAAGCAGTGCTGCAGCTGAGCGCGATGTTCTTTCAGCTAAGCTGGGACAGAGCTGTGCTACCATCAGGCCGGTAAGCGTGTTTCAACCAGCGGGTCCCAGGCAAAAGCCGCTCTGCAACGTGTGGGTATAATGAGGAACGCAGTTTCGAGGGAAGAAGGGAATAAGGAGATCCGTCATCTGGAAGAAAAGCTCTTTCATTATCGCACTTGTGGTCAGCACAGTTCTTCGGTCAGCCGAGCATTGCCACTGGTTGAAGGTCTGGGAGGCCGTGGGGCACGGAAACACCCGGCCAGAGCGAGCGGCGATGGCTGCTGGGCGGGTACTGTCCCCGGGCACCGACAGAAGTGGAAGCGGCATCGCTCAGGATGCCGCCCTGTTGTACTTGTGAAGGGTTCTCAGCCATGGTGCTGGGAGCTGCGGGGAACGGGGAGCACACCCCAAAACTCTTGGAAAAAAACAGTGTATTTTGTGGGACAGAACACTGTTTCTCGTGGCAGCTCCTGTTCCTGCTGGCTGTCCTGCCTTGGAGTGAGCAACGTCAGCTCTGCGGAAGCTGAGGGCTGTCGAAAGCTGGAGTTGTAGGTGATCCCACAGTTGAAGAGGACATTTCTTGGGGACCTCAGTCTGTTTCTACCACCGAGCCTCACTGGGGGCTTCTCGGCCATTTACTCGCAGTCCCCAATCGCGGTGGGAGTCCTGCCCCAGAGGGCGAGGGGCAAGGCGAGTGGCTGCACGCCCGCCTCCAACCTGTCCTTGAAGCGAGGTGGAAACGCTGACTCCATAATAAGAGTCATTTTGGACTAACTGCCACATAGACTTGACTAATGTGACTCCTCGCCAGGCAATCTGGAAATATATTAAACCCCTGAGCTACTGCGGCGACAATTTGCATGTCAATAACAGAGGGGAAATTGCCTCCCGCAGTCCCTCTCTGGGTTTTGATCCCGTGAAGTGCCAGGTATCCCCCACTCTGGTCCATTTAATTGATTGCAGGAGGCAGTGGAGACCTCCTGGGATAACGAGGGCTTCTGGGGTAGCTCAGCTAATCTCTTGCTTTTCCCACCCTGCTCCCCTGGCTCAGTGAGGGGGGGGAGCGCAGCTAAAAACGCACAAAAGCAATGCTTGTTAAGAGGGATTTAGCATCCAAATGTATGTCGGCGCGTGTTTCTGCTGCCCGTCCTCCTGGCACGCTGCACAGAGCTCAATCGGTCTCTGACTGAATACCGGGGAGCGCAGAAACCTGCCCAGGACACGGTGCGAGGAGGAGCAGCTCCCCATTAGCCATGCAGGGGTGAAAACAACCTCCTGATCCCTCCCACGTGCCGGCAGAGCTGTCGGATCAGGACAGCGCTGGAGGCACCGCCTGGCAGAGAAGGGTGAGGGGCTGTCTGTGCCGCAGCAGAGACCTCTCTTCCAGCAGGCACGCTTACGGGGCACGCGTCTGCGAGGTGCATGGTTTAGAAGTTAAAACTCTGCACACTTGCTGTCTCCAGGGCTTGTAATCTAGGACAAGGAGAGCTAAAACAGGCAAGAGGGTAGGTGTTTTGTGGGAGCAGATTACAAAAGGAGCTATTTTACCTTGTCAGAGTCTCAGCTCGCCGCCTGCTAAGGCACTGACAGCTGTCAGAGCTCAGCTGGTGGCCCACGGAGACTTGGGAGGGCAACCAACAGTTTGTCAGACGCGGAGGTGGCCCTTCTTGCTGATGCCATGGTGGGACAGACTTGGCCCTTCCCGCAGGCAGGGAGCACGAGGTAGCACCGTTGGGGTCTCGGGGGGCCTGTGCCATCGACGCTGCTGGGCTGGAGGCACTGGTGGCCCTGGTGGCCATGGGCACCATGCCGGGGCTCTCTGTGCTCAGGGGTCCTCTCCTGGTCTTGGATGTCCTCAAGCTCTTCCCTACTTGGACTTCACTTAAACCCCCACCCTGTTTAGATCTGGAAATGACTTGATCCTCATTACTCTTGCCTTTATTTTCTTTTTATCGTGGTGATGTTCAGCTGCACGAGGCTTTTTGCAGCTGGAGAACGGAACCAGCGGTGGTGTCCAGCCGGAGCTGCTCCCTCACAGGCAGCTGTCCCTGCCCTGCTGCTCTGTCTGGGGGACCAGGGCGTCCCGCTGCTGCCTGCCAGAGCCTGGGTGCAGGATGCGGCCGGGGGAGAGGCAGAACCTAAGAATGGTCTGGGGACAGGCGGGTGCTGTGGGTGGTTGCTGAACAGGGGGACCGTCTTACTTAAAGGTGCCAGGAGAGGGGACGATGCTCGGTCACCATGGCAACTGCAGCCAGCGCAGGGATGCCGGGGAGGCGGCTGTGTGTCCTGGCAGAGGTGCTGGGGGATGCTTGGGGTGGGGGATGAGCGCGGGCTGGGTGCTGGAGGCCAGCGTGTCCTGGGCCTGGGCCGATTTCTGACATTTCGGTCTCTTGATCGGTGCAGCCTGCGAAGGCCTGCGCTCAGCCGGGACTGCCCTGAGCGGTGCCTGACGGCGAGGATGCTCCCGGAGAGCAGCCCTTCCGAGCGGTTTCAGTTCCTGCATCCCAAGAGGAGGAGCAGGGGCCTCAGTGACTGCTGGCCGCTCCGGCTGCGCTTCTCCACGGACCTGAGTTTCCAAAGGCTCCCGGAGCCTATAAATGGCTCTTCATATGTGCCGGCTGTTAAAAACACGAAGCAAAGCAGGTGGGCAATGCTTTCTAAATCACAAAGCATCTCTGGTTAGTAATGCAGACGTGGAGATCTGATCTCGGGAACTCTGCTCCACTGGTTTCTCAGCGCTCGGAAACAAGCGAGGCACGAGCTGGAAGAAATGGATTTGCAGAGCAGCGTGTGCTGTTCTCAGCAGAGCTCAGGCGCTGACTCGAGAGCCCTCTTGGAAATGCAAAGAAAGAACATGTGTAGTTCACAATTTTCCGTGGCTCTCCGCTAATTTTCCTTCATGCTGCTAAATAAAATGCGCCCTCTGAAATTCCTCCAAATTAAAACTCGGGCTGCCCTCTCCCCCCGCCAGCCACGGTGCAGAGAACAGCCCCTGTTCACCACCAGCAGCGTGACTCCATCTTCATCGGGTTCCTCCGGCACTCTGCAAAGCTCGGAGTTGTTAAACATTTCACTTTATATGGCTGGATTTAATTACTTTGGAGATGGAATGTTAAATCTCCTGCGTTGGGCTTTATGGCTTTCAACAGGGAGAGGCTGAGCTGGAGCAGGAGCTGCCTGTAAATCTCTCTCGGTGCCGGTATGTAGGGCAAGCACCGCGAGCTGCTTTCGCAAGCTCTCGCCGTCGCCTGGAAGTTCCTCGCTGCGCCCCACGCGTGCAGCTCTTCTCTGCCGACGCACCGCGCCGGGCCCTCGCTGCTGGCCGCCTCTTCCCAGGAGGGGCGATGCCGGGGTGGGCTGCGGCACCGTCCCGCTCGCGGCGGGGAAAGCCCAGCGTGGTGTGACGATGCTCCTGCGCCTCGTCCTGCGGGTGTGCTGGCGGAGCAGGACCGTGCTGCGGGTGTCCCCGGGAGTGCGATGCCGATGCTGTGGAGAGAGCCCAGCGGGGTGCTGCGAGGATGATGAGGGACTGGAGCATCTCTTGTCTGAGGAAAGGCTGAGAGAGCTGGGGCTGTTCAGCCTGGGGAAGAGAAGCCTGAGAGGGGATCTGATCAATGCTGATCAGTATCTCCAGGGGGGTGTCCAGAGGAAGGGGCCAGACTCTTCCCAGTGGTGCCCAGGGACAGGCCAAGGGGCACCGGGCACAAACTGGGACACGGGAAGTTCCAGCTGAGCATGAGGAGAAACTTCTTCCCTCTGCGGGTGCCGGAGCCCTGGGCCAGGCTGCCCAGAGAGGGTGTGGGGTCTCCTTCTCTGGAGAGACCCCAGCCCCGCCTGGACACCACCCTGTGCACCCTGCTGGGGGTGCCCCTGCTCTGGGTGACCCCCAGAGGTCCCTGCCCACCCCACCAGGCTGGGGGTCTGTGAATAGACACAGCGCCGCGAGGGGATGCACACACGGGCTCGTGCCTCGCCTGTCAGCTCAGGTCAGTTGTCTAAACCCACGCACCGTCTCAGCGGTGAGGAAACCTTTCCGATGAAGCGCTGCTGATGTCATTTCTTGCCTCACAGCCAACTTGTTACCTGCTTTCTGGTCCTCGCACCTCACACCGGTGCCCCGCTGCGTGCCACCCCCCAGCGCTGAGCGACTGTCGCGCTGAGCTCCGGCTCGCTGCCGCTTCCTCGCCTGCCTTTGCTCACCTCCAGGCGCTGCAGCGCCCGTCCGAGCTGCGTGTGGCCGGTGGTCGGCTGCTCCCGGGTGAGCCTGTGCCCCAGCCCGCCGCGCTGGCAGCTGGACGCGGTTCAGGTCCTGAAAGCGGTGCCACGTCTCTTGCTTTTGCTGGCTGGGCCGGCGCCGTGCCTGCACAGAGAGCAGCGAGGTGCCTCCCGTTCCTCAGAGGTCTGTCTGGTTTGGAAGCAATTGTAAGGCTGCCGTTTCTCCCGGCGGAGCTGATGCTTGCCGAATGTTTCGGTAAATGGCCAACGCTGGGTCGTAACTCAGCGCAGCTCCTCCAGGGACGGAGCCGGAGTTCGGCCAGCGGTGCTGGCACGTGGTGCGTGCGCAGTACGAGGGCAAGCCAGGACGATGCGCTCTACTTTGGTGGGGGTCAGCGTTCGAGGGCTTTTTATCGAGAGGGAAACAGGAATGTTTCTCCTTGTTCCGCATCCACGGCCTCCTGGCTGATGGCACATCTGTGTCACACGGCCAGGGCCACCAAGGCAGAGGGAAGGCTGAGGGCGGAGGTGGCCCTTTGCTGCCGGGGAAGGTGCCTGGTGATTACCCGGCCCCTGCTCTGGGAGCGCTGGGTCACTCGTTAGTCCGGCTACCAAATTAGCGGACAGATTGTGCAGAAAAAAGCAGCTCTCCTGGGACCCCTGGAATGCCAGGAGTGAGTAGTAGCCTCATCTTTTATAGTTACTTGATTTGCCGACGTTTATGCCGACCTTTGGGCTGGGTGCCTCGCCAGCCCCGGCCCGCAGGCTGGGCAGGGTCCCCACGTCCCCGAGCATGAACCCGCTGGTGGCCGGGCTTCCGCGGAACCCAGCGCTGGCTGCGGTTTTGTTCCTGTTTAGTTATTGCATTCAGTCTCTCGTGACTACGGAGCCGACAGCTGGTAAAGATTTGCATGTGGCATGAAATGAAGTGAGCGCATTTTAATGTCTAATCTGTGCAAAGCTGAAATTTGGTTTCCCAAAGCCTTGCTTTGCCTGATCCTTGCTGGCACATCTGCTTCATGCGTTAGCCTTGGATTTCTAAAAGTTTATTTTCCCTGTATCTCACCGGGACGAACAATTAGAGCAGATCTTCGCAATCTTTTGTCAAAGCTTGACCACCAGGGCCCAGGACCCTCCGGAGCGTGCGGCCAGCGTTCTGCCTAGCCGCTGAGGCGCAGCCCTCGCCTTTCCGCTGGGCTCCCGCCCCCAGCAGCTCCCCAGCCCTCGCTGCCGCGGCGCGTCCGGCAGCGCCCTCCGGGATTACACGTCGCCGGCCGTAAGCGGGCTCCTCGCAGCCAGCGCCTCTTTGACCAGCTTCCCTCCAGCGTGCGAAAGTCACTTCTAAGCCTTCGCTTGGCCTCGAAGTGTGAAGCCGCCTTCGGAACGGGGCGGTGCGATTTATTTCAGTCTCTCTTCGGTCTTTTCTCGTTCACCTCTGGGGTGAAGTGTGTAGAGGGACACCAGCCGTGCCCAGCGCGGGGATGGCGGGGGAGCTGCTCCTAGAGCTCGTCCGTGCTCGTGGGATAGAGACGCAGTTGCTCAGGCGCGGGGAGCCCTGCAGTAGCAGGTCCTGCAGCTCGTGGCGTTCCCACCTCTCCATCCTGGGACCAGAGCGTGCCCCGTCAGGGCGGTTTTGAGGATGAGGGAGCGGGTAGGAGTGATGTGTGAGAGCTCAGAATAGCACAGCAGCTGCTGAAGCTGAACCAGGGACTTGTGTTGCACCCAACAGGGCTGTACTGGTGTTCTGAGTGGGGAAAATGCTGGGTGGGTGTTGTAAACACTTTGCAGGAGCTGTTTCCTTCAGTGCAAATGAGCTGGCGGAGTGGCCTTTGGCATGCTGTGCTCGTGGTGCCCGGCTCCGGGAGAAGATGGAANAAATGCTGGGTGGGTGTTGTAAACGCTTTGCAGGAGCTGCTTCCTTCAGTGCAAGAGCTGGCAGGAGTGTTTGATGTTTGTGAGATGTCGGGTTGGATTCAGGTCTCCACCCCAGCAGTGGTTGGACGATCCGGGGAGGCAGATGGAGCGCCTGAAAGGAGGTTTTTGACTATCTCTAGTTGGGCGAGAAGGGACAAATACTCTGACTCTCAGGAAGCGAGCGCTGGGAAGGCACCCATCCAGCTGGCGCGGAGCTCTTGCAAGCGATTCCTCTACACAGACCGAAATGGCTCAGGCTTGTTCGGACCCAGACAGCAGCGATGGGGGATGCCCAGGACAGCGATGCTGGAGACAGACGGGTGAGACTGGGCTGGACTGGCCCAGACGTGTCCCAGCGGGCTCCTCCAGCACGACCGTGGTTCAGTAATGCTGAAGTTCAGGAGAGCGCTTGAGTCACTCGTCTCCTGTTCCGCACCAAAGATCTTGGCATCGTTCAGACATCAGCTAACCAACTCCTCGGGATGGGTCTCCTTCTCCTTCCCCTGCCTTTCCAGGTGGGGCAGGAGCAGCCTGGGCTGGTGAGAGGACCGACCGATGGAGCTGGGTCGGAATCCTGCTGGCGTGGGGGCCCTGCCCCAGCCCCGGCCGCCCCGCGTGCCCCGGGCGCGTGGTCTCTGCTTGACAAGCGGCAGAAAGCAGGAGCAGGGAGCGGGTTTGACCAGAGCGCGGGAGTCTCGGATTTGTGTAACGAGCCGGAATTGCAAACCTTGCGGATCTAGCGATGAGAAGAGTGCGCTGCAGTTGTCTCTGTGGGAGGTCTGACCTTTCTGAACTTGAAATTCAGGACTGAGAAAGCAAAATCCTAGCTTTTGGCAGATGATACGAGTTTTCCTCCAGGCCATCTGGAACGGAGTTTAGGGTTGGGGTTTTTTTGTTGGTTTTTTTTCTTTCCCTATTTTCTTTTTGCTTTTAAGTGTCTTATTTAGCAGGCAAGACATCTAGAGACCGGATAAGGAATCGGGCAGGGATGGGAAAAGCAGCGGGCCGGCAGCTTGTGCGCAGAAACCACTCGCAAAGGCTGTGATGCCGCTGAACAGCCTCTTGCTTTACCCTCCCCAGCACGGCCCAGCGAGGAGCCGAAGGGTTCCTGGCCGCTCTTCGGCGTCACCGGGGGCCAGGGGGAGCTCGGTCCCGTCCCCGCCGCGCTCAGCCCTTGCAGGACGCCACCGAGCACCCAGGTTTGCCAGACCGGGCTTTAAAGAGCCTCCGTCCCTCCGTGCTCCCAAGCGACCTGGGGTCCGAGCCCCGAGATCTGCGTAGGGCCAAAAGGACATGGCGGGGGGCAGCGTGTTGGTGTCAGCAAGGGCCATGGGGAGTCAGGAGTGGGGAGTCTTGGTTTTGGAGGGAGAGCGAGTTGCAGCAGAGGTGGGTTGTGCCTTCCTCTCACCCAGGCTGCGGTGGGGTCCTGCACGGCTCCTCTGTGCTGACGTTTATTCATGGAAGATCCTGGTGTACATGAGGCTCCTGGCTCAGGCGGCTGCTCGTTCGAAGAAATCAATTCCAGTAAATTGGACTGGGCGGAGGCGCGGTGCGGGTGCGAGGGGCTGTGGCAGAGGGCTGTAAATCCTGCTTGCTGCAGCGCTGCAGCTGCCCCTGCGCTTTCCGTCCTCCCCCTTTCCCTGACATGACACCCCTTTTCCAGCTCCTTCCCTTGTCCTTGCTTCTGCTCCTCTTCAGGAGGAGAGGAGCTTGGGCAGGGCAAGGACTGCAGAGCGGGGAGCCGATAAATCCTTGCTGTGTCTTGCAGGAGGGGGCTGCGTGCTCCCGCCGCGGGCAGCGCTGCGAGCCGTGCTGCGCAGAAGCGGCCGGCGTTCGGAGTTGGTCCTTCCGAGAGCCTCGTTCCAAAGGAGCCGCTGGTTTGCTGGCGTTTGGTGGTGGTTTTGCTGCCTGGGGGGCAGTAAAAGCGGGCAGGTTGATCTGGGCTGTGTTTGAATGCAGGTTCCCGGCCGCCTTCGCACGCAGCTTGCTGCGGCTGGGTTCCCTGCTCCGCCACGACACCGACAGCTCCCGGGTTAACGAGGTTCAACGTATCCCGTGGAACGTCGCCGTTTGTCCGGAGCGTGCTTCTTGTCCGGGCGCTATTTAAATCCGTGTTTGAAGCCGTGGGGCTTTGCAAATCCGCCTCTCTGTGGGCACCTTCTCTGCGGTTTGGTCTGAGGTGGGGTGGGCATGTCCCACCCTGGGCTCACGGGAGCCGTGCGGCCGGCGGGCTGGTCCCCGGCCCCGGGGCCGCGGGTTGCGGTGCCGCCGGCAGCTCCCTGCGCTTGTTTGGCAGCTGAATGGGAGGAGTGGGGATTTTGGAATAAGCACAGCAGGGAAGAAAAGCCCATGATCTAAAGCAAGCAAGTGAAATCTCATTTTCTCCTTGAATTTCAGAGGGCTGAGCAGCAAACAAACAATTATTTCCCCGTGACTTTGCCGGGTAGATCTATAATTCCTGAGTGACAGGGGAGCAGCGTTCCGAAAGCGAGCTGCTGGCTGATGGGTAACGGGGGCGACGGTGGGGACCACGATCTGCTGGCACAGAGCGCTCCTGCCGCCCGCCGCACGGTAAATCAGCGCGGCGGGGAGACACCTCCGTCCCTCGGTCCCGGTCCCTCGGAGCTGCGGGGCCGAGGTCTGGCAAGGCGGAGAACAGGGATGCTCTGAAGCGACGCGTGGAAGGAGCGAACGATTCGGTGTTGTGTTTTTCCCCCCCTTGGTGCCCTGAGTTTTATGTACTGGAAAATTTGTTGTGTTATTGGAAACGGCATTTTGGCTGGAGTTTGTACGAGGGAGTGCTGCTAAATATAAATAAAAGGCAATTGTTATTTCTTTCAAGCACAGCTTTAATTTTTCTCTAATCCCACGGCACAGAAATTCAAATCCTGTTCTTTTGTGGGGAAAGGAGATGCAATTTCCCCTGCCTCCCTCAGCAATCATTTTATACTTTGGGGACGACTCAAGCGGTTCCGGCCAGGTCGCTGGCGGTGGGCAGGAGCTGGGCTGTGCCCTGAGGTCCCGGGGGCTGGCTCCAGCTCCTCTTACAGTTTTAATTTCCAAGGAAAACCAGCAGAAGCCCCCCAGCCCAACTAGCTCTTTTCTGGTATTCCAGTGACGTTCAAGTGAGTCCTCTCCCTAATTAGCTTGTAAATATTACTGCAAGGGGGGTTGTTGGTTTTTTTTCTCTTTTTAGGCCAGGCGCCCCACGTTAGACAGTAAGTGGAAGGAGAAACGCATTATGCAAACCACGAAGGAAAAGCATCTGTTTCCCTCTCTCCCGCTCCGGCACAACCTGCTGCTTAAATGGAACAAAGGCGCAGCTCTGCAGAGGATCTCCTCTTGCTGGGGCAGAGCGCGGGGCGCCTGAAGGTGTGGGTCTTGAAGTTGCTCTGCAACTGGGGCGTAAAACGTGTTGGGACCCGTGGCAGAGGGTGGGAAATGCGCCGTCCGTGTTACAGGGGCGACGCTCGCTGGGCGCACAGCGTGGGACCAGGGTGGGATCCCCCAGAAGGTGCATCAGCCTCAGGAAAAGTGTCTGATGGTCGCTGGGGAGGTGTCCCTGTGGGCTGAGTTACCTGCTCCCGGCGATGCTGGGGGTCCCCTGGGTGCCGCCTGCCAGCGCGGAGCACCCCTCGCCGCTGCCCCTGAGCGCGGTTTGCATCGGGGAGCTGCTTAAAAGGAGCTGGGCAGGAGAAAGCTCGGCGGGGCTGGGGCTGTGCCTGCAGACCGAGGCTGCAGAAATGCGATTTGGCACCGTAGCTTCTGATTAAAACCACTTCACGGGGCGTCGGGGGGCGCCGGCAGCGCCAGAGCTGGCAGCGCGCCCTGCGTGGGGCTGGCAGGGACGAAGGGTGACCTCGAGCTGCGCCGCCCTCCGGCCCCCTCCCCGTCTCAGCTTTGATTTTCCCAACAAAGCCCTGAGTTTGGGCAGCTCTTGGCTTCTGGAGTCCTCGGAGAAGCTGTGGTATTTCTTGTTTTTAAGCTTAAAATAGCCTGGAAACGGCTCTTCGTGTTTCCTGGAGTCTGCTTCGCTTTCCAAACCGAAGCGAGAGCCGCCACGAGGCAGGCAGGGACGAAAAGCCGTTGCAAGCCCTGGGTTGGAGCCCACGTGTATTTCACGGGCCGGCGACAGCGAAGGCAGGAGCTGCTCCCCCGATAAGCGTTATTCTGGATCACAACCAAAGCCCCATCGGATCAAGGCTTTTGGCGAGACTCATTTTATAGCGGTTATTAAAGGCTGCAGTGAAGTGCTTGGGGAGGGGCCCCAGGGTGCCTCAGTAAACAGAGAAAGCAGAGGATCAAATAAAATGAGACATGGTTTGGGTGTCTGAAAACCATCTTCAGAAAGCGCTTGGCATTATTATTATTTTCAATCTAATGTTGTTTTCTGCCTAAGTAATGTCAGGGAAGTGTCTTGAATAGCTTCCTAATTTGCGGGGCTCCCGAAGGCATAACGTTCGGAAGGAATTGGATTAACACTTATGAAAAATAAATTACAGGCTTGAGTGCTCGTTAGATGATTTTGAATTAATTTATTGATCTGAGGCTGGAGTGTTAGAAAATAGAGGGGAAAAATAACTGACGGCACTTTATCCCCGAACACACGCCGTTCTTTTACTGGGTAAACCAGGGGCTCGAGCAGCAGATTTCTGGTGACCGCGTTGCTTTGAGGAGCTCGTTAAGCTGCATGGAGGGGCAGAGCCGCCGGGCTCGGGGCTCCCACGGACCCATCGGGGCAGGTGGAAGAGCCCAAGGGACGTCCCTGGCTTTGGCAGCCTGCGTTGGCCCAGGGGAAGAGTGGGGTGCCGCGGGACGGGGTGCCCTGCTCGGTCACGCAGAGTTAAACCTCCCTCCTGAAGGTTCCATCGTCTCAGTTAATCCGTGAGCAGCTTTTCCTTTTCCTTTTCCTTTTCCTTTTCCTTTTCCTTTTCCTTTTCCTTTTCCTTTTCCTTTTCCTTTTCCTTTTCCTTTTCCTTTTCCTTTCCCTTTCCCTTTCCCTTTCCCTTTCCCTTTCCTTTTCCTTTTCCTCCTTCTCCTTCTCCTTCTCCTTCTCTTTTTCCTTTTTCTTTTTCTTTCTCTTTTTCTTTTTCTTTTTCTTTTTCTTTCTTTTTCTTTTTCTTTTTCTTTTTCTTTTTCTTTTTCTTTTTCTTTTCCTTTTCCTTTTCCTTTTCCTTTTCCTTTTCCTTTTCCTTTTCCTTTTCCTTTTCTTTTTCCCCAAGTATTCATGGAAACTGTAACAGGCATTTGCCGTTCAACGTGATTTCCTTTTTTATCGCTGCTTTCTCGGGCTGAGCGAGCTGTGCCCCTGCTCAAGGTGCTCCCTGGCTGTTCTGGGCCTGCCACACTGAAAGAAGTTTCAGTGAAAGCTGGAAACTTGGCAAACTTCTGCGGTAGAAAGTGAAGCTGGTGTTTCTTTTTAAAGGCTGAAAGCAAATACATCCCGGGAACTGACAGTCCATTAAAAACAAAGATAACAGAGTCTCTGGGTGCCTCTCTGCTGGCAGTCGTCTGGCTTCCCATATTTACTTGATAACGTGATGGCTAGCGCAGCAGGCACCCATATCTAAAAATAAACGAGGGAGCTGGTCCTTCGGGCTCCGGGTTAATCTGGTTTGGGGGAAAATGGCCCACAGTGCCAGCCTGGGAAATCACACTGCTGATTTTTTAACGCTAAAGTGGGATTTGCAGTACTGCGCTTTATAAATGGAGAGCAGCCGTAATGGGGCATGTATCACAAGGCACACGGTGTGGTTTTTCCGCACGGATCGGTGCGGCTGTGCATCCCACCACGCTGCTCTTACTGGTGTTACTGGTCCTGCTCTCAGGGAGGTTTTGGTTCCCACGTGCTCGTTTGGGGCTCCCAGCCCCGGGGGTCGGTGCAATCCCTCTTGCCATGGCATCGCTTGGAGCAGGTCAGCGGTGCCCACCCAGCCCCAGCACCATACTACTGGTTTGAACTGGAAGCAGCGGGCCAGGACTGCTGGGGGTGGCTGTGGTATTGCCACCCTGGGTGGGGAAGAGGGCTGGCCTGAGGCGCTTGGGGTACCGGGGGGGTTGGTTTGCTCTGAAGGCTCCTGTGGCAGCGACCTGGGTGTCGATGGCTGGACTCTGCTCCGAGCTGCGGGTTTCGGCCATCGGCACGGACACGCTTGGCGCAGGCTGGCACCAGCCGTGTCCCCTGGGCGCGCGGGGACCCTCGGTGGCCTCCCAGCTCTGCTGGGACGAGTGCGGGATCCCCCACCACCGGCAGCAGCGTTGCTAATTTACACCCCGCCGTCCAGCACAGGCACCCTGGACCATAACCCGCTTGTCAAAGTCAAATAACTCATTAACTCTGCGTGCAGGGAGCTTTGTCTTAAAACATAAAGCAGGTGAGGTTTTCACTCCGAACTGGATCAAAAGCTTTTATTTCCTTATTTGTAATTTTTTTCCCCTCACTTTGCTTCCTGGAGACAGGTTTGGACTTTGTTCGGCAGTCGGCAGCTCGGCTGCGGGGATCTCACGCTCTTCCTCGACAGCGGACATAAATCCTCCCGAGGGAAGGGGAAGGAGAAATATGCTGCTGCCGAGCTGCTGCCGTTAATCCCAGGGAAGCGAGGGCCGTGCCGGGAGCTCTCCCGCAGCGAGCATCGCTGCCGGGGCCGTTCCCGGGTCCGGACCCGGGTGCAAGCGAGGCGGGGGGGGTCCTGAAGGAGGAGCGACGCTTCAGATTAAAGGATTTGCCAACATCTAATGAAACAAGAGCCTCCAGGCTTCCATTAATTAACAAATTAGCTCATCAAGAGTCTCCCTAATTTGTCGAATATAAAGCTGCCCTATTAATTAAACAAGAGCACAGATTTTAATTTGCCTGGCAAAATCGCACATTTAATTGATAAACGACTCATTTAAACCGTTCTTGGTGAAAGTTTCCAGAAGCGGCGATGGGGGACGAGCGAGGCGTCAGCGCCGGGCTCCGCCGAGCCGGCAGCATCCGTGCCCGGGGCTCAAGCCGCCGGCTTTGTGCCCGCACCGTGCTGTGCCCCCCCCCCGCCCCGCATCGCCGGGGCTTGGGGACCACCCCCTGTCCTCTCCACTGCCGCCAGCCCCATCACATCTCCTCCTCCTCGCAACCGGGCTCTGCCAGTGCTTAATTGACCCATCTGCTAATTGGGTCTGATTGCATCCAACAAGTGGTTCCTCTTCCCTTAAATCCCCTGGGCTCGCTGTTTTCCATGGCCGGCAAATTATTTAGCAGAAGCTCTGCACCGACCACTCGCCGGGGGCTCGCGGGGCTTGGGGAGGTGCCAGGCTGGGGGCGGCGGATGCCGTGGCGCATGGGTGAAGCACCCAAGGACGGGGTGCCCAGGAAAGGCTTCACCTCTCCCTCGGGAGTCAGCCCCGTCCTCCCTCCCTGAAGGCAGCTTCAGAAGACCCAGAGCGCCGTTCACGCTCCCGATAAAAGCGGCTCGCCGCGGTCACTCGGCCCCGTGGCCGGAATTTCTTCCTCCGCTTGAAGGACAGGGGAATAAATCAGAGGTCGCCTGACATTCACATCATCTCCGCGTGGGATTAACTGCTCGCACAACACCGCCCCAGCCAGATGTGCCGGGGAAGCAGCATCGAGCTGGGGTATCCCAGTTTCCCCATTACCAACCATTTTTTCCCCCCAAAAAAAAAACCTAAAGAGAAATCTTAACAGGAGTGCGGGTGAATTATGTGGAGTCCTGCCCGAGTTTTCAATTTAGCTCTATTGATTTATAAGGTCTTTTCAATTACTGGATCCTTCTCGGCGGCAGCGCGCTGTACGTGAGCTTCATACTGCATCGGGCTGTGGCGGGACCTTCTGCGTCTGCTCCGGGCCGACCGAGGCTCGGATAATGAGGATTTCCTCTGGAACATTTAGTAAATAAAAATCAGGAACTCATTAGCAGAAGAACTTGTCTTATGTGAAGAAGAGACTGGAGGAAAATGGGAAGTGCGGGAGTTATCGTGAACGTAATATATGAAGCAATTTGGATTCAGGAGGAGGCAATTTGAAATCTGATTAAATTTTCTTCTTTTTTCTTTTTTTTTTTTTTTTCCCTGTGTGGGCATGGTTGGGTAATTTTTGAGGGAGCTGGAGATTTAAAAAATGGATGGACAAGAAGAAGCGCCCTTCCCTCGGTGCTGGGCTCGGGCCGTCCCCACTGACCCCAGGCTCTCGGGTGGGAGCTGCCGGCTGGGGAAGGCACCAGGACTCGGAAGCCCAAAACGCTCTGAAATCCACCCAAAACCAGAGCAGCCCACGCCTGACTGTTTCCCTTTCTCTTCTTAGTGAGCGCTGGAGTACTGTTAACCTTTTGGTGTAAAATGACTGCATTTTCAAAATTTCATTATGTCTCTGTGTCACAGGACATAAAGCAGAGACAAAGCTAATTAAATTACTGAGAACTAAATCACCGGCCCTTCCAGCAAAGCCGGGGGGGGCGGTTGGTCCCTTCAGCTTTGCAACGGATCCGAATTTCTCGACTCAGCTCTTCTCGGCGTGGAGGCGGCCGGGGGGGCTCGTGCGGGGGGACGGGCCCCAGCCTGGCTCCCGCTCTGCAGCATCGCTGCTGCTGACTCTGCTCCCCCCATCCCGCCGACCGTTATGTCAAAACACCCTCGCGGCCCTTTGATGTGGCTTATTTCTGAAACCCTGGCAGCGATTTGCCGAGGATTTCCTGCCGTGCTGGGAGAGGCCAGGAGCGGAGGGGGCCGAGCGCGGCCGTGCTGCCCGGACCGCCTGCGCCCAGCGGCACGTGCGCCGGGTCTGCCTGCGGCGACGTCGCCAGCACCTTTCCAGACCCCTTTGCCGGTGCGGTGAGAGTTGCCGGTCGCGGGAGATGCGAATGGCACCGCGGCCATGGCACGTCGTGCCGCATCCTTTGGGAGAGCGCTGCGTCCATGCCCGTTAGCCATGTCTGGTGAGGTGGGGGGTGATTAAAATAAATGTGCTTATAAATAGAGCGGTGCGCTCCCTGTGACAGGGGACGTTCCCTGTTGCAAGAAGACGCAGGGTCAGACCTTCCTGGCCAGCCGCCTCCTTCCCCGTGCCCTTGAGAGTCGGAACAGGCATGGCCGGGCTGCCACCCTTCACCAGCCTCGGGCTCATTGCCATGGCCGGTTGCTCGTCCCCACAGTCCCAAGGTGATGGGGTGCAGCGGTGGCACACAGGTCCCACAGCCCAGGTCTGGCCAGCTCCGCTGACCCCATCCCACATGCTCTGGGGTGGAGTTTTAACCCCCAAACCCCCGCCGAGGGTACCAGGAGTACCCGGCACGGACCCTTTGGGCTGCGTGGTTCAGCCCAGAGGAGCCTGGCTGGGGCTGTTTGGTCTCTGGGGGCAGCAGGGAGGTTTGGTTTCCTTTCTGAAGCCAGATCTCTCCAGTGTCGATGCTGTTCCTCATCTCTGGAGAAGAGCCCGGCCAGTCTCGCTGTTATGGCTGGTAGAGAGCAGCTTTCCAGCGGCCCCGGAGCAGGTCCATGACCTCCACCGGTGGATCCGCAGCAAGCTCAGCACCAGCCCGGCCGTGTGGACGCGATGCCAGTGCTTCCAGCTGCTCCTGAAACCCCCCCTCCTGCAGGCTCCGCAGCGAGGAGCAGGGTCTGTAATCTGCTGACAGGTTGTGCCCTGCGAGATGGAATTTGGGGCTGGGCTGCTCTGAGAGGTGGTCTCTGGGGGTGCTGCGAGCAGGGCTGAGAGGTTCAGATCAGATGGTGTCTCACCCCTTCATCCCTCTGTTCTCCAGAACTGCTCCATAGATTTATACCGTGGGGCTGGCAGCGATGCTGCGGGGCTGGTACCCTCACCCCTGACCATGGTCCAGCTCGCTGCCCCGCTGCCAGGAGATGAGGATGGAGCCACCCCAAAGTCACAGGCTCCAGCTGAAATTTCAGGTCCTCCTTCACTTGGTACTGCAGGGAGGGTGCTTTTGGGCTGGGGAATAATATTTCTCCCCACTGGGAGAGAGAGAGCCAGGGCAAAAAAATGGCAGTTCTGCAATGAAAAGCACTCGAGCCATAATTACAAGTTGTGAGGAGGGCTCTCGAGCGCGGTAGCGCCTGGGGTGAGTGGCTGATAAGCCCCGAGCTCCCCGGGGCCGGTATCTCAGCGAGGTGCCCAAGGCCACCGCATCCACCGGGGCCAGCACCAGCGCGGTGATGCTGCGTGGCCGGAGTCGGTCCCCGAGGGCGCCCGGCGCAGCCCTGCGGGATCTCAGGTGGGTCTTTGGGTTAGAAAATGACGTTTCTTTAAGCGGCAGTGTTGGAGGGAGCCGTGCTGCCTTCTGCCTTACCCATGATGACATTTTCAAACTCAATTTCCAGCCTTTTTTTTTTATATATATATATTAAAAAATAATATATATTTATTTATATCAGCACAGTAAATCTGCAACAGGTTGCAGGGCCACCCCGCTCAGCACCCCGTGTGCACAGACTGGGACGCTGGGTGCAGGGACACTCCCCCCTCCCTGCCCCCAGCACCCATCCATCTGAGCTCTGCATGCTCTTTGGGCAC
>VWZZ01003719.1:361877-372799 GCA_013399095.1 Psophia crepitans | reverse complement strand
CAGTGCCGAGCGTGGCAGGAGGTGCCCTTCCCTTGAGCATCCATCCCTCCTGAACCCCGTGTTTGGGCAGCTGTGAGCCTGAGTGATGCAGTTCTATGTGGGGGCCCCGTTTTGTGCCCCAGCTGGCCATGGAGACAGTAAGTGTAGCTCATGTATTATTCGCCGCGGTGGTTTAATCCCCGTTACTCGGAGGGCTCGGGTTAGAGCCCTTTCTGCCAAGGTAAAAAAAAATAAAAATCAGAATGGAAGTGATTTAAATGGACAGTTTGTGCTGTTGGTGCTCCAGCAGCTATCACCAGCTCCGCTGCGGTATGTATTATTGATGAGATTTCATTAATATGCAAATCTGCGCCGCTTGATTGGCTCTCCTGGCGTGCTTCCAAGGCCCTTATAAATGATATAAGTGCCCGGCTGCCTGGCCCCACGGCCAGGCTGGGGCTGGAGCGAGCGGGGGGCTGCAGGGGGCCAGCAGCCAGCCCGATCCGGGGCCAGCTCAGCATCATCCCTGATCCCCCATTTTAGTCCCCAAAGGCTTTTTCCCCCTCCGGTCCCTTTGCAGGCAAACCCAGGGGTTGGTGTTGTATTTTCCAAGCTGTGATATTTAGGGGGGGCTCGGCAGACCTGCTCCGGATTTACACCGGGGGCGCGGGGCAGGATCAGGGCAGCCCTGGTGCCAGTGGGGTCAGCAGCATCCCAGGGTGGCTCCCCCCTGTCTGGCTGCCAGGAGCCATCGCCTCGGAGGAGGGACGGGATTCCCTGGGCACGGGGAGCCTCCGTTTGTTGGTTTGCCAGCTGGAACCGAGAGGAGCCTCTGAATTCGGGGGGTCTGGGGCTTCAGGGACCAGTGAGGAAGGCTCCGGTACCTTTCCTTCATCCTCCTCGTGGATCCCATAGGGGTGGTGGCCAGGGACCCCGTGGGTCCCCACGCCGTCCCCAGGATGTGGCTCTGCTTGGCCGAGGGCGGGCAGCAGAGGAGCCGAGATGCCGTTTGCCGTCAGGGGCTGCGGCGTGCGACCCCCTTCCTTCCCTGGCAGCGGGTGCTCGTGAGCTTGATTAAAACTGCGCAATTAACTCGGCGGCACTGCCAACAGCCTCCCCCCGCCGCCCCGGCCTGGCGTCACAAAAAGAGGCGAAGGGAACCCCATCCCCCAGCAACCATCCCGGGGGCCAATTTAATTTGCCCGCCACAGCGCGGAGGCAGCGGCACTCCCGGCATCGCCCACCCCATGCCCGCGCCTCGGTGCTGCGGCGCAGGTGCCGGCGCCCAGATACGGGATGAAATTGGGGAGAAAAGCCTGGAAAAGGTCGCTTCTCCAGGGCGGGGGGCTGTGGGAGGTGCGGCCGGTGCCGCCCATCCCTGCCGGCGTCGCTGCTGGGGGCTCCCGGACTTGGTCCTCGCCTGCGCCGGGGGGGCTTTGCTGCTCTGCCGGGGGATGTGAGCACGATGAATTCATCTCTGCCAAATGAAAACGGTGATTGTCCCCCCCGGCAGACGCCACTTGGACTGCAGGTCTCCCGGCGGGTAAGCAGGAATTGCGGCACGCCTCCAAACAGGACCAAAAAGTGACAGGGCTGAATTACTTCACGCCGGTCCCCGGATGCCAAGCCGTAAATCACGCGTGGGGGTTTATAGAGACTTTATGTGTCTTGGGCTGGGCAGGATCAAAATTTTCTGAAGAATAATGACACATTAATAACAGCCTGCCTCGGAGGGAAAATTAGCAGAGGGGGTTTCTTGTTTCTATTAAAGTCAAAGCCGGGTTCTTTTGCCTTCGTACGTCTCTTATACAGAGAAAACCCACTCGTGGGGTTGGAAGGAATGGTGCTGAGCTCCTTCCAGCGAGGGACGGGGAGCCCCGCGTGCCACCGGCGTGGCTCTGAACTGGCACGTCCGTTAGCCCACCAGGAAACTCCCCAGTACCCCAGCAAGTTGTTCACTTATGAGCGTTTCCTGCGACATCTCCTTGTCAGCGCAGACGTCGCATAGCACAGACCCGATGCGTATCCATCCTGGCTGCTGCTGGCGAGAGCGCGTGGTGTCCGGGGGGGGGCAGGGGTTGGTGTGCCGGCTGCCCGCTTTACACCCTCAGAAATCCCCGTTTGCCCACCCTGACTTGGAGCGGGTTTGAGGTGGTCAGGATGGGTGGATGGATGGACAGGCACTGGGGGAGTCCCAGGGGGCTCAGAGCAGTGCGGAGGGACGGACAACGTTGGAGCCGTCAGACGGACAGACGGACAGGCGATGCTGAGGTGCTCCAACCAGCAGCGGACACTGGCTGCCAGAGCCAGCAATGGTGGCGGGGGCCACAGTTTCCTCTTCCTCACCCTAAATCTCCTCAGCCGTAGGCGACGGGGTTTATTCCCAGGCTGTGGGTCCCACCCGGACGGAGGCGGCTCCGCACCCGGCTGGAGCTGCGGCACGCGGCTCCCGGAGCTTCGAAGGCGAGAGCCCTAACGAGGCAGGGATTTACGGCTGCCGGCGAGAGAGGCGAGGGGCTCCGCTCCCCCCAAAGCCCCCCCCCGGGTTAGATTAGGCTGTCTGCGAGGACACTTAATTGATTCTTTAGGTTAAAGCCTTTTCATCTGCGCAAACAAGCCGAAGCATTAATTCTGTATAATGTGACACGGAACATTTGCGTGCAGCTCTGCGGCACGGCTTTCCCTCCCCGTGCTCCCTTTTGGGCTCTGATTTGTTTTCTTTCCAAGGCAAATTCTGGATCTGGCTTCCCTCAACAGCACTAATTAATCCCTTTCGATAAATCCCAACATTTCTTTATTTTTTTAAAAATAATTTTCAGATAACGGGTGCATTTTGGGAGCAGGCTTCTGTCAGCCGTGCCAGTCCCGAGGGAGGGTGGCACCCAGCGCAGGGCTGAGCTTTGGACATCGGGATGCTCGAGCCGCACCCAGCTGTGGGAAGAAGCCACGGGGGGACCCCAGCGAGGGCGCAGGTACCGCCGGGCTCCCCCGGCACCGCCGAGCGACCCGCCCATCGCTCCAGAAATAGCCCCACCGCTGACACCGGCCCAGGAATTTTTAACAGAGCGGGGGGAGCGCAGCCCCAGGGACCTGCACCAAGGCCACCCCCCAGCCAAAACGAGACCGAAAATGGCATCGCTTGCTCAGAGCGGGCAGCCGGAGTGGCCGGGACCTGACAGGGATGCTGAGCCTCCCTGTGCCGCATCCCCGCCCGGTGCCCGGCAGCCCCTGCGGCCGTTCCCGCCGGCTGCCAGCCACGGGAAGTGAGCTGAGGCCGTCGGCAAAGCTGGAGAGCGTCAGCCAACTGCAGAAACACTTGTGTCTGCAAAACCTTGCTCCCTGGAGCAGTGATTGCCCTGAAATTAATTGTGAAGAAAACTGGATTTATATTTAAAAAAAAATCATAAATAATGAAGAGGGTTTTGCTATTGATGTTTGTGCAGCTCAGACCCTTTACTGTTATTAAGACAAACCCAGCGGGTGAATGAAGTCATTGGGTATTTCCCGAGGGTTTATCAGCCGTGTCGCATCGGCCCTTCGCAGGAACTCGCCTCTCTCCGGACTCGGTACCTGGCTGCTGCGGTCCCTGCGCCGGCGGTGGGAGAAGCGCAACCTGCGGATTTTTAGGGCGATGCCGAAGTGCAACACGAGTGATGAGCCCGTGTGAAGCCCGAGCGGTTTCACGGCTGACGTAAGCCGTTAAGCGCTGTCAGCATCGTCCTTCTCCCCAGTGGGATGCTCAGCACCCAGACCCGGAGCCCTGGCAGGGCTCTGGTTAAACCCCCTCCACCCTAAATGGGGGGCCAGGGGTTGGGGGCCATTGTGCCCCCGAATAAGGAGAGCGGGGACCCTCCGAAGTCTTTGCACGGTCACAAATGGCCACATCTTCCTGTTTTCCAAACCCAGAGCTGGTGGGGTGGGTTTTTTTCTCTCTGAGATGCAATCGCAAGCAGGCCTGGCCTGAAGTGCTTTCCCACAAAAGATGCCACATTAAAAAAAAGTCCACTCTGAGTCAGAGAAAAAGAGACAAACGCTACGTTTTCCGCAGGAAAGGGTTCAGGGCCAGGTGGCGCCCAGAGGAAACACTCGGTTCTGACCAGGTTAACAATTTGGGGTAAACTGGGGGTGCAGAGGGGGGAAAGACCTGTGCTGATGTCCAAGCTGCCTGGCCACAAACCTGCTTGAAGGATAATAAAAGCAGGCAGACGCGCGCAGCATCCCCCGGCTGCCAGCTCGCTCTGCCCACAGCGAGCCGTGGAGCCCTTCCCTCCCCGCCGTGCCGAGCAGCTGGGGGGTAAAAATCCTCACAATTAGATAAAGACCATGAAACGAAGGTGTGTTACCGCGCTTGGAAATTCAGCTGTCTGGCCCTCGTGTTTCCAAACCACCTTCCAGGGCAGGGAGAGCGCGGGAGGGTTTGCTGCGCGCAAAGGGTCCCGGGGAAACCTGTTTGTGAGGGTGATGCCCAAAGGACCTGGTCTTACGCTCAGGCTCGGAATATTTACGGAAAAGTGCTCGCTGGGGCTTTTTCCAGCCTTATAGCCATGTCCCAAGGTGAAAAATGTGGTTTTATATTCACCGTTAGTCTCGCACAACAAAACACACGGAGAGGATCCCGCAGGGAATTCCGATCAATGGATGGAGGCGGTAGGAACAGGTACGTCACTTGCAGAAAGAAGCTGAAATCGTCACTTTAGTCCCTGACTCGGCGGCCTTGTGCCGTGGTCCCCTCCGCACCCGTACGGCCGCAGCCAGGATGAGGGGCTCGCCGGTGCCTGCTGCCTCTCCTGCCTTGGTGGGAAAGAAAATAACCTTCTTTTCCCCTTTATTAATGAAATCCAGCCAGATCCAGATCCATTCCCTGGCACAGGGATTTTCTTTCTGCTGTGAGATGTTTTAATCACGGAGTTTCTTAATTGCACTCAGGCTGGTAAATATAAAAAAAAAAAAGAAAAAGAAAAAAAAGGAAACCCGCAGGGGGGGAATTAAAGGAACCTCTTAAAAAAAAGGTGTCACGTGAAGGTGTTCATGTTTTTAACCTAAAACCTTACCCTGCGGATGGGGACGATGGAGATCTGCTATCCCGACGCCCGGGAGCACGCCAAACCCCCCCAGCTCACGAGTTTCCTCGGCTGAAGCATCTCCCGCAGCTCGGGGTTGATTGAGGGCAGATCGGCCGTGCCCTTGCTGCAGCTTCTGGCCGTGCCATTAAACTGCCAGGGACAGAAGCATGAGGGAGAATGCAAATGACAAACGGGCTCGAACGAGCCATCCAGCGGTGGGACCGTCTCTCTCGGAGGTGTCTCAGCGCTGCTGAGAGGCGCTGGGTTTGCGGCAGGCTGGGAAACGCCGTCCCGCTGCGAGAAACAAAAATAATTTTGAGAAAGCAAATAAAAGGAATTTTATGTCTCCAGCCACTCTGAGCAAACAGAAATGCCCGCTCTCACAGCACGGTTTCGGGCTGCAAGGTGGCTCCAGGGTCCTGGGTGGATGAAGATGCTGTACTGGGAGGATGAAGATGCCGTACCGGGAGGATGCCGGTGCAGAGGCCCCTCCCTGAGAGCAGACTGTGGGTCCACCCAGCACTGCTGCCAAGTCCCTGCGTTGCCCCTGCTCAGCAATAACGTGTAACATCTACACGTGTAACCCAAACTCTCCCTGTGCTGCTCCATCCCCAGGCGCGGCCGTATCCAGCGTACCCCCCATGGGGATCAAACGTGTCTCTCTCAGTTTAAATTCTTCCATGTTGACCAAGAGATCCCCGGCAAGAGGGAGGAAGGCTCTCACTCATCCCACCTCCTGCAACGCAGGCTCGACCCCCATACAAGACATCAGAGCAGCTCCCCACCCCTGAGAAAGGCAGGGAAAGCCACGGGCTGGGGGCGGTGGGTTTTGGATATGTGTGAGATCAGCCTCAAAACTCCAGGGGTGAGATTTAAAATGCACTAAATAAGTTTATTCTTCCCAGGCTGGGCTGGTTGAAGGCAAATCCCTCCCTGCAGCTCAGCTGAAGGGCAGGGGGTGGTAATTCACCCCCTGGTGCCCTCAGGGACTGATCTCCCTGGAAAGCCCTAGCTAATTAGCCCTGCTAATTAACCCTGCAACTTAATAACAAGGGGGCAGGCTCTTTCCAGCACTGGCTGTGGTCTGTGGTGAAGTTAGTCTGGAGGTTGGTGCTCAGGTTTGGGGGGCTGCTGCCCTCCTGGATGGGGATGCAGTGGCAGTCACTGCTGTGGTTCCCATCAAGCTGGGGGCAGCTTGGAGATGCTGAACTGGGAACCAGGTAGGAGAGACCCTCCCTGGATGGGTTGAAGATTTTGGCTCTGTGTAAAGCCCCTCAGCTAATGGCTGGAGCTGGGCTGTGCGCCTGGGGGCTGTGGTGGGGACCCTGAGCATCCCTGGGGCTGTGATCAAAGGTTTGCTGGGGCAGATTCTGCTGGAGATTCTTTATCCTGGACTATGGGCTCCAGGTGATGAACTGTGGGATCCCAGTATAGGGAGGGGACCGGGAGACTCCCAGGGAAACCTGTTGCATGTTTAACCCTGGGAATAGTGAAATGGTTCCGAGATACCAGCCCCAGAATCTTGGTTTGGTTTTCCAGCTCCTCCCCAAAGGGCTGTTGGACATGTCACTGTGGTGGGGGCTGATTTCAGGGTGCTGGAAGAGCAGTGCCTGCAGTAACAGCGGAGACGGGGCAGCGGCAGGTCAGGGTGGGTGCCAAAGGAAGATCTCATTGTGCGGTAGGTGAAGCCACCTCTGGCCCGTGGGAGATGTGGCCCCAAGCAGGGCTCTGCAGGACCTGATGGGGTAAGAGCCTGTGCTGTCTCCATGGACGTGCCAACCAGGGCCACCAGCCTGTGCCCCCGTCATCGCGTGCCCCCGTCATCGCGTGCCTGCAGGGCAGCCATGGTATGTACGTGGGCGGGGAAAAAGCAAACCCCAAACCAGTCCCATGGTTTTGTAATGAATTAAAGCTGCAGGAGAGAGAAATGCAGGCTAGAGCTGTGCAGACACTCAGTGCGGACACACCAAGCCCTCAGCTCTGCCCCAGGGGACAGATGAGGTGAGCCTGGCTCATGTTCTGATGACGTGCTCGTTAGCAGACTAATTGCTTCCTTGGCAGATGTTGAAGGGCAACGGGCGCGACCGGGGCTGGGTCACCCATGCCTCTGGGTGGGGGAAGAGCTGCCTGTGGCTGCGGGCAGGGAGCCCAGGGCAGGGTGCCCTGTGATGCTCCAGACACTTCATCTCCGCTGCGATGTCCTCTAATTCCCACTGAATCTCGTTGAGTGCCCTAACGAGCCCCGGAGGGTGAAGCACTGAGTGCTGGAGCCTAGTGCTGCTCCTCTTCTCTCTCTCCCTTTGCAAGGGGAATTGCTATTCCCCCTTGGGTTTTACTGCTCCAAATATTGTGAGGGTTTTTTGGTGGAAAGATGTAGGAAGCTCCTACAGAGGCAGGGCCTCCCGTGGGAAAGGGGTGAGGCTGGCTGATGGTTCCTGCTGGGCAATCAGCATCCTGCTCATCCCAAACTTTCCTTGCTGTCTTGGGGACTGAAAGTGGTTCCTGGTGAGGAGAGACAGATCCCAGAGCGCTGCTGGCTCCAACCATGCCGAGCACCGCTGCTCCCTGTGCACCACATGAGACCTCGGTGGGATTTGATGCTTGGAGCTGCGTCTGCTTGTGAATCCCTGGCTGGGTGATGTCCTGTCTGTCACCTGCCGGGGGCTCGAAGGCAAGAAACGAGTGACTTGATAATGCTGGAAAGGATGTCCTGCGCTGGTGTTTAGGAACAAAACAAAGAGCCTGTGCCCAGCCATCCCTCATGCCCACGGCTGGAGCTGTCGGTGGCCCTTGACAGCTCCTGCACAAATCAGAAACCGCCAATAAATTGCCCAGCATGGGCATGTCCATCGTCCCCACCATCCTGCTGGGCTCAGCCGCTCTCCCTAAGGGTGACCTGTCCTCCTGCCCCACGGCAGCTTCTCGGCTCCTTTTGGGATGGGAGCGGGTGGGTGGCAGCCGATGCGCCGTGGTGGTGGGGCAGGGCCCTGCTGGCAGCAGAGCTGTGTGCCCGGAGCATTTGCAACCTGCTGCATCCGCCCTGCTTTGCAAAGGGTGTTTTTCAGGTGCTGGGTGGTGAGAAGGGGCGGTGCTGGAGCCGTACCCCAGCGCCATGGGTGTGCATCGCTCTCCTGCCTGTGCCACTCATGTCTCTGAGCGTGGTTCAAGTACCTGACAGTGCTCTGCAGAGGGAAACGTGCTGCACAATTAGAGTCAAACCAAGATGGGGAACGTGCGGGGGGTGGTTTGGGGCTGAAACAGCAGCTCCGTGTGCAAGACTTGCAGCCTGGCACTGGTACAGGGATGCCCTGGTCGGGCTGGCCCTGTCCTGCCCATCCTGGCGGTGGAACACGGTGTCTCCTGCAGCCAGCAGCACCATTTCCAGCCTTGGGACTGCCGCGGGTGTCTGCAGCACCATACCAGAGTCCTGCTGGGTTCCCGTGCCGCCTTGCTATTTATAAGCCCCGAGTTGCATGAGGTTGGGACTGGTTTTTCCATGATTGTATCAAATCAGCGAAACGGGGACAGTGAGCAGTCTATCTGACATCCTGTATGTGGGCTTTTTATTTGTGCAATGAGTTTTCGTTTCCACTTGGATGGCGAGGCAGTAACGGGATACGTAGCTCATCGCCGCAGCGGGTGGTGAAGCCAAGAGCAGGCGGGATGAGCTCCCCGCAGCCCGCCCGTGGGAAAGGCAGAGCGACGGTTATCCACGGGGATAAACCCAGCCCTGAAACGGGGCAGGGTTTGGGGCTGGGAAATGCCGCGGGAGCCCCGTGTCGTGTCCTCGCCGCTGAGCCCCGCTCCCTTCCCAGCCATTCCCTGTGGGTTTTTTCCCCCACGGCTCTGCACAGGGTGAGGGAAAATGCTGCTGAATGACTGAGAAAGCTCCTCTGGAGAGCGAAAAGCTTCACGCAATTTCTTCCACATTAAGTGTGACATCTGCTTCGGGATGGCTCGGGCAGGTTCCCACCGCCTGCGTGGGAGAGGAGGGCGAGCACCCATCCAGCTGGGTCGGACCTGCTGGGCTCGGTCCGAGGGCGAGCACCCATCCTGCTGGGCTCGGTCCTTCCACCCCGGCTCGGCAGGGAGGGGGTTAGGGGGTACGAGAAGCCAAACCCAACCAGTTCCTGATACCACTGAATTTCGAGCTGTAATCGCTTTGCTCGGCGCGGGTGGCACTCCGTGCGCCTGCCAGGGGTGCGATGGGTGCCAAAGAGTCCGCTGGCTTCGGTGCCCGGCACTGCCGTGGGAGCTGCCAGCCCCGTGCTGGGCCGCTCCCCACGGCTGCTCCTGCAGCGTCGTGGTGTTTCTGCCCGGCTGCCGTCCCTGGGAACGGGGTGTTTGTCCTTCTGCAGCCCGTTGCTGTCTGCGGTGGTTTGCTGAGCAGGTGATCCCGAGTGCCTCGGCGGGGAACCGCAGCGCAAGGCAAGCACTGGGGATGGGACACCGTATCCCGAGTCAGCGTGTTTTTAATTTCGCTGTTTTGCTAAGGACAGGGATAAATGTGTGTGAGCAGGATCCTGCATCCTGCCTCGCCCCGTGGAAGCGGCAGGTGCCTGGGAAAGGACTCGGTGACAAGGGGACGGGCTGATCCTGCCCAGGCACGTCGCTCAGCTCCTGGCCCGGTGCTGTGGGGTCTGCAAAACTTGACCTTGCTGGAGAAACGGTGTCTTGGCTCAGGACCCCTCAGTGCTGCTGAGCTGTTTATCATCTCAGCACGGCATCACTGTCCGGGCTCGGTGCAAGGGGTGCTGTGTCCCGAGCTTGGCCCTGGGAAGAGCCGTCCTTAGCAAGGCCACGTGCCGGAGCATCTGTGGCCGAGCATCCCCAGCCCCGCCGTGCCCTGCGGTGGTTTTTGGGAGCCCCTGGCTCCTGCCACACTGCCTGTCCCACGCACGGGCTGCACGCCACCCGGCGCTGCTTGGGCTGCGCATCCTTTCGGGCCTCATCCAGGAGCTGGGCTCTAACTGTGCCGCTCAACTCGAAGTGCGCTGAAGGTGATAACGCTGGTCTGTGGTTATTTTCCTGCCCTGGCTGGCTTGGCCTGCAGGGTGCTTTGCAGGCTGTCTCTGCAGCCATGGATAATTAATTAGCCTTAATTAATTAGCTTTGATGTATGAACATCCTTTCTGCTGGGGTGAGGGGCTGGCTGTCCCTGATGTCCCAGCCCCTTCAGCCAAGGGTTTGTGGGTGAACTGACTGGTGGTGAACCCGGGGCAGCGCCGGTGGTGGTGTGTCCTGAGCGGGTGGATCCTGCTCCTTCCCCAGGCTGCATCCTGCCAGCAGGAGGGGGGTAAATTGGGGATATTGCCCCCAAACCCCCTTGTACTTCCGAGGCGATGCCTTCGCACCCAGACCGCGGGGATCCAAACCCTGCGCTGGCTCCTGTCCCGGCTGGGTGAAACGCTGGGGCTGGGGTGGCCGCAGCTGAGAAGCACGGGGGCTGTGTGGGAGGGAAGGGATTTTCTCAGTGCCACATCAAGCGTGGGGTTATCCGAACCTCCTGCTCTGTGTGGGTGGGGGCTGTGCTGCTCAGCCCTCTCAAACCGGGGTCTGCTCCAGAAAACCTCCTGGTGTCCTCCCTGTGTGGGGCCGGGCTCCCCCTGCCCCCCATCCCCACGTCCAGCCTTGTACGTCCCTCCTGTTCAGGGGAACCCGCTGCCCCACACAGCCCCCGCTGCCCCCCAGAAGACTTTCTTTGCGTGTGCTAATGGGGCTGGGGGGGTGATGGAGCTGCCATCGCAGAGCCCCCATGGGCTGCGCAGGCTGGGGGTGCTGCCTGGAAGCAGCTGCTGCATCCTGGTGGTAATGAAAGCCATGAGGGAAACCAGCCCTGAGCAGCGGCGGCGTTTGGGAGCCAGATTTGACGAAGGGAAG
>VWZZ01003719.1:346285-359111 GCA_013399095.1 Psophia crepitans | reverse complement strand
CACCTCGGTGGGGACAGGGAGAACAGGGGGTTTTTCTTTGCTGGGCTGATCAGCATGCAGCTGGGAGCGCGGCACGCAGCTGCGAGCCGGGGGGGCTGGAGGATGCTCCTGCGGATCCAGGGTGAGTTTCTCACTTGGGGGGGTGCCGAGCTCTGCCAGCCCTGACCTTCCCCCATCCCCAGCACGGTCACGTCCATCTCTCCAGCAGCAGAAGGGACAGAGGAGTTTCTTTTCTTTTTTTTTTTCGGTTTCCTTCCTCTTTGTACCCTCGACATCACGAGTGGTTGAGAGCAGCCAGAGCGGCCCCGCAGGTGGCTTGCAAGCTGCTGCCATTCACCTCTACACGGTGTCCCCAAGGTGTGTGCTGGCTTTGTCCCCGAGAGGCTGTGATAAAACCCAGGCCACGATTAGGGCCATCCTCGCTGGCCTGAGGCAGGTCCTGAGCTCCTAAAGGGGATGCAAATCCCTTGGGATCAGGGGGTTTCATGCCCTGTCCCTCCCGCCTGGGCTGGTGCGATGCGGCAGGGAGGGTGCTCAGAAAAAGAGAGATTTATTGGCCTTTTTATTGCCTGCAAAGTGCTGGGAGAGTCTAGAATTAATAGCAACCTATATATAAAAGAAAAAGGGCGAGAGAAGAGGAGATGAAAGAACTTTTATTATCTTGGAAGCAGCTCGAGTCATTTTAAGCAGCGCAGAAACACAAACTGCCCTTTTTGAAGACAATCTTTGCCTGTGTAGGTACAAACGCCCAAGATTTTCCCCTTTAATGCTCAACACTTCAGGAGAACAGAAAGGACGGGGAGCAAAGGGCTGGGCTCTTACTGACAGGGCGGCTCTTAACAACCTGGGCACTTGGTGCCAGGGAAGGACGAGTTCCCCTGCTGGGATCCTGCGGGAGTTTTGCCCTGGGAAGAGCCTCGTACAACCTGTATTTTGAGGTTAAACACCAGTTTCTGGCTGGATTGGTATGTGCTTTCTGTCAGGGTGACCCCGCACCATGGCTGGGGCAGCTCGTGGGGACCCGTCCTGACCCGCAGAGCCCAGCCGGCTCTGCCCAGATAAACACTGACTCATGCTGTTATTCTGTCCCACCCTGGGCACAGCCGCTCTTTTAAGGCTGCCTTTTCCAGCTATGCCTTTTCTTCCCTGTTCACACGGGCAGGAGCCGAAGCCGTAGTCGGCATGCGGGGAGCAGCCGGGGGCGCCGAAGGCTGCCAGGCGTGGGGGTCCCGGCAGCGCCAGGAAGCAGGGACTGCGTCGCGGCGGTGAAGCAGGGATGCGTCCGAGTGCCGTGGCTGCAGGTAGGGCTCGCACTTCCCTGCTGTTCTGCAGCCAGCCTTGAGCAGAGCTCGGTGCCTCAGTTTCCCCTGAGAGGACTGGCTTTGTCCCCTCCCTGCTTCGAGCGTCCCCTGCCACCGGTGGCTTGAGGGAGCTGCCAACCCAAACCGTTGCTGGCACGAGCCTGTGTGCTTGGCGTCAGGCTGCTGCGGATGCTCAGCGTGCTGCTGCCTCTCCCGTCCCCTTCTCAGCCGGCCGGAGCTGGACAGAGGGTTCCGGGACGGGTGGTGGGGCTGGGACCATGACCAGGGAGCAGCTCGTGGGCAGGTCAGCGCTCGGGGTGTTGCAGTGGTGTGGTCTAAGCTCCCTTCTGATGGGCATGTGGCTGGTGGCTGATTTCCACCCCGGGCTCCATCCCCCCGCATCCTTGTGGGGACAGGGATGCTGCGCAGCATCGCTCCCTGCAGCAGCTGTTGCCATGGCAATTGCTGGATGAAATAAGGGTGAATTTGAGCTGGATACCCCCTCCTTTTGTTTTCTTGCTCCCCCCGAATTTGCTGGCAATCCCCTGTGTGGGTCTAGGAGCTGCTTCTGCAGGGCTGGATGCTGGATCCCACCAGGGGCGTCCCTCCCAAGCAACCCCAGACTGGAAAAATGTGGGTGCCAGAGGGTTGGATGGGGTGGCCTCAGGTGCCATGGGGCATGCATCTGTCTTGCCTAGGGCAAGCTCCTGCTGACAGCAATAGGAGCTCGCTGTGCTCAGGATTGGATCCACAGGGTGGGACATGAGCTCAACCAGAGCAGTAACCCACCACGGGACTGGGACCAGTGTCTGCCAGGGCTGTGGCAGGGCTCAGAGGGGACCGGTGCCGGCAGGTCCAGTGAGGCACAGAGGTGCGGCTTTGCCCCGTGCCCTTCCCAAAGCTCCTCAGATGAGGAACCATATGTTTCCCTCAAACATCTGCCTGCAATTCCCACCTCTCGCTGAGCAGGGCTGTGCCGGCGCTGCGTGGGCAGCCGGCTGCACTCCTCCCTCGCGTGCCACAGGAAGCGGGTTTGGGTTTGGGGTGCGCTGGGACCTCGGAAACCGCTGCTGGGAAGGAGGAGGGGGAAACGCTTAAATGAGAAAAAGGCAGAGCAGCTGCCTGGAGGCAACGGCAGGGGTGCAGGCAGGGGTGCAGGCAGGAGCACTGTGCACAGGGGCTGGCAGTGGGGAGCAGAACCCACCCTGGTCATCCTTCTGCTTCCCAGGGGCGTTTGTCTGTCCTGTCCCTGGGTGTCCCTTGCACCCTTAGCACCCGCAGGTGCTGTGGGGGGACAAGGGCTAACCCAAGGGCACCCCAGTTTCCCCAGTGCTGGGGGAGTGCTCGTGGGGACCCCTGCACAGGCACACGCTGGTCCCAGCCTGGTTTCAGAGCATCACGCGAGTAAAAGCGCAATGCACTTTGACAGCTCAGGCAGGATCTTGTGTGCTCAAAAGCTGGTCGGCTTATTTTATTTGATTTTATTAGATTTTTTTATTAGATTTCTTTTTCCCCACCAACCTGTATCAGTACCTCCAGTAAAAGCGTTGCCCGCAGGCGCTGGGGGAGGCAGAGGGCAGTGCTGGCAGCCTGCCTGTCTCTGTAAATGCCTGGTGCAGGCAGCTGAGAGCTCGGGCAGCACCCGTGCCCAGGCAGCACCCGCTGTTGGGGGGCTGAGCCGTGTCCCCGGTGTGCGGATGCGGCCGAGCTCCCCTCATTTCCCCGTAGCCCCGGTCACATCCGTCTCCCACCCGTCTGGGCCAGCCACGGAAGAGTTTTGGCCAGAAAAGCTGGATTTGAACATTTTCTGCTGTTCTCTCCGTTTCCTGTTGCCTTCCCAAGAACAACATCCCTGACCTCATCCTCCCCCGGTGAGCGCAGCGATGCTGCCGATGCGCGAGCCGCCCGTCGGGAATCCCAGCCCGGCGCCCGCGGGCGGGACGCAGCCTTCGCTGGGTACCAAGACAAATACAGCTGCGGGAGGGACGGGGCCGCCGGCGGCTGGCTGGACTGGCCGGCTATTTTGGGTAGATCCTGTGCTCATTTTTGTTGAGGGAGGAGGACGTTGATGAATAGACCGAACGGGGAGCGAAGCAGTTTTGGCTCAAGTCGGGTATTTTCAACCCAGAGAGGAGCACTGAAACATGCTCATGATTATGTGGCTTTTGTTCCCAAACTTTGGGCTTTTTTTTTTTCCACAGAGTAACGGGAGGTTTCTCACAGCCACCCCTCAGACTCTCCATTTTTGGGAAGGTTTTTGGGGAGGCAGGTGGGAATTTGCCGGATGCTTTGCTCTAGCTCCAGCTGCCCAGAGCCGTCCTGGGACGTTCGCGGTGGGTTCAGCCGCTGCCTGTCGGCGGCCTTGGGGCTCGTGATAGCTCCGCACGAGCCCTGGGAACAAACCCATCACCTGCCAAACCCCGTGGGGAAACAGAGCCCTCCCGGTGCTCTCCAGCCATCCCCGACCCCTCATCCCGAGTGGGGACCGGGGCCACCCCCCTGCCCAACCTTGCAGAGGTCTGCGCGGGGGGGTTTCTTTTCCGTCACCTGCCTCGCCTGTCTGCCTTGAGAAGGGCAAATGTTAAAACAAAATAGAAAAAAAGAAAGTGGAGGGGGGGGGACAAGAGCAAAATAAACAGACAATTCAAATAAATAATCCGTTAAATACGGCTCTGAAATGTCAAGCTGAATGTCATCGCGCTTGCTGAGCTCAGCGATTAAAAAATAATAATAAAGAGGAGATTTTTTTACATTAAAAATATATAAATGGGCACAATTGGAAGAGGAGCCTGTAAAGCTGCAGTCCCGGGCAGGGGACCGGTGGGTGCTGCAGCAGACGCGGGGTCTGGCTGACCTCGTGGTGGTGAGGGGGAGCAGCCTGTCCCCAGGGTCCCTCGCCCACCCCACGGGTGACACCGAGGTGGAAGTGGCAGACGGGTGGCATTTCTTGGGGGTTTCTCCCCGGTGGCAGAGCGAGTCCGAGGAGCTTTGGGGTTCTCTGGCCGAGGGTGGTGGGATGGGATGGGCTGCGGTGGGGCAGGATGGACACTGTGCTCTGGGCTCCCCCACCTTTCCGCCGCTTTGCCTTTGGAAAGGTGATGTCACGAAAGCCGCTGGTCCCTGAAGGCAGCGGTCGGGACGGCTCATTACCCAGGGACAGTAACAGTCAGCGCTACAACCACCAGTTCTGCTGACACTGTTACTTCCACCGGATCATCAACTTTAATTCATCCTTTTGACGATCAAGGTTTTGCCGGGGCAAGGCCTCCTTCCAGCTCCAGCTAATTCACAAGCTTTGCACTAAAACTGTATTTATTCTGGCTGCTTATCATCTCCCGGAGCGCGGTAAGAGGGGAGGCGACGGGGCTGTGATTTAAACACCCGGCCGGGGACTTTGCAGCGACGGGAGCAGCAGCAATCGCAGGAAGGAACAGGAGGAAAAGCCCAGGGAGAAACAATAGGTTAGAGCACAAACACCGCAGCGATTTCAAAGCAGGGTTGGCGGGGAGGGTGATGCTCAGGGCAACTTGGAGCCGAAACGCCCTGAGAACAGGAGGGTCCAGCCTGGATGGGCAGATCTACATCCTTCCCACCAGGCCAAGGTCAGGTGCGATGCCCCGTGCTGGGTTTTGCACAGATCTCGCCCCTCTTGCCGCCCACCGTGGCTCGCTCCGGCGTGCCGGGGCTTCGCTAGTTGCCTTTGGTGGCTCTGGGCTTTAACCCGCCGCGACTGTTCACAGGGGAGTGGTTGAACCCGTTTAACGCAGGGCTCTAAGTGGCTGCTGGAGACCGGCTTCTGATCATGGCAAACGATGCTGTTAGTTATCGCAATTAACATTTTAAAATGTGCAGGGCACCGATTTAATCAGAGAAATAACCGTGTGAGAGTCCAGGCAGCTCACGCATATTTGTGGCTTTAATTATTTATAACAACGTTACTGTGGGCTTGATTGTAGGGTTCTTCGCACGTAGGTGCTGAGGCTGGCTCGTGTCGGGTGCCTGCACCCCGCGTACGGTACAGGACTTCTGTATTGGGTTATCCCAAAAGCCACTAGGATCACGGCAGGACCCCACCTTCACCAGCTCCATGCTCTGGGCTCCCCAGGCCAGCACAGCTCCCCGAGGCGTGGGGCAGCACCAGCCTGCCGGGGGGGCTGCGCAGGGTTAAATCACTGCGGCGCCTGAGCCTGTTTCCTCCCTTAACCCCCCATCCGAGGGTGAATGGCCTTTGGCTGGTCTCACTTTAATATTACAGCTCCGGCCCTCGACCTGCGCGGAGGGAGCTGCCTGTGTGCCGGGGGACGCTGACCCGCGCCCCGACAGCCGTCCAGCCGTGGAGCCGTGCGCGCCGGGGAGCGAAGGTGAGAGGGCGTCGCGCCGGGACGGCTGCCCGGCATCAGCGGGGCGCGTGCTCTGCTGCGTGCTGGATTTTCCGTCCGATTCGCTGGGTGCTTGGGAGGTAAAAAAGAGAAGAGCCGTGTTATTTGCAGGTTGGAAGGTCTCAGAGCTGTTAATGAGATGTTAATAAGCATCATCCTAGTTTTTCCCCTGGAAGTTTATAAATATGTTAAGGGTGAGTGTCGGGAAGATGGAGCCAGGCTCTTCTCGGCCTCACTAAGCGACAGGACAAGGGGCAACGGGTGCAAATTGGAGCACAGGAGGTTTCGGGTTAATGTGAGGAAAAACTTTTTCACTGTGAGGGTGACAGAGCACTGGGACAGGCTGCCCAGAGAGGGTGTGGAGTCTCCTTCTCTGGAGACATTCAAACCCGACTGGACGTGTTCCTGAGTGATGTGCTCTAGGTGGCCCTGCCTTGGCGGGGGGGGTTGGACTAGATGATCTTTCGAGGTCCCTTCCAACCCTTGTGATTCTGTGATTCTGTGATTCTGTGAAGTAGGCAGGTAATAGGCATCTTTCGCAGGATGAGGCTACAGCCACATCCTGGTGGAGACAAGGGACTGAATCACGTCCTGTGGCTCAGGGAGCTGATGTCTCTTGGTCGGAGGGGTGGAAACCTGGTGAAGAGCCGCGGGAGGGAGCATCTTCCTCCAGGGACAGTTGCGGGGTCCCCACGGGATCCCCTGTAGCTGTGTGCTCTGTCCCTTCTCCCCACCGCCCCTCGTGTCTGCCTGTTGGGGGGCTGTGATTAACACCGTGCGTTTGCTCAGCAGAAACACGCAGAGAAACATCACCGGCCGCAGAGCCCGGGACTGACCAGGCTGTAGTTTGTTTACAGATAATGGCGCTTTCCAATTTGTCCAATTACTTGGATGATGTCGATAACTACAGTGACTACTCAGATTACACCTTTGAGGAGACAAGCAGTGTGTGGACAGACCCATCCCACGACCCAAAGGATGTTGCAAGGATCCTCTCCGTCGTCATCTACACCGTGTCCTGCGTGTTGGGCATCCTGGGGAATGGCCTCGTCATCGCAATCATAACGCTGAAGATGAAGAAGTCAGTCAATGCCATCTGGTTCCTTAACCTGGCCGTCGCCGACTTCCTCTTCAACATCTTCCTGCCCATAAACATTGCTTACACAGCCATGCGATACAACTGGATCTTTGGGACGGTCATGTGCAAGTTGAACTCCTTCCTCCTCATCCTCAACATGTACACCAGTGTCCTCCTGCTCACCACCATCAGCTTTGATCGCTACGTGTCAGTGGTTTTTCCTGTCTGGTCTCAAAACCATCGGTCGACCAACCTAGCATATTTGGTTTGCTTGATTATCTGGACCGTTGGCATCATTATGAGCTGCCCGTCTCTTGTCTTCCGAGACACGGCACAAGCCCGCAACTCCGTGATTTGTTTTAGCAACTTTTCCCTCTCCAGGAATAGGTCTTACCAAGCCCTGGCACTAATGAGGCACCGAACGGTGAACATCACCAGGTTCCTCGCTGGGTACATCCTTCCCATAACCATCATCACTTTCTGCTACATCGCCATCGTCTTCAACTTGCGTCGGAACCGCCTTGCCAAGTCTAAAAAGCCCTTCAAGATCATCGTCACCATTATAGTCACCTTCTTCCTTTGCTGGAGTCCCTACCACCTGCTGAACCTCCTGGAAACAGAGCCTGAGATGATCCCACGCTCTGTGTTTGAGATCAGCATTCCCATAACCACAGCACTTGCTGCATCCAACAGCTGCATGAACCCTGTCCTCTACGTCTTCATGGGCCAGGACTTCAAGAAGTTTAAGGTCACCATCCTCTCCCGATTGGTGAACGCCCTCAGCGAGGAGACAGGCCACTCCAGCATTGTTCACAGGAGCTTCTCCAAGATGTCTTCAATGACCGAGAAGGAGACCACAGTCCTCTAAACTCAACCTGGATGCCTGCAGGATCCAGGTGTCCTGCAAGACCTCCGGTGTTGCCCATGCCCACCACTATGATGGTGGCCACTGGTGTGGGATGAGCATGGTCCAACGCTATCCTATAGCATATTGTTTGACTGTTCTTGCTGCCTGGGGGCTGGCAGGCATTGGAGACCACCGCTCTGTGCACATGGAGAAGACACAACCACCCTTAGCCTTTCTTTGCCATTGCAAAGGTGATGGCACCGAACTAAAATGTTTTTTTAAGAAAAATGTTTTTTTAAGAAAACATTTGAGGGCTTTCCTGTCTAATCTTTGCATTGCCTGGCCCGGCCATTCCTGCCATTTCCAGAGACATCGTTTTGGAGAGATTGGGTGGAGGATGTGTCTGGGAAGGCACCTCTACTGCCAGGCTCCTGAGATGGGTGGCTGCGTGGGCACCCACCATGGATGGATGATATCTGCTACAGCAGAACTGGTGACACTCTTCCTATGTCGTATGTATGCATGTAGCTACTCATGTTAAAGTCCTGAAGTATATTGGTACCTGCACAATATGTTTTTAACTGTGTTGTGAGCACTTTATACCCAGAGAGGCCCTGGGAAGTGTCTTCATAAGAGGGGTTTGAGTATCTCAACCTTGACACCGTGGCAACTCTCGCATGTCTTCCGAGTGATCCAGACCCAGGGCCACCTGCCAGGGTGGGGATTGGGCTCATGCACAGGGTCACCAGCATGGAAAACTGGGCTAAAAAGGAGCGAAGGGTTCATTTGAAGTGTCTTTGGAACAAACCCCACTTTGGTGGGCGCTTTTCACTTGGTACGTTTTGCAGAGCGCTTTGATGCTTGAGCCATGAGCCCCAGCAACTCCTTCAAAGTGTCTGGGCAGCACCAGGGAGCAGGTCCATGGGCTGGGTAGTGCGGTCCTGGTGGAGGACCTGCGGTCCCCTCCTGGATCCAGGTGGGTGAGGGGGCTAGCTCCATGGATAGCTGCTCCCTGGTGTGGGTCCCGTGGGAAGATTTTGTCTCTTCCCGACCAGGCAGCAAGCCTACCACTGGTGGGAGATTCTGCCACCGCACACAAATCTCTGCGGTGAAGGGTGGGCTGAGCCACTGCCTCTATCCAATTTCATGCACAGTTAATTTGGGAGATCCTTCACCATTTGGGCTTCTTGACTATGACACTGGTGTCACGCTTATTTATGTGTTGGTTTCTCCGTGTCACCTACAGCCTCTGACTCCCCGGAAAGCGAGGAATGACTGAGTCCTCCACCTGCACCAGAGCAGAACCGATCCCAGGAGCTGGGTTCGGTCAATCCCCAGTGGCACCAGGGACGTTTAAGGGCGTGCCTGGGGGTCCCAGACCCTGCGATACCCAGGGGGGCTTTGTGCAGGGGTCAGCACACGGGCAATTGAGGGTCTGCCCACAGGTACCCGCAAAGACCGAGATATTTATTTATAGCTTTTTTTTTTAAAAAAAAAAAGAAAGGAAAAAGCAGGTGAAGAGGCAGCTCCCAGAAGAAGACACGGAGCTGTTTACAGGCTCCCGTCGGCAGCAGGTCATGCCAGGCACAGATATACATCACAGAGCTGCAGCCCTGAGCCGCGGGAACGCCGCGGATAACAGCGGCCGCTGCGGCAGGAGCTGGATTTCGGGTTATGGGGCGTCCCCTCCGCCCGCAGCACTGCCTCTGCGATCTACCCTGATCTGCATAACCTCGTTAGCGCCAACGTGATGCGGAGCCAGGGGAGCGCCTGCACCCCCTGAAGCTGTCTCCGTTACACGGGAGCGGAGGGACGAGGCGCTGCCTGCAGCATCCCTGCCCAGCCCTGCCAGCTCCGGGGCGCTGCCTGCGTCACCCCTGGAGCGGGGCTGCTGGTGGGGCCGCTGCGCTTGGCTGCGGTTTTGGTGCTGTCGGATGGTGTGTGGGCACGTTTGTCCCCCCACCCCGGCGCAGGGAGGTGCCCGTCCTTGCCGGTGTTGCAGGGGGTGCTGCAGATCTGGTTTGCTGAAAGTGGGGTGCAGAGGGGTGGGGGATTTATCCTGAAAATAAAGGGTGTCCAGGCTGAGCAAAGAAGGCGGCAGTGGGAGGGTGGGCATTTAGACATTAGGAAGAATGCTTTGGGCAGCCGGGTCTGGTGGGGGTGTCCCTGCCCGTGGCAGGGGGTTGGAACTAGATGGGCTTTGAGGTCCCTTCCAACCCAAACCATTCTATGGTTCTATGAAGAAATCCTTCCCTGGGAGGGTGCTGAGGCCCTGGCACAGGGTGCCCTGAGAAGCTGTGGCTGCCCCTGGCTCCCTGACAGTGTCCAAGGCCAGGTTGGATGGGGCCCTGGTCAACCTGATCTAGTAGGTGGCATCCAGGCCCACAGCAGGGGGTTGGAACCAGATGATCTTTTAAAGTCCCTTCCAACCCCAACCATTCTATGGTTCTATGATATAAGGGAAACTAATGGCAAGTTGGTGACTCCTACCTGTTGGGTCCTGCTCTCAAGAACACGGGGTGGCTGCAGGTCACCCAGTCACAGGCGTCTCTGCATCTCCTAGAGCTGGGAACCGGCAGGCTGAGCAGCACCAGCTGCTTCTCCGGCGAGCAACCCCTGGTCCCTGGGCACACTGCGTGCCAGGGCCGAGCCTGGGGCGGCTCCCAGCCTGTGCACAGGAGGATGCCGTGATGGAGGCGGCTGCAGGGGAGGAAGGCTTTGGTGGTGGCAGGAGGCTCCTCTCGCTCATGTTACGCCGTATTTAATTACCTGCTGAAAGGTCGCAGGGTTCCTATTAGCAGTCGGACAGGGCAGATGGACAGAGCTGCTCAGGGTGGCAAGGGGGACACGCAGGACTAGCAGAGGCAGAGCAGGAGCCCAGGACCCATTTGGGGGACGGGGGGCGTGGGGTGCACTCCTGAGCCAGCAGCCACTGGTGCTTTTTGGGCTTGGGGCAGCTGAAGATCTGGGGCAGGAACAGTCTGGGCCATGGGACAGGTTTGGGGCAGCGTGGGATGGGGAGGAACTGGGCAGCCCATGTCCCCTGAGGACCCAGTGCCATACCATCGCCCCTTGGTGCGGTGCCGTGATCCTCCGAGGCTGCGCTGGAGTGGGGATGCTCCTCACTCATTTTCATGGCTGGATTTTGCAAGCCCATCTATTATTACTGCAAACAGCTTTCAACAAAAAAAAAAAAGTGATGACTTGGTACATAACCTTGGGTTAAATCATCATCATAATGACAGCCTGGGAAACCTAATATTTGAGCTCGTCTTTGTAGCTGTTTGCCTATTTAATAAAAACCTGTTTTACATACAAATACCCCCAGTACGTGCTCAAGCTCATCACGTGGAGCAGGAAGGATCCCAGGGATTTTCAGCTTTGTTTTCGCTTCCTAGTGTGTATTCCTGATCCCCGGCACTGAATCTGGGATTGCAGGAAAGCAGCGGGGAGCAGAGGGGCAGGGGGATGCAGGGCTGGGGCTTTACGGCCAGGAGGGGAGCGTGATGCTCGGAGCCTCTCGTACGGGACACCTCCCAAAGATGCTGTCTGTGGGTTCCCCCCTTTCGTTTGCCCCTGAAGAGGCCAAATGGCCCTTTGGGGGGGGTGGGGGAATGAGCATCTGGGGGAAAAAAGGCAGCTGAAAGAGCATCGTCTCCTGTGCGCCTGCACGTGGTGCTGAGCCCAGCAGTGGGGGCCGGTATCTGCTCCCCCCTCAGCTGCTTTGTTACTCCGTGCACCGAGCTGCCGCCAGCCTCCTCTCCCCGTGGTCGTGTCAGCCCGGCGTGTTCTCTGTCAGATAAGATCTGGCAAACACTCTGTTATCCTGAGCTGAATGAGGAATTATTAATGCCAGCGCTGCCGTGGGTCTCTGCTTGGGAGCTGTCTGCATCTCGCCCCGTGGAGGCTGGTTTCCCCATCGCCCCTGCACCCCAGGAGCCCCCCACAGAGCCACCCCATTCCCAAAGCTGGGGGGGACACGGGGCAGTGGGGAGGGGTCAGCAACGCACCCCACAGGGTTCCCGGTGCTCTGCCCTCCACCACAACATCCATCCAGGCACCCCGGGACAAGGTTGCTGCTCCAGCCCCTCCCGCCGCTGGTTCCCCCCATCCCAGCAGGGTTTGGGATGAGGATGGGGAAGAGAAGGGAAAAATCCGCCGGGTTTTGCCTGCCGGACGCTGTAAGGCAGCAGGCATGGAGCGAGCCGCCCCGGGGAGTATCGGTGATTTCTGTTCCCGCGTCGCCCGCCGAGGCAGGCAGCAAACAGATCAAACAGGGAGCATTAAAAATGCATACACACAGAGCAGAAACACGGCAGAAATACTCATCGTAACACTCCGGCAGCAGGACCGCTCGGTGCACCCGAGACTCTTACCCAGGTTTTTCTTTCCCTTTGGGCAGCTCAGTATTGCCCCCACCGCTCTGACGCTGCCTGAGCACTGCGGGCACAACGCGGCACCTCGTGCAGCGGGCGACGGGGCACCCTTTCAGCTCTCCCGTTCGTTCCCCTTCGCACGTCCAGGGGAGGGGAGGTTGCCCTGCCGTGTTGGCTGCAGTCCCCTGTCGTGATGGGACGGCGCAGTCCGATATATTACACTGTTGGTCCTTGGAGATGTCCCACAACCCCGCTCCATCCCGCGCCTGCAGATACTGATAGTCTCACTGCTCAGCTGGGAGATGTCTTTAGCTATGAATTAACGCCATCCTCCTGATTAATGCTGGCGGGAGGCTAATGGCACCGTGGCTGACTCAAGGGTGACGTGCAAAAGCTGTAATTAGTGTCCAGGGAAGAGGCTTGGTGGGAGCTGCAGCTTGGCACGGCCAGCCCCGCTCTGCGCTGGGGCGGTGGCAGCCGCCCAGCCCGGGTCTGCAGCCCCTTTTGGGGCAGGAGTTGGTGAAATTGGTACCTGGGGGTGCCCCAGAGTTCAGCACCTGAGAGCCAAGGGGTGAATGGGACCCAGAGCCACCACCATCCCCATGAGACCCGCAATTAAAGCTGTCGTGGGGGTCATGACTTCAGGTCAGGGCTGGCCAGGGAAGAAGAACAGCAGGTTTTGGATCTGGGGCACTGACCCCCAGACCAAGAGCCCCATGCCCAGCCCTGGGATCTGATCCCCAGCCCAGGACCTGCACCCCATCACTGGGACCCTGACCCCATCCCTAGGACCCCAGTCCAGGACCCCCATGCCCAGCCTGGCAACTCCACCCCCCCCAGCCCAG
>VWZZ01003719.1:315301-343998 GCA_013399095.1 Psophia crepitans | reverse complement strand
CGGCCAGATGTGCGGTGGGGAGGCAATGGCTTCCAGTTGCTCCATTTCGTTGGGAAAAAACCCAAACCAACCAACCAACTGCGGTGAAATAAAGGCATTGAGCTTCAGTGAGCCTTAAAGCCACAGGGAAAGAAAAGAAAGAGGGAAGATGCTGCTGCTGGTGCTCGGGGAGTTGGGGGTTTGGTGGAGGCGGCGATGGCCCCCGGGCTGGGCGGATATGGGGGTCCCGGGCTGGGGGGCAGCCCCCCTCCCTGCTCCCCACGCCGCCTGTTCCACCTCACAAGCTGCAGCCCAGGACCCACTGGAGCTGCACGCAATGTCGTCTCTTAATTGCTTTATCTCAGAGATCAATTGGCTTTTTGGGCTTAATTACTTCCGAGGGGCAGACGAGAACGCTGCCCCTTGTGCAGAGGATGCCTGGCAGAACAAATCACGCCCGGCGTGCGTCTTGAGTGCTGCAAACCCAGTGCTATTTAAAAAATAAAAAAAAAGGAGTTCACTAACTCCAGATAAGAGACTGATCAGCCAAGAGAAGAGGAATAAATTGCACCGATCCTGCTCTTGCTCCGGAGCCGAGGAAGGATGGCAGGCAGCGGAAATAAAGCCCGCAGTAAATCTCCCCGCTCCCACCACACACCCGAATAAACCTGTCTTTAAGGACACTGCAAAGGTAATAAAACTCTCCAGAAGGAGCCGCTTTGGTCACGTTGTCCGTGGTTTAGAGGTGGGAATAACAGTAACGTGGTTAAAGCTGGGGGCAGAGGAACCGGCCGCGAGTCGCTCCCACATCCCGGGGGACATCCAGCCCCTGGCTTAGGCTGGGTGGGAGCTGCCAGGGCGCCCGGGTGGCCCCACAAACACACGGGAAGGCAGAATAGCAACAAAAAGTCTCCTTTAATAGCTGGATTGACCTGAGGATTTGTTCTGACCGAGGTAGGCAGCCCCCGGGCCGCCGCGAGCGAAGGAGCAAGGGGTCAGCCCAGTTCCCGTTGCTGGGACGGGGCTCACCCACTCCCCTAGAAAACCTCCAGCCATTTGTCAGGGGAAGAGTTAAAAACAGGGCAGCTGCTCCCTATAAACACATTTGCCCACCTCCATGCAAAGAAACATCGACCAGGAGCCCCCCAGCCCTGGCATCGCTGCCCGTGTCCGCTCCGCACACATGTTAGAAAAATATATTTTATTTAAATTCTCCTTTCTCTCCGTGGAGTTTTCTTCTCTCTCTGAACACAGATCGAGCGGTGGCTCTAGGTTTGAACCTGTGCACGTATGTCTATCAAGATCAAGAGTTAAAAGCCAATCGTTCAATACCTAACTCTAGAAAAGGCTGCGTACAATATATGGCTTTTGCACCTACATCCAACGGGGACTTGCAGGTTGGAAGGAAGGGGGGGAGCTCATCTGCGGCAAAGCCAGGACAGGGATGGGCTGGGGGGTGGCACGAGGGACGGCTGGGGACCGCATGCAGCTCTGCACAAAGCGAGCCTGGCGACCGGCATCTTCCCGATGCGCACAGAGATCCTTTGGTTTCACGTGCTCGTCGGCAGGCAGCGGGCAGGGGTGCGGGCAGGGCGGGGGACCCACTGCGGGACTGGATTTGGCCGGAGGGACACCTAAAAGCTCAGCGCCAGGATTTCCTCCCCACTGTCGCATGGGTTGGATGTGGTTGGGCTACAGCACGGCTCCGGCTTGTGGCCCCCAAAATTGCTTTGGGGGAGGGAGGGGCCGTTCTGGCTCGTGAGCTTTGGAAATGAGGCACGGATGAGCTTGTGGTCCTGTATGCTCTTCTGTCCGGGGCCAACGTCCCCTTGAGCTCCCCGTCTTGAGCATCATCCACATGCATGGGTGGGGTGACTGCAGCCCCCCGGGTGGGGGTCATGGGCCCCCCAGGGCACAGGGGCTGGAGCAGCAGCACTGCCTGGTGCTGCGGCTGGGGACACCAGCCTCACCCCAGGGACCCCCTGCCCCCACGCTCAGGGAGGGTCCCCGTGGAGCCAAGGGACCGTGCATGGGGGACGCACAGCCACCTCCTGTGGAGGCATCGCAGCTTTCCCGAATTCCATAACCTCCGACCAGGATCCACAGGAGCATCGCCCACGCGGTGCCAACCCCCCTGGTCTCTCCTCCCTTGGGAAAGCCAATGGTTTCCATCCGGGGACAGGCAGCACCCTTCCAGGGGATACCCACCCCAGGGGGCTCAGCTCCTGGGGCACCGCGGCAGCGTGCCGGCGCCGGGGAATGCGTCAGGCACGGCACAAGCAACGCAGTGTCCCCGCCAGCCCCGAGAGACGGGCACAAGTAACGCGCTGCGTTGCCAAGGAGGGTCGCGGCAGCCGAAACGGGAGCGGGACGGAGCAGGAACCCTGCGGCGGGGAAAGCGCCCGCATCCTTCGGTGGTGCCACCATGCCCAAGTCCGCGTCGGCGTCGGCCAAGCAAGCTCAGCGGTGGCTGGGGACCGTGCGTTGCTCATGCAGGGAGTTGATTAACAGCTAATAGCAGCAGATGGAGAATTAAAAGAGAAGCCACCCACTGGGTGGAATAGGCAGAGGCCGGGAAGACCGAGCTTTTCCTCGCCCCGCAGGGTCAGGTCCCCCTGCCGTTGTCACCATCATCTCGGGTAGTAGTCATCCGGGACCCCCGACAGATTTCGGAGTTTCAGAGCCGTGTCCACCGTTTTGATGTAGCCACTGATCATCTTCCTCATCTCAGGGGTGTAAGGGTCGTACTCCAACTTTCTCAAGCCGGATCGCTTAAAGTTGCCGTCCTTCTGTCCCTCGACGCAGAGCAGCCTGTCCTCGCAGGCGGCGATGCCCAGCAGCCCCACCATCCGCTGCAGCTGGACAAAGAGGTCCCGCTTCAGGTCCTCGAAGTGCACCACCAGCACCTTCTTGCCGTAGCGCAGCCAGTCGAGGGTGTGGGTTGCCCACCACGGCGCGTAGTTCGCCACAAACTCAGGCCACTCTGGAAGGAGCAGAGGACACGGTTAGTGGGTGTCCATCCCTGCATCTCCTGTGTCCCCATCCCAGGGCCACCGCCAGCGCTCCCTGCTGAAATCTTTCAATTATCCTTCACGCTAATTGATCCTCCCATAAAAATCAGGTGATAAAAGGGATAATGAAACATCAATAATAAGCCACAAGACTCCTGGCAGTGCCATATACATCTATCTCCTGATGCATAAAAGCTCTGGGTATCTGCCTCTTCCTCTTGTCCTCCCCATGAAACCAATGCCTGATTAATAGCTCAACTGTATTTAATTCCCTGAAGAATCATTAAACACAGTATCTGTTTCATTAAACAGATACAGGACAATTCACCTTGTGTAATCATATCACATAAAACTTTGCTTTGGAACTGCTCCAGGGATCTCTTAAAATTAATGTCATGGAACCAAACAGGGGTTTCACGGCACCCACAGCCTCTGCGGGCTCCGCGCAGGGCTGAGAGCGGGGCGGGGGGAAGAAAAACCCACCCCCCAGTGCCGGCAGCCACTGGGAGGAGGCCGGGGAGAGGGCACAGCTTCTTTCCAAAATTGCCCCAAAATTAGTTTCTGGGAGAAGGAAATGGTTTGGAGAGTGGGGCTGCAGGGGGCACGGCGCTGTCTGCAGGGAAGCTGAGGATGGGAGCCCCACACCCCGTCTTAATTACTCACCTTTAATCACTTTTGGGTTTTTGTCCTCTGGATGATTTATTTAACCATGCACCCGAGTGCTAATTGCAAACCTGGCACAAACGAACTGTCCCCCTTGAGCAGTTGCTTCCCGCACTGCTGGGAGGGCAGGGTGGGTGCTGAGGGTCCCGCAGGGACCCTGAGGCTGCATGGCCGGGGTCCTCCACGGGCTGCGCCCCCTCCGTTGGAATTATGAGGGGAAGGCTCCAGCCCGACTGAAGTCGGGCTCTCAGCATCTCTCCCAGCCCAATTAAAATCCTTAAGCGATGGAAACTCTCCATCTTTCCGAGCAAGTTGTTCCAGTGGTTAATTAATCTGACAATTAACCCACCAGCTAATTGCGCTGTACATCCTCTGGAAAAGAATTTAGTTCTGTATTTTGATGCGTGTCCAAATCGGACCGTGCTGGGGTGGAGGGAAGGGTCCCCTCTGCCTGGCCCACCCCCTCCCCACGAGGTGTGGGACAAGCTGGAGGGTTCCGGGACAGGGAAAGCTCAGGAGGGTTCCCATGCTGCGGGGGCTCCAGCGAGGAGATCCTCCCGCGTTCCTGCTCCTGGCCACATCTGCAATTTGCAGTTGCCCTTTGGGATGCAGCAGATGGGGATAAAATCTAGCAAGAGGCTCGTACCCCACCACGGCCGGGGTGGTGCCAGTCCAGGGACCTGCCCAGCGAGAAAAGCCATGGAGGAAGCGGTGGGACATCCCTCTTCCCTGTTTTTACAGGATGGGGTGGTGGGGAGAGCAGGGCTGGGCCGTCTCCGGCACTGCTAGCACATGGCAATAACGGAATCCAGGCACATAACAGCAACAACAGCAAAAGCTCCCCTTAAATAAACTCTGAATTAAGGGTAGCAGATGTTCAATCAAGCTAAATATTTTAACTCTTTCCAATGAAGTCAATTCCACAACAGCAATTTGTAAATTGCTATAATTAACAAGCCTCCACAATACGGAGTGCGTGGGAAAGGTAGTGTCTCCGGAGCAGCTGGGCACGCAGAAACAGCACCCTGTCACTGCTGACGTCCGCAGGGACGGGCTGGCGGCTGCCACCGCTCCTGCCACGGCTGCGGGCAGGAGGGAGAGGGCGGCGAAGGGGCAGGGGCTTCCCCCAGCCGGGGACTTTGCAGGCACTGCCCGGCACGTCGGCTGGGCCCCTTCTCCTGTGCCTCTGCCTTGGGGAAGGACAGGTAACAGTTTGGGTCCTTGGGCTCCTGCCCACCCGACCCGTTCCCTCCCCGCTGGCACCAGGCTGCTGTTGGACTCGTGTCCCCGGGCACTGCCACCTCTCTGCTGCCGTCCTTGTGACCCAGCACAGCATCGAACAGCCGAGCATCTCCAGTTCCCCATCCCACCCATGCAGGAGCCCCTGGTGATGCTGTGGGTCACGCCAGGAGATGGACGTGGGGACCCCAAAGGGGCGGCACAGCCCAGGATTCCCCCATGGGGACCAGACACAGGCTCTGCTGGGCTTTAACAAGCCCGGAGGTCGCCCACCCAGGTCCCATGGGAGCGGGGCAGCCGAGCCCACCAGCCTACCTTTGCCCTTCCAGTGGGCGTGAGCGGCGAAGCCGATGTGCCCCCCGTATTTGCGGTTGAACTCCGCCATCAGAGCCTTGTAGGGGTTTCGGATGAGCAGGATGGCCGAATCGAAGGATTCGATCTCCTTCTGGCCGCTTTCGTGGGTTTTGATGCAAATCGTCCTCCCGCTTCGCCAGTGGTCCCTCTCGCCCTTGAACCCTGCCGGGACAGAGCGAGCGGGCGCCTGAGCAGCGGCTGGTGCCAATGTTAATAACAACAATAAAAGTGAGCTGGGGAAAGGGAACGATGGGGGGAGAGCAGGTTGCAGAGTACAGTTGGATAAAAGCTGTTAGGGCTTGGAATACAATTTGCATCCCTCTCCCAGATGGAAATCATTTATTTGCCGGAGTTATGAGTCAGGGCATGATGTAAAATCCAAGTACAAGAGGGTGGGTAGCGGGCACGGGGACCGAGCAGGGCTGCCTCCTCCCTGGCTGTGCCCGGCTCTTCTCAGCCAGATGGTCTGCAACAGCCCGCCAGCGAACCGCCCGCCAGCGAACCGCCCGACAGCGAACCGCCCGACAGCGAACCGCCCGGCTTCCCTCCAGGGCAAAGCACACGGACATTAAATAACTGCATAAATGTACCTTACGCTTCTGTTGGTGGGAGTCAAGAGCATATTTTTATAGCCATAACCTCCCTGGCCACAGCATTTAGACCCCCCCAATAAATTAAGGGTAAAAACCCCCATGCTAGTGGGGCTGCAGATGAGCCCAGGGGCACACTGATGCCATGGGGGGGGGGGCAGAGAGGGGACCGCCGTCCCCCACGTCCCCTGCATGGAGTATTGGGGCCGAGCCCGGCATCGCTCCCAGCCCCTCCGCACCCCCGGCCCCTGCAAAGCACAACCCAAAGTGCCCGGGAACAGCGTGTCGGTGGCGGAGCTGAGCTGAGGGGGGAGATAAGCTGTAAGTAGCTGTATTACATCAATTATAGATGTGTAATTTGCTTTCGGCAGCCATGCCGTGCGGCGCAGGGACGTGATGGCTAATCAGCCAGTTGCCTGGATACCTCCGGGCCCCTCCGACGCGCTCGGCCCAGAATAAACACGAAACCCACGCTCGGGCCGCTGAGCAAAACCTCGCCAAGGCTTTCGCCCGGGGATGCTCCTCTCCAGGGGATGCTCGATGCCGGCTGCACCCTGGGCTGGGTGCCAGCACCGGGGGTTGAGACAGTCCCTCAGCATGGAGCATCTCCATCTCTGAAAGGCTGAACTTGTGCACATCTCCAAGAAACGGGTGTTGCTGCCCATGGTGTGGGCAAGCGGGGCTTGGGGGGTACCCAGGGTCAGACCTTGGCCAGCTGTGCGGGTACCCTGGGGACAGAGCCCACAAGCCACGTGGGTACCCCAGGTACAGATCCCAGCTCCACCACGGATGAGGAGGAGAGGAGAGTTTCCTCTCAGAGCTGCGAAAGGGGAAGGAAAAGCAGGAGGAACCTTCAAGGTCTACACATAAACCTATCGTAAATGGTTGTAAAATGGGGGGAAGGGTGTTTCCCTCCCCCTTGCAATATGCTGGGTTATTGGGAGGAGCTGGTTTCTGCCTGAAAAAGCTTCATGCCTGCCTCAAGCTCTTTTTGCCTTTAAACTTGTCCTCACTGCTTAATTCGGGGTCCCAAAGGCCCACGTGCTATCGGCCCTGGCACCAAGGCAGTGGGCACAGCGCTGCTGCTTTGCCCCGGAGGGCACGAGAGGTGGGAGCGACACCATCCCTCCTCCATGAAGTATTTACTGGTCAAATATCTGCGTCACCCGGGACAGGAAGATGGATCTCCACCAAATCCTTCAGCCCAAGAACAGGCAAATGAGATCAGCTCCCTCCATTCCCCTCCCCTGTGAGCTCATCAGCGCTTTTTTGCACCACTGATATTCATTAATCTGGGTGCTGGTGCTCCCCAGAGGCCCTGCCGTGTTGCTGTTTTTATCTGCAGCTACTCGGGAAGTGCGTGGGGACGTTTGTCCTCCAGGTGCCACCAGCTCCCGGCTCCTGAAGCTGGAAGGCTGCACCAGTCCTTCTCACCACGCAGACGTGACTTTCGTTTGCTTCTTAGTTTGTGCATCCCGAGACGAGAGCGCCAAACCCGTGAACACCAGCTCCTGGAAAAATCTGATCAAAAAACCAAGTTGGCCTTTCCTTAGGGCAAAAAAATGCAGGAATTGCCTCGTTTGCCAAGCTTGGGATCACCTCGGTTCCTCCTCTAGAAAATTCCAACCACCATGGAGGGTTAAAACCTACCAGCAAGATGGAGAAACCCCAGTTCTGCCCCAGATTGGTCCTCCCCAAGGTTAGTAGGCAGCACGGGCAGGTTACGGGCATGCGACATCAGGACCCTCCGGTACCCTTCGCGCCAGGACACACCCAGCACAAACCATCCCACGGAGCAGCACCGGTGGTACCAGCTCTGCCCTCCCCTTCCTGCAGACCCAAGCGATGGCACCAGGACCTTCTCCCAGCTCAGGTGGGACCAGTGCACCCCTGGAAACAACACCCCCCCCCTCACCTTTGTTATAGAGAGACCCGTCAAAGTAGTAGCTGCCGGTGTAGAAGCCGGTGGCCAGCTCGATGAGGTGGCGTGCCCAGGTGTTGCCGGCGCCGGGGAAGCTGGCCAGGGCCACCAGCTGCTTGGCACGGGTGGGGAGAAACCTCCTGTCCATGCAGCGGTTGTCTGCAGCGAGAACCGGCCGAGGCCAAGGCACGTCAGGGCTGCGGCACGACGACGTGCTTTTCCTACAGAGATACCCCGCTTCCTTACGGGGTGCGGCTGTCTCCCGGGAGGATGCTGGGGCAGGGTGCGAGGAGGTGGCTGCTCTAGGGAAGCACACCCTGCCTAAAGCACACAGGGACACCCCAAGGAGTCCCAAACACCCCAAAAAATCCTGAGGAGAGGGCAAGAGGTGCTGTGCCGTTAGTGGCTGCTCGCTGCCTGCATGATCAGGGGAGAGCGAGGAACAGGAGTGCGTTTGCCAGGCAGTGCTCCTGCGTTTTGCAACGACGCATGCACAAGCGCTCCCAGCATGGCTCAAACGCCAGAGCAGGGATTGCATCGAGAGCGAGCCGCTCGGAAGCAAAACCGCCTGAATTTGGGTCCTCACTTGCACCATTCGGCCCTTTCCTCTCCCACCAACAGGTTTCCCCTCGCCCTGTGCTTCCCTGTCCCCACCGGTCCCACCGCTGGGACCTGCAGGTCAGTGGGGGACAGGAGCCTTTGCTTCCCAGCCTCCCAGGGATTTTCTGCCTGGTCACAGCTTTTTTCCCCCCGTATTTTTCCCCAGACTCTGTCCCCCCCCACTCCTCTGTCGCCCCCCTACCCCAGGGCTGGAAAAGCTCCAGCTCACAGGTACTGCTGGTGGCAAGGAGGGACAAGTGAGGGCAAGGAGGGATCCTGCCGGAGGCAGATGGCAAACTGCTCGCTCCCGCAGCTGAGTCAGGCAGTAATTAAAGCCGTTTGTTCAGGGGAGGATTGATTTCCCAGGAAATTAAAATAAACGGTAATTTTTAATGAAAGCCAAATAGATGCTGCAAGCTCACGCTCACTTTCCGCCGGCATTCCCGGGAAGCGGTTGGGAAGCTGGTGCTGGGACCCACGTCGAAGCGGCCCCTGCCCGTGCCCCTGCCTGGCAGCAGGCAGCGCGAGCCCCGTGCCGGCTCACCTTGCACTTGCGTCTGGTAGACGAGGAGGTACTCGGCGGTGCCGCAGCTCTCGAACTCCTCTCCGGCGCATTTCTGGGCGCAGAGCTGCTCATCCTCGCGCTCGTGCAGGGTGAAGAGGGTGGTGGGGAAGCCGCAGTGGCAGGCAGTCCCGGCCAGGGCCGACAGCGGGTACTCCTGCAGGGACGGGCAGAGGGAGGGCAGCACCGTCCCCATCCCCTGCAACAGATCCTGCCTCTGCCCCCCACCCTGCCTGGCCGGCCCGGCCCCGCTGTGCGGCACGGGGCAGTTCGCAGCAGCCTCCCGGCCAGCCGCAGCATCCCTCGAGCTGGGTGCGCAAGCTGCTCGCTGCAGACACCCAAGAACACCCAAGGGCCCAACCTGCCCGCGGCACAGCCGAGCTGCCTGCTGGCGCAGACCGGCGTGCGCCGGGCACTGGTGCTCCCGGCAGGGCCATGGCACGTCGGTTGTGTTTGCCACCCGCACCGAGGTGACCCTGAGCCCACGGACGGCCCTGCGGTGTCTCACTGGCATTTCCGAGCCCGGAGGTACGAGACCCGTTGGCGTCTGACAGAGGATTTGCTGCCAGGCTGTGGCAGCGCGGGGTTAACCGAGAGGCTCCGGTTATTTACACCTCCAGCCCCAGCTCTACTGGTATTTAACTGGTGTGGTGGCTTATTCCCCACCGTCCTCTGCCAGGGAGGGCACAGAGGACAGGACTGTCCTCACCTGCAGGCCTTTCTCTTCCCCTGCCTGATAATTTACCTAATTATAATCAATAAATACTCCAACAAGCCCACTGCCAGCCTTTCCCCCGCCTGCTTATTACCATCCGCCCCCAGAGCGACCTGCACTGCAGCACCCCTGGCCCAGAGCGGGACCCCACGATGCTCCTGCCCAAACCCCCCGTGGGGCTGCTGCTGCCTGCTGGGGGGCAGGAGGGGGGGGGAAGCTGTGGGGAGCAGGCAGGGCAGGCAGGGGGTGCTGCCCCTGCGTAGAGCTGCGGTTCAGAGCCCTCCCTGTGGCAGAGACACAGACAGTCAACACGATCCTCTGCAGTTTGGATATATGTAATTATAATAAATTATATGGATATATGTAATTATAATAAATTATACGGATATATGTAATTATAATAAATGAGACTAAAATTTGCCCACTGTGACCCTTTCTGATGATGAAGATTTAGATGATTAAGCTTTCGACCTGCACACCCCCCGACCCCCCCGTACCTTCTCGGTGCAGAAGTCCACACACTTGTCCACTGACATGTTCAGCATGAGCTGGCTGACGGGCAGGGCGATGGAGATGTTGTCCGGCCGGCGGAAGCACCCCCGAAATATTGCACTGCCGTCTGCGAGACAGAGAGAGGCCACAGCGATGCTGAGAGCGATGCTGGCCCGGGCACCAAGAGCCGGAGCTGCACCCCAAAAGCGGTGCCTCTGCCACCCAGCACACCCCAGGCGCGGGAGCGGGAGGCTCTGCGTGCCCCGGGGTCCCGTCCCCCACCGCTCCTCTCCAGCCCCCCATCAGCACAGCAGCTGCTTTTCTCCGGCTCTTGTCACCCCCCCGCCGGGAAGCCACCTTTGCTAACAAGCTCGCCCGGCTGCTTACGGTGCAAAATCAGAGCAAAAGCCCCAGCAGCAAAGTCAGGTTTATTTTTCCTCCCTATTTTTATCAGCTCGGTGATCCCAGGCTGCAGGAGGGATGGAAGCAGCGAGGAGAGCAGGGCTGGTTCTGGCTTGGTGTCCCCACACCCACCCCCAGCATCGGTGGCCCGAGGGGTCCCATCCCGGGTCCTCACCCACCACTGCACTTATCTGGGCACCCTCAGCACCCCTCTGGGGCTGTTACTCCAGTGGGTGCCTAGTGGTGGGAGCTCTGTACGCCACCACCCTCTTTCCCATTGCTTGGGGATGAGGAAAGAAAAGCAGCAAATGTGGGTAATTAAGTGCTGCCTAATTGGGAGCCAGACGAGGCCTCTGGCAGAGAGCACCCCGGCTCTGGCTGGAGCTCCCGTGCAGCCTTCGCCCCGCAGCCAGCTCTGCCGGCCGCACACGCTGAGTACAGTGATGGCCATGTTGGGCCATGGGGAAAGCGGTCTTCACCCAAAGTCCCCCAAAATGTCCTGAATTCCTGGTGAGGTCCCTGGGGCTCCCTGCTCCACCCAGCCCCGGCCAGCAGCCGTCCCCGCAGGGAGAGCCCTGCAGTTCGCAGGAGCAAAACGACCCACGGACCCAAACCGCTTTCAAACCACCTCTCCCGAGCTGCGACCTGGCTCGTGCAGCACAGGGACACCAGAGCTCGTCCCTGTCAGCACCATGAGGGGTTCCCCCGTTTGGGGGCCAAGCCAGGAGCCGCATGAATGCCACCGACTTACACCTCCTGGCAGACTCCTGGGCCAGCTCCAGGCGGTAGATGGAGAGGCGATTGACCCCGCCGCAGGTGTTGCTCCTCTCCCCCTTGCACTCCATGTTGCACTCGGACTCGCTGGCGTTCGACGCCTGGACCTTGTGCCCACAGTAGCACTCGGCGCCGAATTCCAGCCCTGCGTAGAGGTAGCCCCTGGGGAGAGGGAGACAGTGGGGGGCTCAGCACATCCCTGAGTGTCCCCCCAAGCTCCGGCCATGCGTTCACATGGTGCTTGTGTGGGTTTGCAGGAGCATCCCTGCTGCAGCCAGCTCATGCCCAGGGACAGCGGTTTGGTGGATGGAAGAGCTCCAGCCTCCCCCAGCACCGAACTGGAGCCCTTACACCCCCCTGCCCTGTGCGAGGATGGAGCCCACCATCCCCCCCGGAACTTTTTTTCAGGGCAGGAAACTGGGATCCTGGAAAACACCAGTGAATTAAAAAAAAATTATCAAAATGACATAACTCTGAAGAAAAAGGAAGGAAGGTGGGAGGAAGGGGAGGGGAGCAGCCAGGGCAGGGAACCGTGACAGCAGAGCAACGCTGGCGGTGTGCGGGAATTAATGAAGACGCGGTGCTCGTCTCCCACCCTACCGTTCGGCACAGTTGTCCTGGCAACGGAAGACTGTCATCTTCTTGTAGTCAAAGAAGGACATGCCGCGCAGCGTTCGCCGGCGAGTGTTGTCCACGTAGCAGCCGATGTATCTTGCTGGGGGGAGGGTAGAGAAGAGTGGGGTAAGAACCAGCCAGGGCTGAGCCCACCGCTTCCCACTCCCCTCTTTTGATTTTTCCCTAAATAGGGATGCGCAGCAACACGCCCTGATCGTGTGCTTTAGAAACACACACACTGGGTACAACGTGCCCCTGCAAACGCTGCAAGGAAAGGTAGGTAAAGCCCAGAAACGCCCACTATGGACAGAGAGGATGCTATGGCTCTGCACCGAAGCTTCTCCACTCTGTCCTCTTCCTTCTCGCCAGCCCCAAAACTGAGCAAAGCAGCTCCAAAAGGAGATGAGTTACATGGTAAAATAACCCATTCCCTTCACCCTGCCCTGCCAGGAACACAGGCATGGGCAGAATGGAGAAATGTAGTTTAAAACAAATTTTCTTCAGCCAGCAGCTCATTTTCTCCAGCCCCAGACATCGAGGAGGAGGAGGATATTTGCCCAGCGCTCATACTTGGCAAAGTAAAGGCTGGTGCCTGTCTTGAGAGCAAATGAAAATGCTGATAGACAGGGAGTAAAGCTGAATAAATAGTTACCATGAAATCATTTATTTGACAAATGTAGCCTCTCCCAATAATCTGAAAACAAAGAGCCACCTCCTTGCCTGCCGGCCCGTTGCGATGCTCCGTGTCAGCTGTGGGTGACATTAGGGGTCATTAGGGGCATTAGGAGTGACATAGGGCATTAGGGGTGAGATGGTCCATGAGCCATCCCCAGTCAGCCCTGCACCACCCGCATCTGCCCTGTCTCTGCTCAGGCTCCTCGTTAGTGCCCTCATTAGCACCCCACTCCTGCTCCCAGCTGAGCATTTGCTGCAGGGAAGATGTTTTGCCCCCTATGCAGGGCTGCGGCACTGGTGCAGGGATGCTCAGCGTCCTCGCTGCCACTGCTGCCCAAGGAGGCCAGGGGGTTCGGGAGCCGCTGGGATTAGCCATTTGGTAATCAGCTAACGAAGTGTCCATTAACATGCTCTTGCAGAGGATGTGCACGTTGGCCACCCAGTGCAGGTGCCCCAGGGAGAGGGGAGGGTGACCCCCGGGGACCAGTGGCCAGGTCTTAGTGGCCCAGGGTCAGTGGCAGGGCTGGCTGGGAATCCCAAACCAGTCTGGTGCGCCTCGCTCCCTCTCTCAGGCACGCATCCCGGGCGAATACAACAGCAATCGTTCGCTTTTCCTTATCCTGAAATACCTGCCACACTCTTTGCTTGCCTTTTGCATCTGTTTGGGGGGGTCCCTGAACCAACTCCACACGTACACCCCACCGACGGTGTGCCGCACACACAGACCCCCACCCTCCCCGCCACGCCGCAGACCCCACCAGCGCTGCAAACCGGCTTCCCCAAGCCAGCCTGGAGGAAGGTGGAGGACAAAGATTGAGAGGAATGTGCCTGATAACTTTAACCACGAAAGAGTCATAACTCATTGCTCCCAATTACTCTCAGCCCAGCGTGGCATTTCCGCAGCGCTGAGCAGGTTTCAGCAGGTCAGCTCATTTCGGTCGTGCCACGTCTAACTGGTGCAGGATTACTCCAGTCCTTTGCACAGAGCCGGTGACTGATGTGCATTACCTTCAACCCACTGCTCTTGACATATGCGTGCTGCAGCTCACTGGGAAGGCAACTGGAATAATTAGGGAGATACAAGGACAGTAAGTGAAGGAGGAGTGAGCAGGGAGAGATGCCAAAAGGCGCGCGGTCGGGTTAGGCACAGCTCGTGGGAGGGTGCTGAGCAGCGAGAGGGGGACCTGCCCCAGCACGCAGCTCTCACAGGGCCAAGAGGAATTTCGGAGCACGTTGGAAACGTGCGTGTGAACAGACACACAGATCCACCCAGCAACAGTCATTAAATTCCTCAAACACCTCACACTGTCAGGAGCTGGCCACTGGGGCCGTTGGCATTGCAAACTCACGTTCAGCACCTTAATGTAAAGCTTAATGTAAAGCTTAATGTAAAGCTTAATGTAAAGCTTGGTCTTCCAGGGAGCACCGCAGCTCTTGGCCATGGTGCAGCACATGTGCACAAACAGCTCCGGCGCTGGGGTGCCCATCCGGTGCGGGCACAGGGTGCAAGCAGGGACCCCCTGGGCACTGCGCCCGTACTCAGGGCCAACCAGTGACCCCCCCCGGCATGGGGAAGCGAGTTGTACCCCTGCAACGCTGCCCCGACCCACGGGGTGCACTCAGGGCTGCTCCCCTGCCCCAGCAGCAATCACTTTGGGTCACTAATAACCCTCCCTGTGAGCTGGGAGTTGGCACTGCTGGTCCATCCATCCATCCTCCCTCTCTGCCCGAGCAGCCCCAGCCCCTCGCCAGGCTCGCCCGGCACCCACCGCCGCCGTTTAGCAAGGTAAAGGCAGAACAGAGGTGTTCTCAGAGGGCTGTGCTGCAGGGTGATGCTTGAAGCAAGTATCCGCCCTTGATTTTCCAGCTGGTTGATCAAAAGCCTCGCGCTGGGCACTGAGCCCTCCCAGCCCCTCGCCGCTCCCTCTGCAGCCGCTTGCCCCACAGAGCGCCGACGGCTCGCTGGCAGCGGGCCGGGGGCTCACCCTGGCTGTATCCATACAAGCCCGGCACGTGAGAAGGGAAATGCTCCATGGGAGCGTGGGAAAGAGCGGGTGGATATGGGTGGCAGCAGCTTCAGGTGAGGTGGCTCATGCTGACCACCCCTGGGACAACCACACTGGTGTTGGAAGATACAGGGACATCTTCGGCTGCGTGCCTGGAGCGGCCGGTCCCCCTTTCTTCGTGGCACTGCTCACCCGTGGGGAGCCCAGCCCTGGCTGGGAATGGCTGGAGATACCCAGCAAAGGACCAGGGGTGGATGTGGCAGAGAGGAAGCGATGCTGGGCGTTGCCAGGCTGGGGCTGGTGCTTGCTCCTCCCGGCTTCACGGGCCAAAACTGCCCTCAGATTTGAGGCAGGAGATGTGCCTTCACACAGGGATACAGAGGAGCAGAAGGCCTTCCCTGGCAGATGGGGCTGCCCTCCGCCCACACCGTGGCCAGACCCCAGGGGCTCCACCAGCACGGCTGGGAGAGGAAGGAGAAGGAAGAGGAGGAGAAGGAGGAGGGAGGCACATTGCCCTGGCAAGCCAGAGCCACACGTCCTGCTAACTGAAAACCAGAGCTGATTTTAGGAGCAGTATTCCCTCTGGAACAATTTCACATGGCAGAGCCTCCACAGCCACCTTGTTAAGCCATCCCCTGCTTAATTACCACCACCCTTAAGATGCCTGCTCCTGCCAGACAGCCCGGGGAAGCAGGGGGCACTTTGGGGAGGAGCAGGGGAGCGAGGCGGGTGCTCAGCACCCGTCCCCCAAGGCTCCGCCAGCCCCGCAGGGCTCCAGCATCCCCTCCAGCTGCCGGGTCTGCTGGCTCCCACCCACCACCGCCCGTGCCGAGCCTTCCCATGGGAGATTAAAAAGGGGAAAGACATTCCTGGACCACCTACGAGCAGCTAACGCTGGCGATGCCTGAGCCCAGAGTCCCCCCCCCATCCCTCGCAGCCCCCGCTGTGGCCGGGCACGGGGAGGCGGCGGTGCTGGCAGAGGTTAATTGCGGTGGACGCGTTGCATATGGCCAGGGACAGGAGCGCTGCTTGGGGTTTTTACGGTGACTGACAGCTTGGGCTCGCGAACCATCTGGTGAGGATTCACTAAACGTCAATTTGCATTAATGGAGCAACACGGCCACACGCCGCTCCCGGAGACCCCTCTGCGCAGGAGCACGGTGGGGAAAACCCCTCTCAGCTCATTGTAGCATGAGAAAGTCCCTCAAGCACCACAAGCCACTTTTCCTCCTGCTTCCGAGCCTGGACCGTGCATCTTGCCCAGAGGGAACACGAGCACAGACCAACTGTGGGGCCGGTGGCCGAGGAGGAGCCCCCCATGCCCCCCCCCGCCGGATTGAGAGGGCCAAGCCTGACGGAGCATGGTGACCCTTGTGAAATTCCCAGTTCGCCACGGAGTTGGGGGTTCCTGCTTCTCTCCGAGCCACACCCCCCCTGCTCCATCAAGGCTCCAGGGAGCTGCAGCTCCCAGCCCGGGACTCCCGGGGAATTGCACGTGCCAAGCCCCACGGGGCCGCTCCCGAGCAAGCCTGGCTTTGGGGCACAGCCTTGCTCACACGAAGCAGCCGTCACGGACGCCGGGGCTCCCCACGGGCGTGCATCCCCCCACCAAAGATTTTGCTCACCCCGGCGCTCAGGAGAGAGGAGTGAGCAGTGACAGGCAGAGATGAGCCCAGCAGCATCCCAACACCGCTCCAGCTCCGAGTTTCCTCAGCCAGCCACTGCTGCAGCTCCTGCCCCGAACGCCGAGGCATCCGGCGTGCCGCTGCTGCAGCCGCGCAGCACCGGAGCAGTGAGCTGCACTGCTCCTTCTCGCCAGCCCACTTCATTAACAACAAGAAATCGTAACGGCTTGCACAGCAGCTGAAGGTGCGAGATGCTCCTTCGCCGGTGGGGGCTGCGGAGCTGGCAGAGAGGGGCCGCGGGGTGTGTTTGGGTGAGGTTTGCTGGCACTGGGTGCTCGTGGGTGCCAGCGAGGGAGGAGATGAGCTGAATAACCACTGGGATGCAAAAGCCTTGGCAGGCAGCTCTCAGCCACCCAAATCCAGGGCGAGCGTGCAGCTCTGTCGGCGTACAGCTGCCTTCAGGATAAATAGATGACATTTTAAAAATCAATGAGAACTACTACATTCGCTTATCCTTGTTCATTAATACCGGCCCCACTCGACAATACACTGCGCGCCCCGGGCAGCAGCCAGGCAGGGATCTCCCAGCCCTGCCCGCACCCGAGCCTGCCTGCAAGGCCATCACAGCCAGCCCCTGCCTGAACACCCCAGCAATGCAAACAGCAGGCCACAAATCTGGTTTTAGTGGTCACCGGGGCCAATAGAATTAAAACTCAATTTGGCCCGGGGTACAGTCAAAGGATGGGATGAAGATGAGGTGCAGCCTCTCCCCAGCTGGTACCCCCAAAGCATCCGTCCCAGCAAGGTGCGACTTGGAGCTTGGCGATGCACAAACGGGAAAGAGTGAAAATGGAAAGATGAAAGTGGATTCTCGGTACCTGGGGAGGGAGGGAAGAGGGAAAGGAGGGAGGAAATCTTCCTGGGCACATCCTCTGGGCCAGTGGTCTCCAAAGCGGGGTGCTGCGCCCCAAGGGATGCGCAGGGCAGTCCGTTGGGGTGTGGGAAGAAAATCTTAGTGCTCGAGTAGCACTTGCATATGACTTATAAATAAATAAATACACATTTACTGGGGGTGCATGCTCATAAATTTGTTCCTGGTAGGGGTGCACGACCAAACCAGCTCAGAGACCACTGCCCCGGTGCAGGAGGGGAGGCCAAGAGGAGGGACTCCCACCCAGACACGTGTCCCCAGTCCTTACCTCTGTCCTCCTCCTTCTCGCGGCCGCTCCTGCCCCGGAGCACCCGGCTCCGGGTGCTGCCATAGTCTCCAGCTCTGCCCCTCTCTGCTGGTTCTTTAGAGGTGCTTTTGAACCACGGTCCATGCCGCCGTCCCACCGCTGGCATCGTCGCTGCCGCCTTGAAGCCGCGGCTCAGCTGCATCACCCCCAGGTAGGGCAGCCCCGGCCCCTCGCTGGCCCCGGGGCCGCGTTGGCTCCCCGGCACCGTGGGCTCCCCGGCAAAGCCCGAGTGCAGGAAAACCAGGCTGCCGGCCGCCAGGTACAGAGCCAGCAGCGTGAAGAAACGCACAGGTTTTCGCCGAAAATACCGCTGGAGTTTTACCAATAATTTGGCCATAGCGTCTTCATCCCTTCCCCGGCAGCCGGTGCCGCGGGGGAGCTGCTCTCCGGCCCCAGGGATGCTCTGAGGGGGGGTTTGCCCCTTCCCAGGCTGGACGTGGCTCCTGGGGTGTACAGGGGGAGCAGATGGGTGCCCCGAAAGCGTGGCAGGGGCTGCAGGGTGAGGCCGTGCAAAGCTATTGCCGGCCCCTAAAAAGTCCAGGAGGGCTGGGGAAGGCAGCGGGGTGGATTTTGAGCTCCCCCCCACCGTGCACAGGGGGTTTCTCCAGCGCTAACTGTCACCGCCGTCCCTGGTTTATTCTTCTCCCGGCAAAGTCCCCCGGCTGTGCCCCGGAGACTCGGCTGATGGAGGGATCATGTTAAGGAAATCGAGGGTTTGAAGGTGATTTGAAAGCCGATCAGCTGACGCAGCTCTTCTCGCTCGCCTTTCCGCTCGGCAGCCCCGGCTCTCGCAAGCATCTCTCTAATGGAAACGGCACCGTGGCCCTTTCAGACAAAGAATGAAAAGTCCCTGGACACGTCTCGGGGCCTGAAATGCTGACTGGGACCCTTTGTCTAACGAAGCCCCATTCATCTCACTCCCAGGGTAAGAAATCTCCACCTGCAAGTCAAAGAGAAAGGCACACTTAGGCAGACATCCCAGGATGCGAGGAAGGTTCCAGTCCCTGTGCTCCCACGGGGCGAGCAGGGATGCTCAGGGTCTCCTTCGCCTCCCGGCACAGGGATGCGGGACAGGCAGCAGACATGGGTGCAGCAGGAGTGGTGCTGGCTGCCAGCCACCCGGGGCTAGGGACAGGGGTGCGGGGGTGAGTCCCGACTCCAGCCCACGCGTCTCTGCTACAGGACGGCTCTGGGGCACGTGGAGGATTTCTGATTTCACCCACAAGAGGATGAGCTGTGCGCACACACATCCACGCGTTTGTGCGTGCACGTGTACGTGCATGCACACGCACACACACACATTTCACCCCTGGGTCTGAACATCTCTAAGCACCAGCCGGCCCCAAGCGAAGCCCTGGGCGAGCAAGCGCTGGGTGCTGGGGGGACAGCGGGGCAGGAGGCTGCTGCAAGTGGCTGCTCTGGCACCCAGGCACCCTGTGGAGCTGGGGGGTCCCACAGGAGCATCATCTCCCCACGCCGTCCCCGGCGTGGCTCTCCCTCGTACCCCTGTGGCTGTTTCACGCAGCAGTGAGGCTTTGGCAGACATGGAGGTCAGGGCACCCTCTACTCTCCAGCCAGGAGCAAAGGGCTGACCATCCCCGTTCGCACCCGGTGCTGCCCCGAGAACGCCATGGCCGGGGCTACCTGGGGCCATCCCTGGCAGCTCGGGGCAGCGGGAGGGCTGCCGAGCCCCGGGGAAGGGACGGTCCCCTTCATACCGCCAGGGGCTTTTCCCGTGGGGGGGAGGATTTCTCTCCCCTAAAGCCCCCAGCTATGGAGGATTCGCCCCAGCCCTGCCCAGGACACCACCACACCAGGTTACATGGTGCAGCTGGCTTCATGGTGGGAACACCACTGCCACCACACCCTGCTGGCACATCGGCGGTGGCGGGGACGGCCCCGTGCCCGGGGTGTGCTGCCTGTCACGGACTCGTCTTATTTTAGGAAAGGAGACCAAAATAAATGGAAAGACAAAGTGCCATTAGTTTAATGGCCTCTATGTTCCTGCCATCTGTCTTCAGTTGATTAAATAAAAAATATTGGTGGAACATATGGCATGAATTATACATAAATATTTTAATTTGGGTTCCCAGAGTGGTTTTTCAAATACCTCTGGCTCTGCCGGGTGAACTCCTGTGGAGCTCAGGGCAGGGCAGGCTCCGTGGGGCACAAGCCCCTCCATCTCCCCCAAGCTGCCCCCTCCCCAGCCACGCCTGGGGCCAACACAGCCTGAGTAAAGGCTGAGTAAACTCAGAGGACCAGCTGAGGAAGGACACTGCTTGCTATTCAGGCCTTTGCATCTGCAGAACAAAGGTGCAGGCAGCACCCTGGCACAGCCAGGGCGGGTGGTCCAGCGCCCACCGCCATGGGTGAGTATCCCCCAGCTCGGCAGCCCCATGGACCTGCTGGCCCTTGGCCACTCTCCCGCGCTCCCTGGCCGGTGGCCAGCGGGGAAGGCCGGCTCCGTGGGAACTCAGGGCTTCCCCTCCCACGCCGGCACGAGCTGCTGTCCTGCGCTTCCACCCGCTCTCCCAGGGCTTTACATGGGCACTGAACACAGAGCGGTTGGGGATGCTGTCGGGGTGCAAATGGGACGGCCCCAGGGCTGTCCCTGGTTCCCAGCGTCCCCAGTGCCACCCGCCCTCGTCCCTGCCTGCGCTCAGTCCTGCCGGGCTATGGCAAGGAAGCATGGCATATAAAGAAGGGGCTTAAATTACTATCATTAAGCCATCTGGAGCTCATCCTTCTCCATCATGAACTGCGGAGTCGCAGGTCAATTACTGCACATTTGCATATATTCCATTAATGCTTCTGCTAATTGTCTGGAGGAGATAATGTGCCCGGCTTACGGCTCCCTCGCTGGCCACGGTTTACAAACAGCGAGTGCGGCAAACGGAGCCGGCACCAATGCTCCCCGTACCAGCGGAGGCTTGGGACAGCGGGGGGGCTGACTGAGGGGGCCTACCCCACCTTGCTGGTGGACACCCAGGATGGGGGATGCCAGCAGCACCCCACAACACTGCTCCATGCACCCTGCCAGCCCTCCCCACGCTGTAAGGATCCACTGGTGCAGCAGCATTGGGGTGGAAGGACCAGCCACCTCAGCTGGACCCCGCAGGTCCCCATCCCCACTGCAGCGTGCAATGGCGAGTGCCCCCCTGGGGGACATCCTGCCCCCCATCCTGCCCGTAGCCCGTGCTGCCCAACCGGGCTGGGGCTCTACGTCCTGCGGGCAGCGGGGCAGCTCCTGCTGTTCACAGGCAGAGCTGGTGGCAGCCCAGCCTGCGGCATGGCTAGAGGACAGTAGCGACACACTTTACCAGCCAAACTAACGAAGATAACGGGGACATTAATCAGCCAGCGCGGTGCAGCGGGCAGACTCCTAAGACTGGGCTTTCGTCGGCTGCTGCAGGCCGGGAGCCACGTCTGCTGCCTCGGCGCGGGGACAGCCAGGACACAGAGGGGATTTATTCCCCAGCCCTCGGTCGGTTCTCACCCGCTGTGCCCAGCCACCCCTGGCTGCGGCTGTCAGCAGGGCTCTGCTCGCACCCCAGGGGATGGATCCAGCGCTGGGGAGTCGCACGGCTGGAAAGCTCCCCGCAGCTGGCAGCGCCGGGCTGGAGCATCCCTCCCTGCTCCCCCAGACCCCTCTGGCAGAGCCGAGCGGGCATTTCCCCAGTACTTTCCTTAACCCCGACTGGGGGGGGGGCAGAGGGGGCTGGTTCCTTGCCTACCTCCATCGCCACGCTCCTGCCAAGAGCCAAAATCCTCGTCCCGGCAGCGGGATGCCCGGCGGAGCATTGCTCTGCACCCAGCCCACCTCCCCCTGCGGTGGCAGCAGTGCGGAGCCGGCAGAAAGCAGGCGAGCTCTGCCCGTGGCTTCGGAGCTCTGCAACTCCTTGCTGTGGGGCTGAGGAAATCCTCATTAATTTGCAAGGTTTATCTCCCCCCCCCGAGCAGAGCCGGTGTGCGGGGAGGTGGGCACAGGTCCCGAGGGGGCCCTGCCGAGCAGCACGAGCATCTCTGCGACCGCTGGCGACCGGGATGAGTGAAGCGCCGATAAATTATACATTTGGGTCTTGTCTCCAAATTGCTCTGCAATTATTGAGCACCAAGGTTCAGTTGCCTTCAAGCACCACCTCACATCTGACCATGGCAAAACACACTGAAGGGCTCACGTGGTTCCCCCAGCACAGGAGAACAATCAGCCCATTAAAAACAGCAAATTAACCAACACAAGGGTTCCATTAGGAGGAGAAGGCGACCGAACTATCCAATTTCATCACATCATTAGCATTTCTTATCAGAGGGACAGGGAAAGAACAGGGCTTTAAAATACAGAGGGATGGGATGGAGTCTAGTGACCACAACAGAGCGAGGTGCCCTGGGGCCCCTGTCCTGCCCAGGAGCTGCTCCGTCCCATGGGGCAGGACACGGCCCTGCACCCTGCTGAGCACCCCATGGTGCACAGCACAGCTTCCCCCCAGAAGGTCTCTGCTGAGGTCTGGGAATGCGGTGGTGTGCAGGACCCAGTGCATGGCACGATCCCTGGACCTGCTGTCACCCAAAAGCCACCCACTTTGGTGTGGGGACCACGTGCCTTCTCAGAAAGCCCCGTATCCCTCCATCCCTGCCCTTGGCTCCACAGGGTGCTGGCAGTGGGTGACTGCTGCCACCACAGAGCAACTCCTGCAGTTTCACACCCTCGTGCCTCCCTGGTGCAAGCAGTGGGCAACGGCACCAACCAGTGACACCAGCATGAGCACCCAGGGGCAACGGGCACCCTTGGTGCTGGCATCCCTCGAGCCTGCCAGCCTCCATCCCCAGGAGCGTACTGCTCGGGAGCTTGGCACTGCTGCCCGGGCAGAACTCGGGCAACCCAAGCTCCCAGGTAAACCTGCCACCTTCTTCGTCAGCCCCATGAAAACGCTTTTTCACTCTTCCTCACTCTTTCAAACAGAGGCAGCAAATGAGATGCATGGGGCTGAATGTGCCATTACTGCTGGGAATGAAACTGAGCTAAACTGGGACGTGGAAAACCAAGGTTTACTCCACAGCAGGGCATGTCTGGACTATCTGATGCACCTCCCCTCGAGCACCCAGCACCCACCGACTGCCTCTTCCAGGGGCGCGCTGAGCACGCCGAGCAGTCGGCTGCCTTTAAATCGAAGTAAAGTTTTATTTATTCAGCTGCTCCCTGCCTTAATTTTGCTGAGAAACGTGTTTGTGCATCCTCTCCGTCGGGAGGGGCGCACAGGAAAGGTTCACGTGTGCTTAAAAACAGCCGACTCGGCAGCTTTCGGGTGTCACAGCAAGCGGTGGCTGCTCCATCCCTGCCCCGGAGAGCTGCATCAGCATCCTCAGTGGTCAGATGCTCCCCAGGCATGTGCTTCCCTGGGGAGCCTTTAAATCCCTTCCATAGGCCAAACCACCAAGATATGCAAAGGAAAAAAACCTCTTCTTTGGGATTTATTGGCCTGATTTGTAAAGCCAGAGCAGCGCTCGCCCATCTGCCGATAGATTTTTGTGCAGGATTTCCGAGCGTGTTGGAGGGTCTGTAAATCTCCCTCCTTGCTGGGAATCGATGGAGGGGTTTAGACTGAAATTAGGCAGCTGAATTTCTCGCTTATGGGCAAAAACTGATTTTTAAATATTCTGGGGAAGATTTATCGGCAGCCTCAGCACGTGCCCAGGGCGAGGGGAAGCCGCAGCCACGAGCCCAGCCGGGCGCACAGCACCGAGCTCAGGCGGTATCACAGATCCTTTAGTCCGGAGGGACGGGTCTGCCCCAGACTAATTGATTAATGTCTGTAAAAGGCCTCGAGATGCACAGAAACGGGGCTGTGCTAATTGCACGGCCTCCTAATAGCGCTCCCTCCACTCTCCAGGGGATGAGAACTCGCCGTGCAGCAGCCGGTTTCTGCAGGGGCCGAGTTATAAATACACCGCGAGGCAACGGGCTGGATGCTGCCCCGGGTTATTCCGGTGCACCGGCAGCGACCGGCCAGCGCTACGCAGTAAAGCCCGTGGCCTGCAGCACGTCCCAGAAGGGCTATTTTATTCAACCAAGCTGATTTAAGTAAGTTTAACCCCATTTTTAAGTGCTACATTTGCTGTTGACCTACCTGGGATTGCAAATTCCCACGAGCACCCCAGACCCCCACCCAGGGGACCCCGATCCCCACCCAGGGGACGCTGCCATCGCATGGTACAGGGTGGCGCTTTGCCACGGGGCCGATGAGGGAGCCCCGAAACCAATCCAAGCCGGGGTACAGAAAGGTTGTGCAGCCCCTGAAAACAAAGAAATGCAGTTGCCCTCAGGCCACTGATTTCCAGGTAACCCCCCCTTGGGGCTCCGCTCGCTTCCTCCTGTATTTTGCTTTCCAAGGGCCCAAGCGGAGCCGAAGAGGGGGGGGGTTTGCCTCGCGCTCTGTTCCTCCGCATGCAATTACATCAAAGCCCGTTCCAGGCTCTTGTAGGATGAATTCCCCTTGCAAGTGTGAAAGTGGCTCATAAAGAAAAATGTTTTAAGCCATGAATCATTTAAAAAGCACGCGCCACAATGCCGAAGGCAGAGGAGGAAATAGCTGTGTGTTCTGGAGACTCCGGCAGGCAGAGCATACCGGGGAACCGGTGGGATGGTTCCAATGAGCCGGCACAGCAGAGATGCTGCAGCCGCTGTACCTGGTATCCCCGTCCCAGCTGCTGAAATGCACCCTAAGTTACATCATCATCATCGTTATTATCTTAATTGATCTGCAGCTACCCCAAGCACGGCTGTTACCTGACTCTCTCCAGCAGTGTTATCCCGTCTGGGTTTCCTTTAGCAGAGCCGGAGAGTGTTTGTGGAAGGAGCAGGGAGCTCCCTCGTTTGCTTCTGTGGCTAATTGCATTCGGAGAGCCACGCACAGGGCGGACAGGGCAGGACTCATCTTTCCTCTCAGCAATAGAAAGGAATAACCCAGCACAACTCTCACCCGCCACAGCCCCACCAGCCCCCAGCATCCCTCCCTGAGCATCCCTCCCGCCAGCATCAGCCCATCCCCAATGCCAAAAAAACCCTATTTCCCCATTATTTCCACATTTTTCCTTGCGAGGCCAGAACGGGAGCTCCGTTTGGATGTGAACAGTGTCAGACCAGCATGGGTGGTGCCATACAGTGGTGTTTGGGAGACATCACCCCAGGGAGGTCTTGGTGATGCTAAGGGATGCTCCCAGACTGCCATGGGGTCTGCGCTGCCTCTCCCGCTTTTGCCATCCTTGCCCCCGGCACCCTTTCAACACTTAAGCCCTGTGAAAAAGGTGATTTCACTTCATTCCAACAACACTGTGCATCTGTAAATGGGCTTAACCTAATGAGTTTTAATACGTATTATGTTCGAGGTATTTTATGCCCAGTCTGCAAAATCCAGTTATGGTTTTCAGTAAGACTTAGCGAGCCGAGACATGCACCAGAGGGAATGCGAGCTCACACAGGGCTGCTCCGAACTGGGCGAGGAGGAGGAGGAGGGCGGGAGGAAGGCAGGGGCTGGCCCCCAGGGAGACACAGCTGGATCCCAGCCAGCTGCCAGCTCAGCAAAGCCTCCCCAGGACCCAGCGCTGCCTGCAGCCTCCTCCGGCAGCCCGGGAGGACAAGGTTTAAGATATAAGGGCTGGCCTCTTTCAGATGCAATGCAGGGGCTGGCCAAGCCGGGGAGAGGACCGCCGGCTGCACTGCAGCAGGCAGGGCCAGCCACCGTCCTGCGGCGGGGGAGGCAGCGGGCAGCCAGCCCCACAGCCAGCCCCTGGGGCGGTGCACGGCCTGTCCCCCCCATGCCTGCCCGTGTGGGCTGCTGCTCTGGAGGAGGCACTGCTCATCCTCCCCAACGCCTCCAGCCGCTCGGGCAGCCAGCTGGGCCATGTCCTGGCACAAGCAGAGGGGACAGCGCGGGCAGAGCCCGGGGACCCGCTGGCTCTGTGAGCATCCCGCACGCCTGGGTGTGCACAGACACCTGCACCGTCCCTGCCGTGGTGGCAGAGCTACCCCGAACGGCAGCCACCATCACAGCCAAAGCCTGCGGGCTCCTCATTTCAGAGAAAACGGTGATGCTGCTGGTTTTCCCTCTTGTGCTTAACGGTGAGGAACAAACCCTGCAGCCAAACCGGAGCAGCCAAGTGGCGTAGTTTTATCCCGAGGTTTTGAGCACTGGGGCCAGTCCTGGCTCCTGGATGCGCGGGAGGTTGGATGCACGGTCCTGGCTCCTGGATGCTGACGAGACTCAGCTGCCACACGCCAAAGGGAGATGCCCCAAGAAAACACCGGGCACACCCCACCAGCAGCACCTACAAGACCAGCCCCTCGTGATACATATAACTGCATATAACCTATGCAGACCATGACGAGGTCCCTGGGGGCCATCGGCTGGGAGTGGGAGGCGTGATCCCCCCTGGGGACGTGCCTCAGCCCCACCAAAACATCTTCCACTGGTGCTATGGCAGGGCCCGACATATTTGGTCCATGATTAATCCCCACAAGCTTCCCAGGTGGGGAAGAGCCAAAACTAATTTGCCTGTAAAGCCCGCGCTCGGCTCTTGCAGGTCTCTGCCATGGAGACTTCACTCAGCCCTTGGTAATCTGGGATTATATGCAGCACTGGGGCAATTAAGAAAAACAGCTTTTCAAGCAGCAGACAATGCCTTCTGCAGCCTATTTAAATCAATATAGTGAGAAAGATTATTTCTTGCAGCCCTTGGTTTAAAGCCTCCTTTCCCAGGGGGCTGATTTCTCTCTTTCCCTGAGCACCCAGCAGCACTGCATCCTGCTGCAGGAGGGAGATGGAGGCCCAGTTTGAGACCTGCCTTTCCCGCAAAGGCTGCGGGCTCCGGGAGGGACCAGGGTGAGCCCAGCACAGCACCGGGCTGGGGCAGGTGGCCAGGGGACATTGACTGTCCCTGTTTGTCCCCATGGGGTGGAGGATCACACAGCACCCATCTCCCCTGAGCTCCCGGTAGTGCGCCAGACCCCTGCACATCACAGCTCACCGCAGAAAGCCCAGCACATCACAGGCTCTTTCCCGGAGTGTCGCACTGGAGCGCTTCCCAAAATGAGCCAGCTGAGATGGAAACCCCCAGACCACTTCAGGGGCAGCATCCCCTGCAGCCGGGGGAGCGGTGGGCACTGCCCAGCAGAGGGTGAGCCCAGAGATCACTGCAAATCCAGAGAGAGAGCAACCGGCTCCACAGACCACATCCTGATCCCCTGATGTATCTCCCCTGGGTCCTACCCCTTTGCCTAGACACATGCTAGCGAGAGCCAGCCCCTGCGCTCCCCCGGCCCCAGAGATCCCTGTCTCACCTGGGGCGATGGATGTCCCCGGCAGCGGGGTGGATGTCCGACTCCTCGGTGAGCAGCAGGTCCCCCTGTCCCATGCTCATCCCCCTGGCCCAGTCTGAGCTCGGGGCTCCAGAGGGGACCAGCACATCATGAGGGAGGTACCGAAGCACAGAGATTTCTATCCCAGAGCAGAGCCAGCTCCCTGTACGACTCGAGGTGATTGAGGACTTGACAGTCCCAAGGGGGAGAGCAGATTAGAAAAAGCAAAGATTTCCCTGGAATCTGCCAACTAGCAGGAACGGAGCTGGGAGAGATGCTAAATCCCCAGGAGGCTGTATCCCCCATGGGGCAAAGCTGGGAGGAGATCCTGCCTCAGCTCCGGGAAGCGTGACTTCGGGTGCGAGCCCGGAGGGCTGCGGGTGCTGAGGGGTGGCCCTGGGGACCCAGCCCAGCCTTGCATAGGGCTGCGTGGGGACATGGTGCCAGGCAGGGGCTTGGCTCCAGCATGAGGCTGCACTGAGCACGAAAGGGAAATAGTGGCGAAGGGAACATCAGGGTGGTGCAGCTGGAAGCCCATGATGGGATAACCCTGTCCCAGGCTGGCTGGAGCCCGTGGGCTGATGGCCAGGGTGAGAGTCGCTGCCAGGGTGAGAGCGAGGGCAGCTTGCCGCGGCGCTGCAGGGCTGGTGGCACCCCGGTCTGCTGCCAGGGCTGGGGAAAAGGTCCCCAGCAAGGACGAGGCTTTTGTCTCTGGGAGAGGAAAAACAGCTGCACACCCCCGCTTGGCTGCAAGGGGACGAGGGCACCATGCGGGCTTCCCTGTCCGCCCAGGCAGGCTGCAAAGGGGCAGCGCCAGGACCCTAAAGCCAGGGACACCCTAAAGCAGGGGGGGAGATTTGGGCAGGGGTGAGCAGTGCCAGAGCCAAGTGCCTGCAGCCCTGCTGCCACAGGCTGGACTCGCCTCCTTGGGCACAGGGCTCTAGGAAAGCCAGCCAAAAGCTGAGCAAAACCCCACGGGGAATTCTCCTTGCCTCCACACTGCTCCCCACCAGGCCTGTGCACAAGCAATAACTAATGATAAGTGCTAACGAACCCCGGCTCGGAAGACCCCCTCGTGCTTAATGGTGTAACAAGGGCCATCTGGGACTCACCACCCAGCCAGGCGAGTGGTTTCCCAAGCCCAGGGAAGGGGCAGCCGTTATACAGGATAACTCAGCACAGGTCCCCGGAGAGGGGAAGGTTTGGGCACTCGCAGGGTGGGAAGGTGCAAGTGGGACAGGGCCAGGCTGGGAGGGGGCACCCTGGGGCTGGGGGCTTGGTCCCCACTGCTGCACTATGCTTCCCGGCTCTGGATTGCCAGGAAAGTTTATTTAATCCTGCCTTCATGGAAAAAAATGGTTTATAAAGCTCAGCTCAAGGTAACCTTCATGCAGTTCTCCAACTGCCTCTGCTTTTCCTGCACATATATTTTTTTTTACTTGATATTAAAATATTCCAGTAAGTTGTCAGCATGGATATGGAAAGAAGCAAACAAACAGGGAAGATGTATTCGGAAGGATTACCACCTCTCCCTATTTCCCCTGCCGAGATGTTCCTGCACAAAGTCTGGGGAGGAGGAGGAAAGCTCTGTCCCTGCCTGTCTCCCGCTCCTCTCCAGAGCGAGAAACCCTTTCGAAAGCAGCAGAATCCAGAAGGAAAAATCTCTGCCAAGGCGAGAATTATTAACAACTCCTGCAAAGCATCCTTAACCCCCGGGGAGCCAGCAAGCTCCCCCACCTCCTCCCTAACTTCCCCGCACCCGCAGCCCGCGCCTTCCCACGCACATCCCCGCCGCGCCGACCCCCCGCCCCTCGCTCGGTGCCCGCCACCGGGGTCCCTCCGCGCCGGACCGGGGGCTCCCGCCGCCTCCCTCCCGCTCACTCC
>VWZZ01003719.1:278911-306169 GCA_013399095.1 Psophia crepitans | reverse complement strand
GTACGTTTTCTGCCTCTCGGTTTCCTGTGAATTACAAGTGTTACTGCTGGGGCAGGCGGCGCAGCTCAGTCTCATTATCGCGTACTGTGTTCGTTTCGGGCTGTCTGCACACCAGCCCCGTGCCAGGAAATGTGTTCCCTTCCCTTCCCTTCCCTTCCCTTCCTCATCCCATAAAGCACAGCTTCTTTCTGTTGAAAGGGTTAATTTCACCATCCTCACTAATTACTAATTACTAATTGAGAGTCCAGACTCGGAGCAGAGGCTCCCGGGAAGGTGCAGGCAGGCTGTGCCCTTGTTTTGGCACATCTCACCCGATCGCCTGCCCTGGCTGGAAGCATCAACCAAAACTGTACCGCAGCGCCTGAACCTAACGTCCTCATCTGCATGTCCAAATTGAAAGAATCAATTAAAGCCTCTTAATCACTGACCGGTGGCAAAAAGGAGCTGGATGGGTGAGGAGCGGTGGGTGCTGTTGGGGTGCAGCCATTGTCCCCCAGTATCACCCCCCGCCGGGATGCTGTGACTCCGCTGAACGTGGATTTACTGCCTCTGCTCCATTATCACCAATCAATAGAACAGTTATTACTTAATGGGCTAAAATTGTCATTCTAATGTCCCAGATCTGCATGTTACAGCGCGGCTAATTGGTACAGAACTGATTTGGGGGCTTAATGAAAATGTAAATTCAGGCACATTAATCAAACAATTATTTCGTAACCATGAGACAGACGGTACTAAACCTAATTAAGAAATAAACAAAGTTAATCAGTGAGCTGAAAACATTTACTAATCATATAGATATGTTGCAAGAAAGAAATATTAGGCAATAATTTATTAAAGATTCCCAAACCTGCTCCTATTCTTAATAACCCGGCGCTCTGGCTTCCAGGAAGCACCATCTCGATTTTATTAAAGCATTTGTTCTGCTTTAAGGTCTACTGGGCACCAGAGAACAAAAAATATATTACTCTGCAAGATGAATAATTGCATCAATTTAAAATAATAGGGCCGGGGACTGAACGGGGGTGTGCGGGTGACACCTAATGTTGAGACCGATGCATTTTGGGCTTAATTATCAGCAGTTAGTGCTTTTCCAGCTCAAAAGTTAATTCCAATTCAGACATAAAAACTGCAGAAAGACATAAAGACGAAAGCCGGTGGCATTTCTCTTCCCTCTGCCTGTTCATAGCTTCTTGTCAAAACCTGCTTGTCTGGCACAATTTCTGTACATAAATGGGAATATTTCTCCCCAAACTTCCTTCTGCCTAGTGCTGAGTCCCACCGCGAAGCGATCTGAACGCCCTGTGGCATCGCTGTGCTTCCCGCAGCCTTGCAAGACCGCGCTGAGGCTGCGGGGCTCCCGTCGCCGAGCACCCCGGGGGTCCGGCTCCCCTTTCGGCTCCCCCTCCCCGTTCCCCACGTGTGCCAGTGAGATGAGACAGGAGCCGCCGGCGCTTGCTGCATCCTCTCCAAACCAGCCCTGACAGTGATTCAACACGGAGGTGTTAGTGCCAGCGGGGATGGAAAGCAGATGGTGGAGTCAGAGTCAGGGCTGCGGGCAGCTGCCTGCCAAAGTCCTGCCTTCACCTGGGTCTCTGTTCGGGTGCTTGATGCCCCCTCTGCATCCCCAAACCCCAGGGCTGGAGCCCCTCTGCTCTGGAGACAGGCTGAGGGAGTTGGGCTTGTCCAGCCTGGAGAAGAGAAGGCTCAGGGGACACCTTGGAGGCACTGCGAGGGGCTCCAGGAAAGCTGGAGAGGGGCTGGTTCCAGGGCAGGGAGGGCCAGGCCAAGGGGAATGAGTTTAAATTAAAAGAGAGGAGGTTTAGATTAGATATTAGGAATAAATTCTTTACTGTGAGGGTGGTGAGGCCCTGGAACATGTGGAGCCACATCCCTGGAAAAGTACAAGGCCAGGTTGGATGGGGCTTTGGGCACCCTGGCCTGGTGGGGGGTTGGAACTAGATGGGCGTTGAGGTCCCTTCCAACCCAAACCGTTCTGTGATTCTATTCTATAATTCAGTGATTCCCCCACCCCAGGGAACCACATCCCCAAAATGTGCCCAACGGGGTGAAGCCACGGTGCAGCACAGCCCAGGGGGTGGAGGGCTCGGTTCTGGGCCCCGCGCGGGAGCGGGGCGGTGGTGACATTTGCCCAACCTCTCCTTCGAAGAGGGGAAAAGGGACACAGGGCTGTGGATGTGATTTCACCCCCCCACGCACCGTCGCTGCTGTCACTCCGGGGCCGGGGAGGTGGCAAGGGCACACGTGGGCACCCGCTGTGCTCTGGGATGTGCTCCTGGGGTGGTGGGGTGGCTCCAAACGAACCATTGCCACCACTGCTCTTTCCACGGGATGGGTTTTATGGGTTTTCACTGCAAATCTTGAAAGGAAGAAAATTTCTGAAATACCACTGTTTGCTGGGAAACAGTTTGCACCCACAGGACACACAGGGCTGCTCCAGCTGGGATTCACCGCACCCAGCAGTGCCGGGGCGGGGGGGGCCCTGGGGCCCTGCTTTCAGCATCAGAAGGGCCTGCCCCATGCCCCAGGAATGGTTCTGGGGGCAATTCAGTCTTTCTGAGGCTGCCCCATGCTGGGTGCGCGCAAGCCTTGCTCTCAGAGCAAGGTGAAATCAGCCTGGGAAAACTGTTCAGCTCTGCCAAAACCACCTTCCACGTTTTCTTTGGCACAAAGTCTTCCCCAGACTCTAATATTTGCAGCCCCAAAGCTGCTTTTTAGTTTCCCTTTCGGCCCCAGAGCAGTGCTGGGGTGTAGTCCTGGGGTTTTATCCATGAATCCCTCGGGTGGGCAGGACTCTGGTGCTCATGCCCCATTCCTGCTCCTCTACAGGCTCTGGGATGAAGGAGAGGGGTGGGATGGAGCTGAGAGCCATTGGGCTCGGGGGGCTGGTAGCGGACCCCAGCCCTGCCCTCGGCATGTCCCCGAGCCCACCGCCGCTCCTTCCACTTTCTTTTTGTTGTGTCTCTCTCCAGAGCCATTATTAAGCCCATTTTCCCCACAGCCGGGCAAAGCTGTTTATCGAAAGCCTCCATCATTAGGTTAATGATTCCCAGCGAATTATTTCATACACAGCCTGGTTCATCCAGAAAATGGAGCAGTAATGTTGACGGCTCGACCAGCCGCACATCACCGTGCCACGCAGGAGGGACGGCTGCCTGAGCCGCGGGGTGCTCAGCACCCTCAGACCCCCGTTTGGTACCCCAGGACATGCCACACACCCGGTGATGCTCGTGACCCCACTCCCAGCCCCACGGAAGCGGACCCGCTGCAGAGCGGCGACGGTTTCTGTCTCCCTCCACCCCGGCCCGGCACCGCGTCTTGTTCTGGCACACGATTTATTCATCAGGCTCAGAAGCACCCGGCTCCATTTGACGCCGCGGAAAGCTGTTTATCGGGTAGCAGGGGTTTGGGAACCCCCCTGCAGCTTCATAGGAGCATTGCAACACGGGGGGCACCATGAAACGGGGGCCACAAAGCAGCTTTACTTCAGCTGCAGCCTCTGTGCTCCTGCTCCCTAGGCTGGAGGCCAACCCACCGGCTCTCCCATGGCTGCTGCCTCTCCGCAAGGATGTGGTGCCTGCCTCTGCACCACGCGATGCTGGGAGCATCCAGCCCCAGCCTGGGAGAAGCCCTGGGAGAGCAGGAGGAGGCAAAGGGCGGGGATGTTGCAAGGCTCTGCTCCAGCCTCAGGAGCACCTCTTGCACCACAGTGACCAGGACCTGGGGACAAGGTCTGTTTGCCCACCAGCCCCCTTGGTGCTCCATGCCTCGAAACCACCTCGTGTCATCAGTCCCATCCCCAAGGACACCACCTGTATCTCACGGTAGGCAGCCTGGAGGGGATATTCTGTGCTGACACCATGTCCTGGACCGTGCAACTTGACTCCCAGGACTTCAAAATGCAGCTTAGTTCTTCTGAGAAGGGGACATGCCATGAGACTCGGGGTGACATCAGTTGGGTGGGGGGAGGATTCAGTTTTCAACTTTCCGGGCCCAAATGACGGCTGCTGTTGCTGCTCTGCAGCACCGGCCTCGTTGGCATTCTCCGGCGGTGCCACATGCCCGGCGGGACCGGCAGCCGCTGCAGAGCCTGAATTATTCAGCTCAAGCATGGCCCATTTGCTGATGGAGCAAATGAGGACTCGGGAGCAGGACTGAGCGCTTGGCTGCGTTGGGAAACTGTTCCCTGGGTTAGCTCCTGTGGCAGTGCCCTGCCTCCCCGCCTCCCTCCCCGTGCTGTGCCGTGCCGTGCCGAGCCGAGCCGTGCCGTGCCATGCCGTGCCATGCGGGGCTGGCACATATCCCCGGCCCCCGAGCTGGTCCATGGCAGTGGCACGATGTGGGAGAAACCCCAGGTCTGCTGCTGGATGCTGCTGTCATGATCTCAGCAGGAATAGATCCAGGGCACCAGTCACACCTTGCCTTGATACGTATCTGTCTAAAAATTATAAATAAAAAGGGGTGGGGGGGTGTGGCACGGGGGGAGATACACATAAATTGCCATATTTTAAAATGCCCTTTTCCACACTAATACTTAAAAGGTCCCCCCAGAGCAGCTGTGTGCCTTCCTCCCTTTCACAAATTCCTCGGCATTTGAGGAGGTGCAGATTTAGGTCACCACATTCCCAGCCAGGCAAGGACTGACCTTTCCATGAGCTAGAGCAGGACGATGGGTTTCCACCCCATCATAGGTCCTGTCCCTCCAGACAAGCTGCAGGTCCGTCACCAGTGATGCCAACAGCAGGAAACTCCTGGGAACAGCACCATTCGAGCGTCACCAGCCTGCCTCAGGCTTGCAGCGCCCAGGGACTGTCATGTGGTCCCGTGCCCAGGTCCCCAGGGGAAGGAGCAGCAGCCATGCGCCAAACCCCACTCCAGTCATCTTCACACCCTCAGCCCAGACCTGCTGCTTCCCAGAGGAGAGAGAGGTGGCTACCCACCATTGCTGTGACATTTCAAGTGACAACCATGAAGTTCAAGGTGGCCTTGGTGGCACCTTGGCATGCACTGGGTTGCCAAGCCCCGGCGCTGCTAGAAGTGCTCTCAGCTCTCCCCTGGGATTTGTGGGGATGTGCCCATGACAAGTGGCACAAAAGGGCCAAAATCCAACCAGACCAGTATCTGCCAGCGTCCGGCCTGAGCTGCTAATTCACCCAATTCTTTAAGTGCCGGGTGAAGGTCACCACGGCCCGATGGAGCTGGAAACGCTGCAGCTGGGAAGAGCAGCTTTTAAAACCATTTTTATCAGCCTAATGCTATTAAAGTGCCGGGGAAGGGAAGGGACAGCACCAGCCATCAGGGCACGTGTATCCCCAGCACCCTGGTTGTTCCCGAGTCCCTGGAGATGTCTGGCAAGCCCTGGCTTGCAGATGAAGACAGTTCCTCTATGCAAGGACATGTCCCCAAGCCATTCCCGTTATCCCCAGGGGACTCCCATGGTGATGCTCCTGGTTGAATGTTCCTGGGTTTACACGTGTGCAGGGTCCAAGTTTGTGGCTCAGCTGTTGTCACCTCTGCTGTCAGCCTGTGGGTGCCACCCTCCTGCCCGGGGACAGTGCGCAGATGGGAACAGCCCGCCAGGGCTGCTCCCCAAACCACAGGCGATGCCAGGGAAACTGCACCTCCAAACAGCTGCCAAAACTCGAGGGCACCAAGTGCTCCCAATGGTTTTAGTCCCCACCTTCGCTGTCCGGACAGAGCTGAGCAAGCACAGGGAGGTCAGCGGGGAGCAGTAAAGGAACCGGCAGTTCCTGATTTATGCTGCAAGGCTTTTTGGAACAAGCATAATAAAACCACCGTGAATTGAACATCTCAGGGGCAGGGAGGGAGCTGCTTGTCAAGCACCAGCAGCAGCCAAGGTTAAAGAGAGCTGTAAGGTTGGGGGGTGTAACTCAGGGTGATGGTGGGATCCTACCTGCGCTGCTGGGGCAACGCTGGAGGCGAGCAGTGGGGGAAGCAGAGATGGTGCAAGACGGACCATTCCAGTCCGGTCGGAAGAAGGATGTGTGGCAGGCGGCAGGATGGCCAAGGTGACCTGCCGCGTCTCTTCTCCCCTGCAATTTGATGATTAAACCAACCTCCTGCCAACAGCCATCAAAGCCCTGTCCTGCCGGGTGCCCAGAGGCGCGGGCCCTGGGCCAGCCCCGTGCTGCGGTGCAGGTGTGCAGCCGAGCCTGGCACACGTGCCAGCCCTGGGCACGCTCCGCCGAGGAGCCCCCCTGCACCCCAGGGCTGGAAACACACGCAAAGCTTCGTTAAGCTTTTGGCTTGACCTGTATCACAAAGCCTATGCCACGTTTCACCGCCCCCCATCCCCAGATGCCCTTCTGAAAGCAAGTCGTGGCCCGGGGTACCATACCCCCTGGGGTGAGTGTCCCCCACACCCCAGGGACGGACCAGCAGCCCCCCACCCGTGGCTCTCCAACCCTCTTGACTACAGCTGACTGGCTCCGAGGTGGTAATTTTTAACTCTATTTCAGGATAATTCCTTGTCTGAATTAAATGTCGCTGCACTCCTCCTCCTTCTGCACGCTGCCTTTCCACGAGTTCCCCGTGTAGGACGTTGACAAGTGGTTCAAGTTGATAAGGGAAAAAAAGACATGAGAGATAAAGTGGGAGGAATAAATGTTGCACCGCCTTGGCCAGCAGCTGTTCCAATGGATGGGTGGCCCCGATGCTGCCCCCACCTCCCTGCACCATCCCTGTCACGCTCTGCCCCAAGGATGGTGGCCAAAGCCCCATCTACCAGCAGCCACTTCCATGAGCGCAGGAAACTTTGCAGCACCCTTGGTTGCCCCATGGCTGCCGCAGGACCATGAGATGCTGGGGAGTGGGAATGCATGGGATGGCCAACACCAACCCCACGGCACATGGGAGGATGCTGGCATTGCCAGCAGTGTTCCCCCAGCACCGTGCAGGTCCCCAGCCTGTTGATCAGCACCTCCCCGGGCCGCTGGCAGCACCATCTGACAGGTATGCACATTGCCAGGGCACAAACGCCTTCCCCGTGTCATTTTTCAAATGATTAAATATAAGAAGACCCAAGTGCAGCTCATATTTCAGTGTTAATGTTGCTGCCAAATATTATCACGTTGACGTTGCTTGTAAAACAAAAGCAATCGATAACGTTCTATCTCCGGCAGAGCCGCTCCGGCACGAGATGAGCTTCGTGTGCACTGAGACATGTTACTTGCACCCGCTGGCTCAGCACCAGAGCTCCGCTGTGCACCCCGGCGCCGGGGACCTTCTGGGTTTTGTTTTCCCTTTGGCTGGGTTTTTAATTCAGCAGACAGTTACCGCGCTTTGCTTCTTGCTTCTGCTTTCTAATGAGAGCAGCACCCAGCAGAGCGGCAGCCCAGAGCAGTCCATGGGTCAAGATGATTAATGACGGGGGGACCGCTGGGATTTTAGAGGTTTGCGGGTGTTTCTGTGGCCGAGAGGAAAGGTATTCCCCCAGGCAGGGAGGAGAAGCCATCATTTGGGTGGTCCAGCCAACAGCAAGCAGAGGCGAGCCTGCGGGGTGCTCGGCAAGCCCCCACGGCACCCTCTTACGGCTTTGAGCAAACACAGCCGTAAAAACTGAACTGTTCGCCCGTTGCGTAAGGAAACCGAGCTCACGCCTTTCTCTGAATTATTCACGCTTGGCTCTGTTTTCACTGAGATTAAAAAGCTGCTGTTGTGGGAAACGTTGTTCCCCTTTTCTACCAGACGTTGGTCCAGATGGTTCTGCTCAAGCCCTTCGCTGAAGAGCAAGCTGGGCCTCGGTATTTCTGTTCCCCATGTCCAAGCAGCTCAGAGGAAGTGGAGGAGAAGAGGATGTCTAAGGGAGCGGACCAAGAGCATGGGGAGGGCTGTCTCCCTCTGCACGCAAGGCACACATACGTGATGGACGGCACAGGTCTGCTGCATGGGAAGTGTGTCCTGTGCCACCATCATCTCCATCACTTGTCTTTGTCCTGAGCAACACATCTTTGCTCCTGGTTGGCACAGGGGGAAGTGAGGACCAGCCCGGGGTACGCCAGAACCCCACGGCACTGCCTAACACAGCAGGTCCGGCGCGCAAGAGCATCGCCCTGCAAGCTCAGCTTTGCCAAACCTGCCCTCCAGGCCAGCCTTAAAATGCGGGTGGATCCACATCTTGTCATGCAAAATGGGGCAGGGGGTAGGAGTAAGGCCCCCAAGTCCTGGAATAAATAAACCCATCTACAGGAGAAGTCTGAAGAGAAATCCTGGTCTTTGGGAAGACAGCAAGGCCAACACTCGAGCTGTGGGGAGGTTTCCTGGTGAGGGGAGACACAGTCCAGGGGTCCCAGCTTTTCCCCACGCGAGAGCAAAGCCCGTCCTGGGACAAACCGCGGTTCCCTCCACTGCCCAGCATCCTCCTGCATCACCCAGCATAGTATCTCCACCAAGATGTGACATATTTGGGCAGCAGAGCCTCTGCAACAGGGTGGCAGGAGTACTTCGGGGTAACCCAGACCCTCCTGCCCGGGATGCAGCGGCTCGTACATTAAAACCACCGCACGTATGGACACGGGTGGGAAAAAGGCCGGTGATTCAGGAAACTGCTGCACGGAGCAGACTGGATTCGGGGCCCTCAGGTACAAATATATATATATATTTGTATATATTGAATATATATTTGTATATATTCAATATATATTTGTATATATTCAATATATACAGCATGTTTGGGCTACTTCTCTCTGGACTGCCAGCAGGGCTTTCGCTTAGGCAGGTTTTCCTGCCTAGTTTTCCTGCCTAGCTGTCTCCAAAGGCTTGGCCCTCTGAAAACTTCCCAGCTACTGGATCACAGCAAGTTTGCCCAGCCAGGCCATTAAACACACACCAAGAGCAGCAACCCGCTGGGGATGAAAGCGGTGCCCGGCGGGAACTGCAGCAAGGTGAGGGCAGGGCTGGGCGCCCACTGACACCCCGTCCTTGGGGATGGGCAGGGCTTTGGAGATAAGGCACATTGCTGGGACAATGGCACAGAGCTGAATTCGGCCCCTGGAGATCCCACCTACCGCTCACAAGTGAGTAGGAGCCATGCATAGCTGAATAATTCGGATTTTAGAAGGCAAGCACTCTTTGTTAGCAGGCTGAATAAACCCCTGATTTGCTGAGGCTCTCAGAGCTGTACCACTCAGGGTTTCCATGGCAGGGCTCTTATCAGGTAGATAATGATCAGCTATTCAGCTCTGCCTATCTGGCCCTTAATTAATAATGCTGACCCTCATCCTGGGAACAAAGAGGAGTGAGAGAGACACTCACGAATTTCTTCGGCTCCTTCTCTCTCAGATTCAGCCCACCTTGTTTACAAATACCCTGAATGCTTCTCCTCCATGGCAATTCCCTTCGACCCAGCAGTAAACCTTTTTTTTTTCATGTGCCAGCGCTTTTCTTTTCCAGTTTTGACCTGATCAAGATGAGTCTTTTTTTGCTTTGACAGTTTTTGGAAGGAGCTAGTTTGTTCAGATTTTTTTTTTTTAATATATTTTTTTTTCACAGCGCTGCGAGAAAACCTGAGAAGTCAGTTATCTCTGCAGCCCTAATGGATTCAGAAAACCTGCTCAGCTCTCCAAAAGCAGATAACTGCAGTTTCCATCTTGACTCCAGCTACTTAATTCAGCTCTGAAGGCAGGCGCCGAGCTCCCGCTGCCCGATCTGCCCAGGGCAGCACCACAGACAGCCGGCTCTGCCCGTGACCTTAAACGAGGGGCTTTGATTCATTGCCTAGCACCCCCAAATCGTACCCAAAAGATGCTCTCTGAATGCTGCCTTTGTCATGGGGTGAGGATGCAAAAACGGGTTTGCATTCCCTCCGTAGCGGTGACACCCTGGCAAAGCCTCCGTGAGGTCCCGCTGCTTCTCCGCAACCATCACCTTCCCTACCAGGCCCACGTTCTGCAATAAACTGTTCCCAGCTAATATTAACTCCACCTGGATTACAGTGAAATACAATTTTCCACTTATGACTCAGTGCAGCAGCGTGATGCAAGGGGCTGTATCAGCCTGGCAGGGACCGGCGGTGGGGGCGAGCCCCTTCCCACCCCTGCCGGGGCCATGGGCTGCTGCAGTGCCACGGCAGCAATTTTAGCCTTGCAAAGCATTCTCAGTGATTTTAGCCTTGCAAAGCGTTCTCAGGCAGAATTTTCCCTTGTTTGCTTGCTTCTCACCAAGCCAGACCCACTCGCAACCATACGTTTTAATCCAAATCTGGTCCCAGTTTTGAGAGTCTTATAAGATGAGCTGTAATATCATTTAATCTGGACTGATTAAATTAATGGAGGTGTCACTGAGGCAAAGACCAGGGGAGGACAGCCCACCTCAACCTTTGCAGCCAGACACCTTTAGGGAAGATGAGATGCAAGCAGTGGCTTCATTTCAAGCATCACCGCAGGGACTGTCCCAGTCCGGTGCGGGTACCCAGCACCCTACCTCGACTGCCTGGCTGCATCCCACCTGGAGGGGATCCATCCCAAACACCCACGTGAGCCCACGGAAAATGATGCTTGTTGGCAACGCAGTCCCCAGGGAAAAGCGGTGGCTCCCAGTAGCTGAGGCGAGCTCAGTGGGACAACCAAGCTTTGACCGAACGGTGCTGGTTGGGAGCCAGCAAAGCCACGGAACCGAAGCCATGGGGTGGCGGGAGTGCAGTGAAGGTCAGAACTGCATTTTTCTAGTTAAATGCTTCTTTCCCCTCCCAACTGGGTGACGTTGGCCAGCGTGGGCAGGCGGGCTGGGTGTGCAACTAGCAGGTACACAGTTTTATTATGGTCGAGCCTGGCATCGACCCCGTTCCCATGTGCCGGGGCTGTGGGTGCCGTGTCAGGCTACCCCATCCCAGACTAGCAGCAATACCGCAACGCCTAGCGCATCCCTTTCCGACGCTGCCGGCTGGAGACACGTACACCTTCCGGGGCCTCTGCCTATGCCAGAAACTCAGCATTATGCCCAGTTAATATTCAAGCTGTGATTAATCAAAATACTCCACTGCCCGTCCCAGTTGCGCTCACTGTTGGCCCGTACATCCTCTACTTTTGTTTAAGTGCAAGCAGAGTCTATTGGAATTGGGGATTTACGGCAGCTGCTGACCACCCCACTCTGCACCGGCAATAAGTTACGTTCCTATTATGCAGCATGCAATAAAAAAGGCTGATATTTATTCTTTGGATTTTTCTTTCTCAAGAAAGTCTCCGAAACTCACACAACCACTAAAATGTGGCTCCGTATTTCACAGGCGAGGTCACCGCAGCCACCAGTGTGGTGGGGATTTGGAGGTGGCTCTGTAAGGTGGTTGGGAGGGGATGAGCATCACCCTGGCATCTTTGCTGGCCTCTCCTGCTCGGGACCCAACATTACTCTGCAGAAAGGAGACAACCTAAAACCTCAGCTTCCCCCAGGGAAAGGCTTTGTGGACACTCCCGACCCCACCACAATCTCCAGCCCCACGACCACTTGTAAATGGTTCTGCATTGGGCCAGCAGCCCAGAGGAGATGCCAGCCCCAGCTCTGTGCATCTGAGTGAAAGAATAACAGTTTATTTTTAGGCTGAGCACTGACGGGATGAAAGCCATTGATCTGAGCTCATAATTACATCGTTATCTGTGCCCTACGAGATAAAGAGATTTCTAGCTGCAGGCTTTTTGAAAAGCTGGGCTTGAAAGCGGATAGAAGAGGGATTTATTTAGTTGAGCCGTTCCTCTATTTTTTAAGTGAAATGTTAAATAGTAAAGTTTGCTTTCATTTACTTTCTTTTTTTTTCCCCAGAAGATGGAGAGCCGTGGAAGGTTTCTCTCCTTCTCAGTGCAGCAGGAGAGCCTCAGTGCCCTCCTGATGCCCCGCGATCATGCAGAACATGTTGTGAGAGCTCCATAACGTTCTTTTTATGAATTACCCCCCAAGGAGAGAGGTTAAAGGAGAGCACTATAGGGTGCTGGCATGGGTCGGGTCATTGGGTGCTGCCATGACCTCCCGGACCAATGTGCATCTTGGAACGCCGAGATGAAGGCAGTCCCTGCAGATCATCACCGTCTTCATCACTTCCCTTCCAGGGAAGGTCCTCTTCAAAAAGCACCATGGCTCCAGCAAACCAACTGAGCCTTCTTCCTCGAGCATTGCAGGCTCCCGCTTGGCCATACGCTGCATTTCACATCTCCCACTCCATGAGAGGAGCAAGAGCCCAACACTTTGTCAACATCTTCAGCCCAGTGCTCGTTCAGTGGGAGAGGTCTGCTCCGCTTGCCAGTCCTGTAGCTTTTCCTCTCTAATTGTATTGGCCACTCTCCAAGACCAGCAAGGGACCTGCTTCCATGTCAACTGCTTAGCATGCCTGATGTCACCTGTGTTTTACAGCCCTCTCAATGAAGAGCAAATCTGTATTGATTTCAGAACAACTAGAGCTGTAAATTACTGGTCATGACTGGCTTGGCCAGTACCGAGATGAGAATCTATTGATTGCACTGAAGGTCTAAATCTAATTAGCAGGTAAGGAAACTGGTTGGAACAGCAGAACGATTCAGATGTTCTGAGATGTAATTAAAACTGTAAAGTACCTACAAAAGCAGAACATGCAAATAACGGTCCTGATCAAGCACAATTTGCAGTCCGAGGGCTTCCTTTTCAGAGAGGCTGAGAAGAAAGTGGGAGCAGAAATATCAGTCAGGGGAAACAAAGGACCTTCTCTCATCCCTATGGGTTTGGTCAAAATGCCTCTTTCTCTGTTTTGAAGCACTTTCCGTTCAGGACTTCACAGCTGACCACAGCTGGCGCTGCCTCGCCCACAATTAATGCAGGCAGCATCTTAATTGCAGGGGATACAGGGAATGCTTGCTCTGGTGCTCAGCCGGAGCTGGGTGGCCAGTCTGCTGGGACCTCTTGGCTGGGACCTCTCAGCTGGATCTCTGTGCTGGCAACTTGCCGCACCAATGTCGGGCTGCAGCAGAGAGGAAAAATCCATGTGAAGTTTTCATGCTGAAAGACACTAACAAAAGGAAGTTGAAGCCTAATTTTAAGGCTGCTAGACACCTCTGGGAACTGTTTTTCAGAGAACAAAGACCCAACTATTTCCTGCTACTAAAGGTTTGGAAGAGAACAAGCTTTAGCAGCCGAAGGACACGGGGCAATTGGCCCCACTGTTTTCAGGCACTCGATAATTACAGGGATGGTGGTTTCCTCTTGCTTCCACCTAAGATACTACCACTGGCACACATACAGCTTCGCCATTTCTGGAAAATGACCCATTTTTCTCTGCTTGAGCTTCTGAACATCCAGCATGACATAACCAAAGAGCTTTGTGCTCATTGTCCTCACAAACCATCCCTCTCCTTGTCCTCCAAAGACAAGACATCCTGCAGCTCACTGGGAGCTAGCTTCATTTTTCCCCTTTTCCTTGGAGTTTGCCCCCAAAGAGGACATCACCTCAGACAGTTCAGTCTCTGCTGTGTATGTTAAACCTCTGGTTATTTTCCTGCCAGCATGCATGAGCAAATGAGGCCATCTTCTGTCCAGTGGGAGACCTCAAAGACTTCATTAAGAGCGGTACGTGTAGTTAGCACCATACAACAATTTTAAGTATCTTGATGACTGTCCATACCAGTCATTGCTGCTGCTCTTATATTACAACCTAATTACCACAAAGTGATATCTAACTTGCCATTTTGACCTTTCTGCTCCAAGATGAGTCCACTTGACCAGCGGTGGTTCAGGGGAGGAAGGTGGACCCTGGCCTGCAGGTCCCTCCCTAGCAATTATTTCCCAGCCAACTGCAAAGCACTGTGGTGGCACCTCATCAGCACAGACAGCCCTGGAAGCTTTAACGGCCCACAGACCTCTCTTGAGGACCCACCACTAGCCTGGCCTTGAGGAAACTCTTCCAGAGTTTGGAAAAGGAGTCTGGCCAGACTCTTCTCAATGGCGCCCAGTGACAGGTCAAGGGAACACAGGACATTCCATCTCAACATTAGGAAAAACTTCTTTACGCTGAAGGCAACAGAGCACTGGAACAGGCTGCCCAGAGAGGTTGCGAAGTCTCTGGAGGCATTCAAAACCCACCTGGACACGATACTGTGCAACCTGCTCTGGGTGATCCTGCTCTAGGAGGGGGTTGGAATGGGTGATCTCCAGAGGTCCCTTCCCACCCCCATCAGTCTGTGAACCTGTGAAACCGCAGGTTAAACCTGCAGGGTGTGGGAGCAGCCATGGGGATGGAGCAGCTGCACGCCCAAAGCTGTCATCCATCAAGACTCAGCAACAGCTTGCACGGAGACTTCACTTTGGGGGCTACCACCACAATGGGTACTACTGAAGGGGTTGCGGGGGTTCCACCACCAAGATGGGTGATACTGAGGGGTCCCACCACCAGGATGGAGGGTGCTAGGACACACCAGCTCCGGTCACGGGCATCCTTCCAGCACCTCCTGCCCGTCCTTTCCTTGCCATACCTGGAGCATCAGTGACATCTGCTGCTGTCTCTGGGCATCGGCACCGGACTCACCACGCAGCTGCCCTCCATGGCTCAGCTCCATCCCCACGGGCTCTCTCCTGGGTACAAGGAAGGTGCAGGTGTCCCCGAGGAGGTGAGGCCACCACCTGCATCCCCCGGCCCAGGGCTGGGGCATGGCCCTGGTGGAACCACCATCCCAGGAGCTCCCATCATCCCAGCGTGGCCTTCTCTGGTGCTAACACCTCAGGATCTGCTGGAAATCGACCCTAAAAATGCCAAAATAAAAAGAAATAATAAAAGGTGAAAAAAATTGCTTGGGTGGTGCAGTAGACAGGGAGGGGTGTTTTCCTGCAGCGGTGCAATAGGAGCTGCACCTACACAGGGACACAGCTCCTCCTCCTCCAACCTGGGGAGAAGGGCTGGAGCCTGAAGAAGGGCACCAGGAGGTTGGTTTCTCATGGGGTGGGTTTATTTTTCGAGGAGACATGTAGAAACGCTAGAACAAAGCAACAACCACCTTTGGGTGTGCCACAGTCTTGCCCGGTGGCACGCCCCCATCACGCTTGCACTCAACGAGGCACGAAGCTAGTGGGACCCATGAAAGTCTTGCCTGTGCGTGAAGGACTTTAACCCAGCCTGTTCCCCAGCACTCCCTCCCCGCTGCCCCCAGGGGTGCAGGAGAGCCAAGCTGAACTCTGCAGAGCTTGGACCTTTCCCCGCAGAGAAGGGGCTGCACCCCCACCATCCCAAACTCCCCCTCAACACCTTGCACCCAATGTAACGTCCCACCACTCCCAAGCCCACCACGAACTGCCACAAACAGGACATCTGCCCACCCCTACCCGCCCATACCGGGGTTCGTGTTCCCACACGGAATGAAAGAACCCAAAAAAAAGTGCCCAACTCCGGGATATTTTTTTCCTTTTCCAACAGTCTCACTTTATTAGATACCACACCAAGAGAGGACGTTGTGCTGCATGCAGCGGAAGACTGGAGTGTTTCTAGTTACTGTGTAACATTTTCTTTGTCTCTTATTAGTTGTCAACTGATATTTTGCTGTAAAATCACCACATGCAAGTTCCAATGCAAACAGCAGGAAAGGAGACTTTTTTTTTTTCTTTTTCTGTTTTTTGCGCACCATTCCCCACCCCTACGTGCATGCTTTATTTACAACGAAAAGTCGTCATTCGGCGCCGAAATTATCATCAGGAAAACCGAGAAGAGGGAGGCAGAGACAAGGACTGTGATTTGCACAATAGCGAGGGGGAGGGGGGGGGGGGCTGGCGAGTTGCACTTGATTTTTATGGATGCAAAAAGGTGTTTTGAGTATCATTTGGCCGAAGGGAAAGCAGGTTGGGCAGAGAACGTCAACACAGGACACAGTAGCTTCATCCTCAGCCGCACACTTCCCCAGCACCGCGTGGGAGGGCGCAGCACCCAACTGATGCTCCGAAAGGCAAAGGTACGGGTCCTGGGTCCCTCACTGCGGAAGGGGTGACCCACCTCTGCCCACAGCGGCGAGTTTTCAGCACGGAAACGATGCGAAAGAACCAGGTTGTGACAGCTGGGTCCTCCACGCAGCCAGCACCGCGGGCAGGGTGGCTCGGGGGCTCCGGGACGCTGCATTTACTAGTGCAGAGTTGAGAACTGCACAAAAAGATGGGGAAAACTTCCAAAGTGCCCTCTCCCGTTACACACTCGTGTGCATCGTGCATCCCACCTCAGCGGCCACGCCACAGAAGGGAGCCCGGGGGGGTGGCTGCCCCAGTGGAGCAGAGGATGCACACGCTGGTTTAGGTTTGTGTTCCCCATCCCTGGTCCAAGGTGAGCGCGCTGGCGGAGAGCTGGCTACGAGGTGCTGGTGGCAGCCAGGGGGGGCTGGGGGGGAAGCAGGGCTCCGTGGGAGCGCGAGCCCTGAGCCGGGCTGGGGAAGGGCTGCTCCGCAGCAGCGGCATCGCTGGGCCTGCGGAGAGGTTTGCGTCACACCGCCACCTCAGCATCACGCGGGCTGGCAGCCCCCAGCAGCTGCGGAGATCACAGCCCTGCAGAGATGCTTGTTGCGAGTCAGCGCTCAGACCAAATTCTGCTGGGGGAAGGGTGGGGAAAAAATTGAAATAAAAAAAGATCAAGAATAGAAAAATAACTCATCAATTAAAAAAACCTAAAAATCAAAGCACCCAGCTCTGCGGTACAGCTGAACTGAGACCACCCCACGCGCCAGCAGGCTACAGCAGCAGGTTGCAAGGGAAGTCATGGGACAACAGCGTGAATGGAACGGGCTGGGGTACAGGTTCCACAACACATCCCAGCAGTGCTTGTGCTGCTGTCACGTTGCTATGCTTGAGGCTGTCCAGGGAGAGCACATGGTACCAAACCCGATCAGCATCAGTCTGAGAGCGTCCTGACTCTCCTGCTGTTGAGAACAAATCAAACACCTCCAGGTAATCATTAAAGCGCAGGCTGAAGACAATGGTTCTCGTGCAGAATAGGGAAAAAAAAGAAACACAAAAAACAAAACATCCACAAATCAAAAACCAAAAAAAAAACCAACCTCAACCCCCCCCAAAAAAAAATCCCCAAACCCCAAAGTTTGGAAGACCTCTAACTGTTCCAGCTAATTTCAGAATTTGTGGTATTTTAAAGCAATAATCCTTGCACGCATCAGCTAGTTGGTGGGAAGCATCTTCTCCCTTGGCTTCCCTTCTGCACGTGGAACAGCAAGCGGTTGGCAGCAGAAGGGATGGTCTGCGGAGCGCCCAGGGACTGCTCGGGGTTCAGCCAGTCACTACTGCGCTGCTGGGACCTGAAGAGGAGGTAGTCGCAAGCTTGAAACACGGGTGGGCTCCTACAGCAGCGGAGCGGGCGAGTTCCTCCTCAGGGGAAAGGAACCGCATGTGGCGGCTGGGCGAACACAAGCCAGCCCAGACCTCTGCTTCCCTGCGAGCACAGAGCGCCTCCCTCTTTCTCATTATCGTTAGTGTATTGTCGGTGGATCTTCTCCGCCAAAGGACGTACCACGACATTGCTCAAGTGTACCAAATCGGAACTAAAGCTCAAGCAGGACTCGCAGGACTACATCAGTGACGCAGGCTTTAGCCTAACCACGACAACGCAGATACCGGGCTACGGTTACGACCCACACCAAAGCCAAACAGCTTTTTCATTATTGCAACTGAGGTATCGATATCGCACAAGCGGAACGGGCCGATGCTCCGGCACCAGTGCTCAACATCCCCTACGCCGGACGAGAGCACGGCCAGGCTGGTGGCCACGCGTCCCGCTGGGAGGTAAAGGAGCCACGAGCCGGTGGTGATGGGACAAGCCACACGAGCGGAGGCTGGAGGAACACAGAGCATCACACACACACACACAACAGGAACGCTATCACAGCGTGCGTGAGACTAGTGAGAAAGAGGAACAGTCAGGGGGTAACTATTGCTTGACAAAGTTACACACCAGGATAATTCAATATCACCCCCCCAAAAACCAAAGGAAGAGAATACAAAAGATCTGGGTTAGTTTTCAGGTGGAGGCTGAGGACAGGGCACAGAGGGTGCTCGGAGGAGGCAGAGGAGCGTTGCTGCCCTGGGACCAGAGGCGTGTAGCAAGGCATGACTGCGCTGGAAGACAGACATCAGAGATCTAAAGGGGCTGGGCAGAGGGTGGGTCATCTGGGGAGGTTCGGGCAGCAGCTCCCTTTAATCACTGGCAACGTGGTTTTCATTCTGGAGGGTGTGCCAGCGTTCAATCTTCTTGTCCTTGTTCTTCAAACATTCATACCAGTGTTTCAAGCGCTCCCCCTTAGCCGTAATGCCAAGCTGACAGCCGCCTGGAAGAGAAGGGAGAAGAGGAGACATCAAATTCAGATGCAGTGCTGATGTTCCAAGTAAACCATTTCCACGGGGACAGACCTCACATTTGGGGCATTTGTCTCCACCTCCTGGATTTAAAATGTAGTGGAAAGAGCTAGAGCTGCTCTGCCTGCATAGAAGACCCCAGGGGATGCTGGAGATGGGGCAGTAAAGTGATTTGACGGCCTGATACAAGTGCCCAACCAGCCTGCATGGTTCCACCTCAAAGCTCAGCCTGGGGGTCCTCACGGGGCAGGGGACCCACACATCCCTCCCGTACAGCGAGCAACGTACTGGGCATCCAAGCCGCACCCCAGAGCGCAGAGAATTACAGCTCACCAATGTAATCATTCGATTTTCCAATGTCATAATCCCAGACAGAAATGTCCAGTGACTTCTTGGCCAGATCACTGTGTTTTATATCGTAGAAGAACTCCTGCAGAAGCAGAACCCCCACGTCACCCCAAGCGTCCCAGGAAAATACACCCAGAAAATCGCAGTTAAGGAATTGCAAATGATCTCTCTGCACAGCCCGAGTTCAAGTCCAGCAAGAGGGTATTTAAAATGCACCAACAGAGAACAAGTGTTCCTTCCCTGCAGCACCTCTCCCCCAGGACCACAGCATGCCGCACAAACCCATAAGCTGGGATCACCCCTTGTATCTAAGCGAGCACTTTGCCGGAGTCCCACCAAGGCAGCACCAGCCACGGGACCCCCCAGGGATGCTCGTCCCATCCGCACCCCTGCTCGGGGTGACACGGAGTCGGCAGCACGGGGGCTTCAGGGTGTCCCAGCGCTGCCCTGGTGGGATCTCCCATGGCAAAGTCTTTCCTAAAATATTCCTGGGTGCAGAAGGGGTAAAAGGAACCTGAGCGAGGAAATGAACCTCAGGGAGTTTGTCTTCCACCTCCGCCACACAAGACAGTCGTTGGCTAGGTTGATTTAATAATATAAATATTACATCCGTCCGTACCTCATTAAACTCAGGATTCAAGGTTTTCTTCTTAATCTGTGTCTTGTGCTTGGCCTTTTTGCCCATGTCAGGTTTCAGCCAGCTGGGGAGGGGAACAGAAAACAGCTCAAAACTCAAGGGCAAGACCAGCGTGAGTTTAAGCTATAAAGAGAAAAAAAAGTTTTGGGGCTAGAAAAAAGCACCTGAAGATATTGAAGGCAAAGAAATGGATCAGCCAGTCTCCCTTCCCACCTACTAAAATTATATAAAATAACTGTAAAATGAATTAAAATCCCAAATACTCTTTTTCCCCCTTGGATTACCCGATTAAGACACAGGGAGCCATAAAGACCCACTGCACAGAGCTCAGCGGAAACCGTTCTGGGGGAACATCTCTTGCTCAGAGCAGCTGGGTAACGTTCAGACACCAGAAAGCAGCGAGCCTGCACGCGCACGGTTCATGTCTTCCCAAACCATGTCTTGGTCCCAAGGCTTTTCACCCCAAACCACACCAAAAGAAACGGCTGTAGGTGTTTTATGGAGCTAAAGCGAGTGAACTCCGCGTTTCGCTGGGGAGGAACCACGGAGGCCGACAGCGTGGAGCTGCTGCAGTGGTCAGGGAATATGGGACAGGAGCAGCCAGGCTGGTTGCCAGTAGATGAGGGCAATTGCATGGCCAGTCACTGAGCCTGGCTGCTGGAAAACCCAGCCAAGAATGTGCGAACGCATACAGAGATGGGGAGAAATATTAAAAAAAAAATAAAAATAAAAAGAATAGCCCGTTAGTGTTTAATACCACACGGACTAGTACACTCAACCGAGGTGCGGTCACCTAGAGAATGCAGGAAAAATTAGGGGCTCGGGCTTCAGAGCCTGGCTGCAGACCCAGAGCTAAATTGTAGATTTGGTATTAATTAGATCTCTGTTGGAAGTTGATTTAAAAACGGGAAGCCACCATCCTCCGTTTGTGGGACTGGAAAGGTAAAAAAAAAAGAAAGGCTGAGAAGGAAAATGACTCAGTTCCACTCAGCTACGAAAAGACGTGCGAAATGTTCAACACGAGAGTTATCGAATGAGTTTTAGGGAGAACAGAGGTTTTTTTCTGAAGGCAAAGAGAAAACAGCGGCAAAAAACGCGAGGAGGAATGACTGCAGGGTCCTCTCCGTGTTGCAGTTTATGAGGTTCAAGTTGAAGTTATCTCATCCCTCCCTGGTTGCATGAGCCACTCGGCAAGCGCTGCTCCCCCATCACCCGCCTCCACAGCCGAGAGCACCACCGGCTGCACTGCTGCTCAAGGAGACCCGCCCCGTGTCGCAGCAAGGCATCGCCAGCATGAACCACGGCAAACGCCGCTGTCCGTGTTAATTAACCCAATTGCTTTGGACAGGCACGGCAGGGTGATCCCTGGGCTCGCAGCTACAACCAGCACGTGGGCTTATGGGACAGCAAGCGGGGCACGTGCTCCTCATCATGCACAGAGGGACATCAAGCCCTGCAGCCACGGTGGGTCAGAGTTGGGGAGAAAGACCTCTTGTCCTCCAGCTCTGCAGCTATGAGGTAGCTGTTGGGTCCGCGCAGTTGGAAACCTACGGAGAGCAGATGGACCTATGGTCTGGGTCAGTCTCGCCTAGCTTCAGCCACGGCCGGGGCATTCCCACCTTGCACAGGCACTGCTGGTGGGCAGCTCAGTGCTGCATGAGGCCTCCAGGGGCGTGGGAAACGCTCTCCTCTCTCCAGTGGTTTTGGAAGGAGGTCTCAGCCCATCAGCTCCTGCCCGAGGATGGCAGGTGGCTGCGTGACCATGCGCTACCGCACGACGCCAGCCCCAGCTCTCACTTACAGTTTCACGAAAGGGTCCGAGTACCCATTGGCATCCATAGCAGCTAAATGCACGCAGCGGACGATGCCGACAATCAAGCCGCCCTGCTGGGTGCTGTACATGAGGGACACGAGGATCTTCCCACGCTCCTCCACATCCCCACCACGATCTACCTGCAAGAGGAAGCGACCAGAGATGGGGACACCGGGGCTGAGCTGAAGACAACTGCCAACGGCAGAGCAGAAGAGACAAGATGGATGCAAGGGGAAAAAGGGGGCTCGTACAGGAGAGATGATGGGTGAAACATGCATGGAGCATGTCATCTCCAAGGACTCTTACCTCCTCTTCGTACAGTGCCATCCCACGGGATGAGCCGGTCGTTCCAGCACGCTTCATCTTGGATGGGGAAGGGAAAAAAGAGAGACTGAGTGACTGCAGCTGGAAGAGGCACAGTCCTACGGCATAAACATCCCCAGAAGCCCAGCCCAGCCCTTCCGTTGGACTCCAGAGTGGAAAGGGGGGTCAGGTACATTCATCCACCTCAGCAGACTCAGCACCTCACCCGCAGCACTGGGGAGCAGAGCTCAGGGACAGAACAATCTACCCTCTCCTCCACTGTGCCATAGATCAGCATAGACTGGCAACACCAGCAGATCTGCAGCCACTGCAGAGGTTCCCAGAGTCACTTCACCCAGATTCCCACCATACACTTATCTCCTGGCCTTGACACGTCACATCAGCCCAGATGTGGGTGACAATCCAACTCCTAAAGACGCTGGTGAAGTCGGGCACTTACAGCTCTTGGCTGGTTCCAGCTCCAAGCTCACCGCTAACTCCCTCACGTGCCGTTTGTTCTCAAGCTCAACAGCAATGGTAGCAGAAAGAATTTCACAGAAACTCACTGGTATTACTCTCTCCAAGCAGATGTTGAAGTTCTTTTTCTGATTGGCTTTGAGTTTTTTCAAGGAAACTCTAGTTTCTCCAATAAACTCATTGTGGCCAAATTTGTCTTCATCACACACGGAGATCCTGAAGGGAACAGAAAAGGTGAACATCAACCAGGCTGGAGTAGCACCTGGCCCTGGAACACAAAACCACTCCTGGAGTGGCATTGCTCGGGAGGTGGACAAAGCAAAGCACCCCCAAAGCCTCCGTCCATCCGGCTCTCCACTGACCAAAAGCGGTCAGAAACCCAAACTTCTGTTTTGCCAGAAAAATCAACATTTTTAGTAAGTGCTCTGTAATGGGGCAAGAAATCAAAAGGTGAAAATTTCCTGTGGGAAGGAAACGCCAAAAATGTTTTAGAGACATCTAAACGTTTTGCTGGGGCGCTGCCAAGGCACGCGCAGATAGGCAATCTATGAATCTCCGTGCTGACAAGAACAGCAGCAGTGCCAATAATATTAAATGACACGGTCAAAATGCCTCTCTCTTTTACAAGCACCAAAATCAGCACCTTCACGTGAAGGTTCTTGATCTTGACTAAAATCTCTACCTTTCCAGGTGCTGCTACACCACCTGCACCGTGCCGCTGGTGCCCCCTCCTGAGGAAGGCTGGCTCGCGACACTGCGTGCGAGGAGACCCACGGTCCCCATCCCACCACACCACGGGACAACCCAGGTCTTCAGCTTGCCTGAGGGTTTTCCTCTGCATGTCCTCATCTGTGATGCCGTGGTACACCAGGGTCTCATTCCACACGGGGTTACGGGTGTTGCGCAGCGTCTTCGTCCTCAGCTTATTTGACTACAGCATCAAACCAAAACACGGCATCATTACACCCCAGAACTCCTCCCCACCTCAATTGAGGCTCCTGGCAGAGTGTAAGTTAGATGCTCCATCACCTCTGGCTCACAAGAGGTGGTTTGACCACGACAGGATCACCACACCTTGATTAACTCTGCACAAGACCAGGAAGCTCCCATACATAAAATAAACCTGTAAATATCAATCCAAGGTTTTATTATTGGATTTTCCCCCTTGTTTTACACTTAGTTCCTCTGAGCAAAATTCAGCTGCTGGGAAGAGCTTTGCAGCCCCCAAGCAAGGATTCAGCACCCCTTGGGCACCAGTTTTCATCCCTTCCTCAAAGGTTTCTCCACCAAGATCAGCTTAGAGCTGGGCTGGGAGTGAGATTTCCAGGGATTTTTTTTTTTTGATGGGGGGGTCAGAGTTTCGTCTTCACAGACTTAATGAGAATGTGCTGTAGCTTCAAAGCAAATGGATGGTTCAAACTCTGGTAATAATTAGATTTTGTGTCAGATGTGTGATGCATCCACAGCGTCACCTCCTCTGGAGCTCCCCTCCATCCCTAAGCAGATCCCTGTCTGCAGGATGAGCTGTTCCTCGGGTATGGGAGAGCATCTGCAAGCGTCATCACTTTTCAGATACACCTCGTGGGTAAAATAGCAGCAGTGAGCAACTGCGTGGAGAAATCAAGGCAAGTGTCAAGGGGAAGTCTGACACAAGGGAGGGACCTCATGGGGCTTTGAGAAACCCTCTGCTCCATCGCCAGCCCAAAATGCACCCAAACCAGGCAAAGCCTCACCTTGCTGGCTCCAGGCAAGAGGTGCAGTTTGACGTAGGGATCCGCCAGGCCATTGGAGTCCATTGGTTTTAAGCCCTACAAGATAATAAAGAAAACATGGTGCATGAACCCTCCTTAAGCAGCACTAAGGAAGAGAAAAAGCTGCCCATGAAGCAACTCAGTAAAGAGAAAATGTGTTCAGCAAGCCAAGAGCCTTGTTCTCTGCCCCAGCCAGGCGTGGGTGCTGTGATGCTCCAAAAGAAAAATCACACCCACTCGAGGAAAAGCCCCACAGACCTCTCCTTCCCAGCCAGGAGCAGGGCTGTCAGTGGGGCTGGGCTGGGCGTCCCAGGGAGCAGCTAGTGGCCATGCTGCTTCCATCCCATCATAGCAGTGCAGCTGGGTGCCGGGCAGACTTAAATTGGTGAAAAAACGGAGAAAAGAGGAGACCACTTACTTTGGCCTTGATGAGGGTGCAGTGCAGGGAGCTGTTCTCCTGGTCGTAGAGCAGGCTGAACTCCAGCGCTCCCAGCGTAGCTGACAGCGAGAGACAGGAGGAGGAGTTGGAAACAGAACCTCGTTAAAACCCCAGCCAATAACGGCATTTAATCAGCCCTGATTAGTAATAATTAGAAAGATTTGCAGTTCAAATGTAAAAGCCATTTAATGAACGCAAGACTGCGCTGGCGTCAGCCAACCTGCCACACACAGATCCAGCCAGGTCCACCAGCACTGGTCAAACCCTTTCAAGGTGGAACTGCCCAGGGAGGGCACCTTGGGACTTTTGAGCTAATATTCACCCGGCAGAGGAGGCTGTGACACTACAAACTCTTCTGTGGCACAGCTCGGGGAGGCAATGCTGCCCCAGGACTGCTCCGAGAAGATGTCTCAGCTCAGGCGGCCACCATCTCCTCCCAAGGCTTGGGGCTCGGTGGCTGACCCCCATTTTGACCTGTTTGGAACCTAGCTCATGTGTGCCTTCACACGCTCACCAGGAAAAGTTCACAGGGATGAGGAGTTGGCACAGAACCTCAGCTGGGTCCAGCCGCCCCTGTCCAAGCAGGGTTTCTGCAGCCACTCCTGGCCCGGAGCAGCTCTTCCCATCCTGGGTGGGCACAGGCTGGACTAGTGAAGCGCAGCACTGCCCTGCCACGGACACTCACCCTCATGCGGCAAAACCCCTTTTAGGGGAGCAAATTACCGAGCACTGAGATTTCACAGCATAAAGGTACTGTAACCACCGAGCCTCTCCTACAGCTGGGTCCAGCGGGGCTTCTGGCAGCAAAGGATGCGCTGGTGGAAATCGGCAGCCGCCTTCGGGACTCAAATGTGGAAATGGGAAGGTCGTGTGAGCGCAGAGACTAAGCCATCATGTGTCAGAGCTCAGTAATTTGGTGCAAAACAGGATGAAGATCCCACAAGCTGTGCTGAAATGACTGAGCAGGGACAGCCTACGAGCCCCTGCCCCCGGCTCCAAGCCCCAAGGGGAAGCAGCACTCCCTGAGAACTCTCCCTGCCAGAAACCCACAACCTCACGGTGTGAGTCACAGTCCTGCAGCTACCACCTCCTCAAAATCCCGGGTTTCCCAAAGAAACTGCTCCCTCCCCTCTGCCCAGGTGCCCCAGATACATACTGCCTTCGTCGGAGTCATAGCTGTTGGCATCCTCCTCCTCCTCCTCCTGCGGTGGCTGCCGCAGCGGGGCGGCAGGCGCCGGTGGGATAGCGGGGGGCTGTGGGACAGCGGGGGGCTGCCGGGCTGGCCTCTCCTCTCTGGCAGGGGGTGCAGCATAGCCCCCTCCTCGCTCATCCCTGGCAGCAGCACGGGCCGGCTCCGGGGGTCCCAGTGGAGGGCTTGCTGCGGGAGGGACCCCGTTAGCCCCTGGTGCAATCTGCCCCCCAGCCCCTTGCAGGGGGATGAATTTTACCTTGTCTCTCTGGGAACCGTCCAGCCACCCCAGGACCTGGTCTCCCCACTGCCAGCGGCGCTGGGGACAGACGCAGCATAACTGGGATGTTCAGCAGGATGATGCCCTTCACCCCTCTCCCACTCCAGCACCAGCCCTGCCCCAAGCGGGGGGGTCTGTGCCTGTGGCAGGGCATCAGGGTGTCCCCGCCGGGGACTGAGCATCCTGGCCGCATCCCCGTCGCGTCCTACCTGGGGGTGCTGCTGGACCAGGACCAGGAGTGGGGCCGGCAGCAGCTGGCGGGGGTGGCCGTGGAGCTTGCAAGGAGTTGGTCCGCTTCACGCCTGCAAGGAGAGGGGAGGATCAGCAACGGCGTCACAGGCCGTAGGGACTTTGCCTGTGCCAGGGGTAACAGCCAGAAGCGGCTGGGGAAAGGCAGCCTCAGGCAGCAGAGAGAGGTTCGGCCGATGGATGGAGGTGGCCCAGGTAACTGCTCAGCCCCCCACGCTTTTGGGGAGCAGGTGCAGCCTGGGCTGGAGCAGCGATGGTTTCACTAGGGGGACCCCGTGCTGCACCAATCCGCCTGCAAGAGAGGGAGACGCAGAAGAGGTGGAAGGAGGAGAATGGATGTGGCTGTAGGCAGGCACCGGTCTGCGCTGGAAGGTGAACAAACCCCAGAGCATCACCACGATACCCACCACACCCCCGTCCCCCCGCACCCCCGACCAGCAGCACCGCCTCAGGACCCCCGCTGCACAGCGTCCCTGCGGAGCGCACACCCCCCCCGAGGCGGCGATGGGGCACGGGTGCACCCTCGAGGGTTACCCACCCAAACGTGACTTAAACCACCGGCTCCCCGCGGCAGGAGCCCGGGCAGCCCCGAGTGCCTCTCTCCAGCTATTCCTGCCTGCCCTGCCGCCGTACACTTTTCTTTTGCAAGGAGGTAAGAGAGGACTCGGGCATTTTCAAGCCGTTTTTAGCTTCACCAATTAAATTTGCAAGCTCAGCTCCTCAATGAAAAGCAGTCCCTGCAAATGCCTTTCTCCTTCCGGAGGCACCTGGGGAGGATTCGGGCCCTGCTGAGTGCTGTCAGCCACCCGTTTGTGTCACAGCCACTTACGATAGCTTAGAGCACATCAAATTTTCATGCAACAAGAAATGACATCCCCAGCCAGGTCCCCGCCAGCAAAGCACAGACTCCCACAGGCAGAGCTGGTCCCCGCCTGATCCTTCAGCAGCACCTTGCTGGGCACATGTCCACCCCGGTAGCGAGGGGGGGGCATAGCAGCAGGAAAAATGCTTCTGCCTAGGGTCCCAACTCAGCTGCATTTCATCCCTGCTTAAAATCAGCGTGGATTTTAGGACCGGGCTCAGCACTTACAGCTCTCACATCATGCGTGGAGCTTTTCAAATTCACCTCCTTCCGTGGGCCACAAGATGCCCCTTTGCAGAGAGAAGCACAGCAGGGTCCTGCCTCTCCTCCCTGCGTGCAGGGAACGGGACAAGGATCCCTTCCCGTGCCTCCCCCAACCCCACCAACACCCCGGACCTCCCCATCCCAAACCCCCCAGAGCCCCTGCCCACGACTCCTGTAAAACAGCAGGCGAGCGGTGCGAGAAGCCGGCACCGGTGCGCTGCGACGTGAAATCCCGCGGCATCGCTCAGTGCTGCACGTCAAGCGGAGACAGCCCCCGTACGGCTGCCGGCTTCACGCCCCCAGCCCTCTCCTTCCAAGCACA